>BSBK01004189.1:0-427500 GCA_027943335.1 Chamaecyparis obtusa | reverse complement strand
GATTCATGAAATGGCTTAACTACCTCCTATGTCTTCTATAAGTCTAGTGGTTGTATTGGACATTAATAGGTCAATATTTTGGTGCAATGACAACCACCTTGTAACAAGTGGTATCAGAGCTTGGTCACAGGTTCAAATCCCCTTAGGTAACACTAAGGGGGAGATTGTTGGCAAAATGTTTAGCAACCCCCTCAAGATTCATCACATGTCTTAACCACCTCTAGTGTCCTCTATAAGTCTAGTGCTTGTATCGGGCATTAACAGGTCAATCTTTTGGTGCAATGACAACCACTACTTGTAACAATTTCTCCATATTCAATTCCTTCTTCTTGTGCATAACCTTTGCAAACTAGTCTTGGTTTGTTCCTTGTTACATCTCCATATTCATTCAATTTGTTTCTAAAAATCTATTTAGTGCCAATCACATTTTTATCTTTAGGTCTTTGTACTAATGTCCATGTCTTGTTCTTTTGTATTTGTTCAATCTCTTCATTCATTGCCTTAATCCATTCATCATTTGTCAATGCATATTTAACAATTTTAGGCTCAAATTCATAAACTAAATATGTGTTATTCCTTAACTTACTTCTAGCCATCTCTAGTTTTCAATGTTTTCACTAATCGGTGCATGATCATCATTTTGTTATTGCTTAGTGTGTAAAGATTATTTCTCAATAGAATTTTTCTATTTCTCCATGACACCAAACTATTTCTTGGGTAGAGTTTCAGGATCTTCAATATAGATAAATCTACCATAGTCTTCTTGTTCTTTCTTACTTTATTCATCATTATTTTCTACAATCTCATCAACTCTCACATTTTCACTTTCAATCATTTTTTCATCAGCCTTGTTCAAACATTTATATGCCTTACTTCTAGTAAAGTAACCTAGAAATATCCCTTCATCACCTTTTGAATCAGATTTTCCGTTTCCATCATCTTTCAAAATGTAACATCTACTTCTAAACATTTTGAAATAGATAACATTAGGTGTGTAACCATACCATAACTCATAAGGTGTCTTATTAGTCTCTTTCTTTAGTTGAACTTGGTTTAATGTATAGACAATAGTACTAACAACTTCTTTCCAGTACACTTGTGCAATATCTTTTTCAATCGTTAGTGTTCTGTCATAATCAACAATTGATCTATTCCTTCTTTCAGCAATCCCATTCTACTATGGTGTCCTCGATGTAGATACTTATGTCTTTATTCCATGCCCATTACAAAAATTAGTAAAATCATCAGAAATAAATTCACCACCTCTATCTAACCTTAAGCATTTCAATTATTTACCACTTTATTTTTCCACTTTTTCTTTGTACCATTTAAACATTTTGAAAGATTTTGATTTTTCTTTTCTGAACATGACAATCATCATCCTAGAGAAATCATCAAAAAATAAGATAAAATATCTATCTCCATAATAAATCTGAGTTCTCACTAGACCACATAAGTTGGTATGAACTAACTCAAGAATATCATTAGATGAGTAATGTTTTCTCTTGAAACTAGACTTTGACATCTTACCCATCTAACATTGTTTGCACATTACATGCCTAGGTTTAGATATGCTTGATAAGCCTCTAACTTTCCATTTCTTACTAATCTTAACCATGTTGTCAAAGTTCACATGAAATAACCTTTTGTGCCACAACTAAACATCTTCATTTTTAGCCAACAAATAAGAAGTTTCAGTATTGTCTAGATAAAATAAGTTACCTTTTGATTGTTCACCAGTACCGATTAGTTTTCTAGCCTCATCATAGATTTTCACTTTTCTTTTCTCAAATGCAACTTGGTCTTGAGAGTTATTTAGTTGTTCTACACTCAATAGATTATAATTAAGTTATTTCACCCAATATGCATTTTCACATCTGATCTTATTATTCAACAATATAGATCATTTTCCTTTCACTAGACAGGGTATATCATTTGCCATTTTCAAAGATCCTCCATTATAATGTTTAAGATATTCAAAATTTTGTTCCTCTCCATTCATATAATGTGTTCAGCCACTATCAATAATCCAAGTGTCATTTTGGCTAACTTTAGAAATGAGTTCTTTTTCAACATACCTTTCTTCTTCATCAAAATTTTCCTTCAATGCAATAAATACCGCTTCTATATCTTCATCAGTTTCAGTTTCAGTCTCTGTATCATCATCTTCATCTTCAACTAGGTAGCATGCCTTCTTACCTTTGTCTTCATAGTCTTAGTTGTCTCTATTGTCATACTGTCAATTACCTCTATGATCTCGGTAATTTCTTCTGTCATTCTTCATGTTACTTGATTTTTCACATGCTTTCTCATCCTCTTTGATGTCAAGACATATTGAAGCAATATGACCAATTTCTTTATATTTTAAACATACCAAGGGTAGTTTACCTCTATATCTTCCTTTCCCTTTTTGTAGTCTTCTACCCATTAATGCTTCAAGTTCATCAAGTTCATCTTCTTAAGCTTCACTTTCACTTTCATTTCTTTTCTTATGTTTACTGCTTGATCTTCCAATATTCAAAGATGACATAAATGAAAATTCTACCTTAGGTAAAATACTATTATCATAGTTGTTAAGCTCAAATTTAGTCAATGTACCAATCAAACTATCAAGTGAAATATTATTACCAGGAGTTGCTCTCATTTCATGTATTGTTGAGATTCTAATAGAATAGGAAGATAATAGTGTTCTAAGAATTTTACTTACCACAATGTCTTCTTCAATAGCTCTACTTTCTCCTCGAATAGCATTCACCATTTCCTTTACTCAGTTATTTTACTGTGTGATGTTTTCACCATCTTTCATCCTCATATCATCAAACTTACCTCTTAGACTTTCAGCTTTTTCCCAGAGAACATTCACATATCCTTCACAAACTAGTGTCAATTTGTCCCACATCTATTTTGTAGTTGTACAAGTCTTGATATCTTCAAATTCAACATCTAATAGAGAAGAAGCAATATCAATCATCATAGCATTATTTTCTTATCTTTCTTTCATTTGTGTGATAGTCAAAGGACCAATAGGAGTTATGAACTCATTTTATAAGTAGTATGTTCTAGAATCTCTAATGCCTAATAAATATGACTTCATCCTTCTTTTCCATGTTGAGAAATTATATTTATTTTTCTTCGATACCTCTCGTATACATCTTGTGATCTTTTACTTAAGTCCTTCAAATGACTTCCTTCAAGTACTATAGCTCTAATATTGATTTTTAGATAACTGAGATGGGGGTGAATCAATTAAGTACAATTATCCTACAGTCCTAGTTACTCTCATATGTATAAAATAATTGTTTCAAATGATCTAAACAACTAAGTAACACTTGATTGTGTCTTTATGATTCAATTACCAAATACCAGTAAAATAAATTATTATATACCAATCAAACTAGTAATTGTAATGTGTAAAGTAAAATAAAAAATGACCACATCCATACACATACAACACTTAATTTTTAACATGGAAACCCTATTAGGGGAAAAACCACCTGGGACTGGTACCTGAAATAATTTCACTCTTTTGAAGTGAGCTCAGTTAAGAGCCAACCCTATTAAAGGTTACAAAACACATGGTAAGGTGTGACCTTGTTAGAGGATTTATCACTAACAATTCTTTGTGACCATACATTCACTTGGGTCATCAAGAAAACAATCAACATTTATTGAATGTCGTAATAAATACTATTAAGTCCTACTCAGTTAAGAGATCTTATCTGTAGCAATAGTTAGAATACAATAGTAAATGATATAATTCAAATACAAATTCCTTTGTAGATATTCAGATCTATGCTAAGCTCATATACCTTTGGCCATCATAATCTCTTTAATTTCCTTCTATCCTCCAACTCTTTTCTTCTCAGTAATCTCCTTTCTCTGATGCTCAGTGTAGTTTGCAAAATTTCTCGGTTCTCACTTCAACCTGTTTGACCAGCTTCACATGAATACAATATTTTCCTGATGCGTATATATCATTATGAATCTCATGTCTCCTTTTATAGAAATGATAAACCATTTTATTATAATCCATAGATTTTTCCACTTAATCTCCATCGTTGATTTTTCCGCTTTAAACTTCCTCGGAACTTATGTCTTAAACATGTTTCATTTTTCATCATCCGATCTTCCTTGAATTTTTTCAACCATAGATATGCATAACAAACTTTTTATTTAACCTTTGAATAATCCCAATTTGTTCAAATCATCATATTTAGTCGGCAATAACATGTTCCATGTTATTTCTTTCACTCAGTCAATACCATGATGTGTTGGTGAATTCTATCTCTGTTAATACTATACTCTATGTACAATCTATCAAATCGATGTATACTATGCTCCTCATATACTGATTGCATAAACATTTACATTCTTGATCTTCAATTCTTAACAGAATCATGTAATATAATCAAATCACTAACACATTGTCATAGATTCATCAATAAGTTAGCCAATGAATACCATACTTATAATTTACTCATACATCTCATCTTCATGTTAATATCTCATTCCTTCACCATTATACATTCTTCATATGTTTGCAACTATCTTGATAAGTACAGTCAAAACCAGTTGACATCAATGACAATATAATAACTTTCTTAATGTGTCACATATACCTTTGTAGCTCAATGATCATCTTCATATTCTATTCTCCAAGTAATAAACAAGTTGTAGTATAACACAAACCTCATAGGTTGATGTATATGTTGTATACATGATGTATATAAATTTTTAGATGCTAACATGATGATTTAAGTGAGCTATGACATCTCAGAGGAAGATTGTGTTGGAAAAATGGTCAGCACTCCCCTCAGGATTCATGACATGGCTCAACCACCTCTTGTGTCTTCTATAAGTCTAGTGGTTGTATCAGACATTAATAGGTTGATCTTTGGGTGCAACAACAACTACTACTTGCAACAAGTGGTATCAGAGCTTAGTCATAGGTTCGAGTCCCCTCAGGTAACGCTAAGGAGGAGATTGTTGGAAAAATGGTCAGCACTCCCCTTGTGATTTGTGACATGGCTTAACCGTCTCCTGTGTCTTCTATAAGTTTAGTGGTTATATCGGGCATTAACAGGTTGATATTTTAGTGCAACGGTAACTACTACTTGTAACAAGAATTGTTAGAAAGTAAAGTCCACCAAGATAACTGAGATAGGGGGGGTGAATTAGTTATCAAATAAATACAACTTTTATCAACCTTAATAGATTTTAACCATGTAAGCAATGTAATAAACAACCATAGAAAGATATGTTAATATGATTTAGAACAACAGAGAGGGGGGGTGAATCAATTGTTCTTAGGTCCTAATGTATAAAACAAACTTAAAATTTTTCTTTAAATCAGATCCGAAAACCAAAACAAACTCGGTCATCACTAATTCAATAATAGAAACATACAACAATGCAGTCCACTACCCAGCTGTAACTTGTAAAACATAGAAATGTTCAAACCAAAACATTCACACAAGTATTAACACCAGGATTTATAGTGGAAACCCAATTTGGTAAAAACCACTTTGTAACATGCTACTATTATTTTCACTCTTTTGACGTGAGCTCGGTAAAAAGCCAACCCTGTCAAAGGTTACAATACAGACTGTCAGGTGTGACCCGGTTAAAGGATTTCAATCACCCTGTTAAAAGTGAGCCTAGTCATAGGACTTACATACACTCCATTAGAATGCAACCTTGTTCAAAGGATTTAACATATGACTGTTAGGTCAACCTCTATTAAAAGGATTTTGATTATTACAATGGTTAGAATGTAGCAGCAATATTTATCTGAAAAATATACAAATCAATTTGTGAATATTAGATCTGATTCCATACACTAATGCTAGTTTACTGACTTTGAAACTTTTCCATCTCCATCTTTGATCTGCTCGGAATATTTCTTCAAGCAACCACCATAATTCTCCTTCAGCCTTTTTGCTTATTCAGTCAATAAAAATTTACTCTTCCAGAATTCTCTATTCACCCATGCACTTTCATATCCAACACCTTTCATATCCAAATGCTCAAGTTCCCTTTATACTTTCCTCCATTAGGTTAACTCTTCTTATGCTACTCAATCTCATTCATAGATCTTAGGGTTATGTCAGATTCATTGAATCTACCCGCTTCATGTTCTTCGGCTCCTTTTCTAGAATCATCTCAAATCTCTTAAAGATTGACAATAAAATGTTTACAGTGCATTTAATGCTTTCAAACAATCAATAAATAAAGTCAACATGTTTTACATAATCCAAGAATTCAACAATGTCGGCTCCAAAATTAAATTCTCTTCAAATATAAAATTGTTGATGCTCGGTCAATACTGTGATCAATTACTCAGTCTTTATGTAGAAATCTCGGTCATTACTAAAAATATTTCCTCGGCTTACACTGTCTTCCTCGGCAATTAACTATTTTTCGGTCGACACTATATTTTTTCTTGGCATACATTGACTTAGTCGACACTAACATTACTCAGCTTAAACATGATTTTTCCATTCTTTTCTCGGTCAAGCCTACCAGTTTTTTCTTCAGTCTTACTAAGATAAACAATACATTGTCTCATCATTGTGCAACATAGTCAAGTTCACTTTTGTAATCTCAAGATGATTCAACCTTTCCTTAGGTTCTATTTTTACCAACCTTGCCTAGCCCCTTAGCAACACTCAAATAGATATAGTACTTTCCTAAGTAGCAACAGTCTTACCAGTTAAGGTTTTACATCAATGACAATACAACAATTGTTTCAATTGTAGTTTCCAACAATCTCCCTCTTTGTCATTGATGGAAACACCATATGATATCACCTGAATAACACATGGATTACCAACCAATCCAAAACTTATATGTTCATTAGAGAATTATTTATAATATCCTTAGCTTCATTCTGATTCAGAATCCTATAAGCCTCACTTCTGTGACCGTCAGAAGTATTCAGATCTCCCTCTATCCCGATCCTTCATTTTAGTTCATCATCCTTAGCTTCATTTTCATGTGTTATAATATCAGTTCATCTCCCTCTTTGACAAAAATTCCAAAGAAGCAACTAAAACATACATCCATCAGATGTAGATAATATCTGTGTAGCTCAGTGTTTCTCCCTCTATCATCTTGCTTATGACTGATTCTTTGTCTTTGCTTCTTTTCACAACTCTTGGCCAGCCCTAAAGTGTGACAATCTTTTGCATCAATTTGTCAAATATTCTATTGTAGCACATTTGATGTAGTGCTCCTAGCTTGTTTAGGCAACCTCAGTTAGGGGAAGAACCCCTAATTGACTTCTCAAATACTCATGAGCTTCTCTGGGTAAAGCTTTAGTGAATATGTCTGCTAATTGTTCTTTTGTATTCACACATTCCATTTAGACTTCTTTATATTTTACTAATTCTCTCAAGTAGTGATGCTTGATTGCAATGTGATTGGTCTTAGTGTGCATCACTGGATTCTTAGAAATATTGATAGAACTTGTGTTGTCATATAAAATGACAACAGGTTCAGTGATTTCTTCTTTCATGCCTATCAACAATTTTTTTATCCATACCAAATTTGAATAGTTTACTATAGCAACAACATACTCAGCCTCAGAAGTAGATTGGGAAATGTAATTTTTTTTCTTGCTTGTCCAGGAGACTAATCTTTTTCCACTAAAGAAATCTTGACCACTGGTACTCTTTTTGTCATCTACATTTCCTTCCAAATCAACATCTATATAAACTCTGAGTTCAAATTTGTCATCCTTCTTATAATATAGACCATAGTCAGCAATTCCTTTCAAGTATCTCATAATTCTTTTTACAGCCATCATGTATGTTTCCTTAGGATTGGTAGAGAATCTTGCCACAATCCCAATATCTAGTGCAATATCTGGTCTACTAGTACAACATACTATAATTTTCCAATCATGGATCTGTACAAAGTCTGATTCACTTCTGTAGCATCATCATTCTTAGATAGATTTTGTCTAGTAACCATAGGAGTTCCCACTAGTTTAGCATCTTCCATCCCAAAAGTTTTCAGTATTTCATTAACATACTTAGACTGTGTAATGAAAATTCCATTCTTCCTCTAATATACTTGTAAACCAAAAAAGAATTTGATCTCACCAAACATACTCATTTCAAATTTAGTTTGCATTTCATTTGAAAAACTTTGACATAATGCATTTTGTCCACCAAAAATAATGTCATCCACAAAAATGTTTGCTAACAAGATACCTTTACCTTCTTCATCTTTCATGTACAAATTACTTGTGTCATTTATTCTTGAAAATCCAATTTGTATCAAGTAGTTGTGCAACCTCTCATACCATGCTCTGGGAGCTTGCTTCAATCCATATAATGCTTTGTTTAGTTTGTACACCATGTGTATTCTGTTTGGATCAATAAAACCTTCTGGCTATTCTATGTAAACTTCTTCTAGTATACCATTCAAAAATGCAGACTTGACATCCATTTGATATACCTTGAAATCTTTATAAGCAGCATATGCAAGTAGAGTTCTCACTTCTTCCAATCTAGCTACAAGGGAAAATGTATCACCATAATCTATTCCTTCTTGTGCATAGCCTTTGCATACTAGCCTAGCTTTATTCCTAGTGATTTCACCATTTTCATTCTTCTTATTCCGAAACACCCACTTTGTTCCTATAAAATTTTTGTTTTTCGGTCTCAGTACCAGAGTCCAAGTATCATTCTTCTTAATCTGGTCAATCTCTTCATTCATTGCTTGTATCCAGTCTTCATTCTCCAATGCATCTCTAGTCGACTTGGGTTCAAATTCACACAATAGGCATGTTGGATCCTTAGTCTTACTTCTGATCTGAGTTCCAATATTTTTGTCTCCAATTATCTATTTAGGCTTGTGATGTCTTCTTACATATTTTTCCAAAATAGGTTCAGTTCCTCTCTCCTCTATTTCATCATGTTCCTCAACAAGATTGTCAGATTCAACTTTTGAATGCTCAGAAACCTCTTCCTAATACTCAGCAACATTTTCTTGTAGCTTGGCATGTTCTTGTTCTCTCTCGGCACTATTTTCCTGATGTTCGGCAACATCTATCTATCGTTCAACATTGCTTACCTGAGACTCGACATCAGGTGCAAGTCTATTACTTGCCTCTTCTTCTTCCTCAATGTACACAAAATATCTATAATCTTCTAGTTCTCTTTTGCTGTCAGCTTCATTTCTTTATCCATACTCATCGATTTTGACATTCACACTTTCCACAATTTTTTTAGTGTTAGAGTTCAAACATTTATAAGCTTTACTTTTTGTGGAGTACCCTAGGAATATGCCTTCATCACTCTTAGCATCAAACTTTCCATTCCTAGTGTCTTTTAATATATAGCACTTACTTCCAAAGATTCTAAAGTATTTAACACTTGGTGCATGCCCATGCCATAATTCATAGGGTGTTAGATTTGTACCTTTCTTGATCTGTACCCAGTTAAGTGTGTAGACAATAGTTCTTATAGCTTCTTTCTAGTATTTATGTGCCACATTATGTTCAATCAACAATGTCCTTGTACAATCCAAGATAGATTTGTTTCTCCTTTCTGATATACCATTCTGCGGAGGTGTTCTAGGTGCAGACATCTGTCTTTTAATTCCTCTATCATTGCAAAATAGATTAAATTCATTTAATGTAAATTCTCCACCTCAGTCAGATCGAAGACATTTCAGGTTCCTACCTGTCTCCTTCTCAACCTTAGCCAAATACCACTTAAAGAATTGAAAAGCTTCAGATTTTTCTTTTAGAAACATCATGTGCATCATCCTAGTATGATCATCAAAAAATAAGATAAAGTATCTAGCACCATAGTAACTTTGTACACCCATAGGTCCATAAAGGTCAGTATGAACCAAATCTAAAATGTTTTTAGAAGTAAAGGATTTTCTATTAAAACTTGACTTTGTCATTTTTCCTAACTAGCATTCCTTGCACATCACATTCTCAAGTTTCTTCAATCTAGGTAGACATCTTACCTTTTTCTTCTTACTTATCTCTACCAGATTGTCAAAGTCAACATGACACATCCTTTTATGCCATAACCAAATATCATCAAGTTGTGTAATTAAACATGTTTCTTCAGATAGGTCAAGATAGAACAAATTACCTCTAGTCTGATCGCCACTTCCAATTAGTTCTCCAGTAGCATTAAATATTTTAGGTTGCTTGTGATGAAATTCCATTCGGTAACCAATTTTGTTAAGCTGAGCAACACTTAACAAATTATAATTAAGACTTTCAACCCAATATGCATTTTCACAAGATATCTTATCAGTTAGTTTAATCAAACCTTTTCCTCTAATAGGACATGGTGCATCATTACCAAATTTTACACTTTTACCTCTGTAATGATGTAGGGTCTCAAACTTATTTTTGTCACCAGGCATGTGATGTGAACAACCACTATCAATAATCCATTTATCATTCTTGTTCACATAGGATATTAATGCAGTTTTCTCATCCTCATTAGATTCATCTTTCATTGCAACATAGACTACCTCAATTTCAAAATCATCACTATCAGTGTTAGTTTCTTTTTCAGCAATGTAACAAGATTTCTTACCTTTTCCTTTGTAGTCTTTGTTCCATCGGTAGCTTCTGTCATCTTTTCTATCTTTATGTTTTCTTTTCCTTTCATCCTCTTTATCCTTCTTGTCAAGACATCTAGTAGCTATATGACCAACTTTATTACATGCAAAATATATAATAGGGAGTTTACCTTTATACTTTCCTTTTCCCCTTCTCATTCTTCTAGCCATAAGAGCTTCTAGATCTTCTAGATCTGTATCAGATGTGTCACTGTCACTTTCACTTTCACTGATGCATCTTTCTTTTTCTTTCTTTGGCTTGTTCAGAACTAGCTATGACTTGAAAGCAAATTCAACATTTCCAACATTTCCAATAGTGAAATTATCATAGTTAGAGAGTTCAAAAGTATTCATCTTACCAACCAAACTTTCCAAAGTAAGCACATTAGCAGAGTTACATCTAGATTCTTGAATAGCTGAGATCTTAATAGCATATATAAGATGCAGGGTTCTTAGCACTTTCCCAATTATAGTTTCATCATCAATAGCTCTATTTTCTCCTCTAATAGCATTCACAACTTCTTTTATTCTACCACAATATTGTCCAATATTTTCACTTTCTTGCATTCTCATTTCATCAAACTTACCTCTAAGACTCTCGGCCTTTTCTCTTAGCACATTTAAGTCACCACCATAGATCCTTGCAAGAGTGTCCCACATATCCTTAGCAGTTGTGTAGTCCTTAATGTCCTCAAATTCTAGATAGCTTAGGGCAGATGCAATTTCCAACATTGCTTGATTATGGTCTTGCTTAGCTGTCATTTCTTCGACAGTCAAAGGTGTGATAGGTGAGACATAGCTATTCTCAATGTAGTACTTTGCAGAGTCACCAATACCAGCTAGATGCAGCTTCATCAAGCTTTTCCATGTAGGGAAGTTTTCCTTGTTCATCTTCGGTACCTCCTTCTTATACATCCTAATCATTTGCTTCAAGCCCCTTTAAAATTGATTTCTATCAACACTAATAATAAGCAACAAAGCTCTAATACTAATTGTTAATATGATTTAGAACAACAGAGGGGGGGGTGAATCAGTTGTTCTCAGGTCCTGATGTATAAAACAAACTTAAAACTTTTCTTTAAATCAGATCTAAAAACCAAAACAAACTTAGTCATCACTGATTCAATAATAGAAACATACAACAATGCAATCCACTACCCAGATGTAACTTAATGTGTAAAACATAGAAATATTCAAACCAAAACATTCACACAAGTATTAACACCAGGATTGATAGTGGAAACCCAATTTGGGAAAAACCACTTTGTAACATGCTACTATTATTTTCACTCTTCTGAAGTGAGCTCAGTAAAACTCCAAACCTATCAAAGGTTACAATACACACTATCAAGTGTGACCTAGTTAAAGGATTTCAATCACCCTGTTAAAAGTGAGCCTAGTCATAGGACTTACATACACTCCATTAGAATGCAACCTTGTTCAAAGGATTTAACATATGACTATTAGGTCAACCTCTGTTAAAAGGATTTTGACTATTACAATGGTTAGAATGTAGCAGCAATATTTATCTGAAAAATATACAACTCACTTTGCAAATATTAGATCTGATTCCGTACACTAATGTTGGTTTATTGACTTTGAAACTTTTCCATCTCCATCTCTGATATGCTCAGAACTTTTCTTCAAGCAACCACCACAATTCCCCTTCAGCCTTTTCTGCTGATTCAGTCAATAAAACTTTACTCTTCTAACATTCTGTATTCACCCATGCACTTGCATATCCAACACCTTTCATATCCAAATGCTTAGGTTCCCTTTATACTTTCCTCCATTAGGTTAACTCTTCTTATGCCGCTCAATCTCATTCGTAGATCTTAGGGTTATGTCAGATTCATTGAATCTACCCACTTCATGTTCTTCGGCTCCTTTTCTAGAATCATCTCAAATCTCTTAAAGATTTAAAATAAAACATTTTACAATGCATTTAATGCTTTCAAACAATCAATAAATAAAGTCAACATGTTTTACATAATCCAAGAATTCAACAATGTCGGCTCCAAAATTAAATTATCTTCAAATATAAAATTGCTGATGCTCGGTTAATACTGTGATCAACTACTGGGTCTTCATGTAGAAAGCTTGGTCATTCCTAAAAATATTTCCTTGGCTTACACTGTCTTCCTCGGCAATTAACTATTGTTCGGTCGACACTATAATTTTTCTCAGCATACATTGACTCTGTTGACACTAACATTACTTAGCTTAAACATGATTTTTCCATTCTTTGCTCGGTCAAGTCTACCAATTTAGTCTTCAGTCTTACTAAGATAAACAATATATTGTCTCATCATTGTGCAACATAGTCAAGTACACTTTTATAGTATCAAGATAACTCAACCTTTCCTTAGGTGCTATTTTTACCAACCTTGCCTAGCCCCTTAGGAATACTCAAATAGATATAGTACTTTCCTAAGTAGCAACAGTCTTACTAGTTAAGGTTGAACATCAATGACAATACAAAAATTGTTTTAATTGCAGTTTCCAACAAGATATACATGCACAATAGCACAATGACACAAGATATGTTGACTAGGGAACCTCTTGATCAAAGAGTAAACCCTGGTGGGAATGATGCCCACAAAATATGCACTAATATAAAAGTTCCTTGTGAGAGGATGGACTCTATTAGGAGTCTTATGAAATACATTCAGTACATATGAGTCCATGTTAGGAGACTTTGAATCTCTGCTAAAAGATTCTAACTCTGTTAGGAGTTATGGAAGACAGGAGGACCAACTACCCGAATAGCTTCAGGGTAAGATCACTGAACTCACTATCCAACTAATCTATTTATTAATCAACAAAATAATACCAAAAGATTACTTATCTCAATAATTCAATAATCCTTCTCTAACTGTGCCAAACCTCACCAACTGCTTCTTCAAATATCAATACCAGATCTCTGAGCTTCGCAAATCCTCTTTCCACAAATTCTCTTTCAAAAATCCTTCATTCTCTTTCTCATTACACACACACACACATTAAAACAATAAAAAAATTCCTTCCTTTATACCACACTCAAGTAATTACAAATGAGTCAACATACAAATTACAAAATAAAAGTTTCCACACGTTACATCAAAATTACACAAAATTGTCAGTTTCCAATTAAGATAATTCTCCACTCATGTGACCCCAGATCTTGCACTCACATCAATGTCACTAAAATCATTTCTTCAAATACCTCATAATTGCACATGATCAGATTCTATCCTAATTAGGAGATATCATCCGATTTCCACAATTCACTACTCAAGAACACTGCCTGAATACTGCTTCCATTGATTTCCTCATAACTGTCATGAATAAATGAACTTCCATTTGTGCTCTTAACCAAAATCTCATAGAACATCATAGAGTAAGTCCTCAACTTCACATAGCTTCATCTTCAATATCGTAAGTGCTCTAACTCAAACATTGTTTGCTTCTCTGCCAATCTTTAGTAGATCACTGTGTTGACATCAATGACAATCATAGTCATGAATGCAACAACAACTGCTACATATTGGCTATGAATAATCCTCCATAGGATATATTCTACATTAATTCCTAACAATCTCCCCCATTGGCATTGATGGAAACATAGATGAAAAAACATCCAAGTTCCATAAATCCAACACTGCAATACTGCTACTCTAAAAATGCTTTGAAGTCTTCTTCATCAATCAAATTTTGCTTTTTTTTCCTATTTAGTTCTCTCCAATAGATGGTTTTTCATGTATACTTCTCCCCCATTAACATCAATGATAGATGTTTCATCATTATGTCAACAACTTCAATTTCAAAAGATACTGTTTAGAAAATATGTTCACTAGAGTCCTCATGACTTAGCTCAGATACACATACTCCCCCATAGAGGAAGTGCCAATATCTAGTCCATAAGAAAGATAAGGCTCATATACCACTGGATAGATGCAAAAAATCTACATTACTTCTCAAAAGTAGGCTAGGGCATAACCCCAAGCATACCTCTCACATACTCAAATGTATCCTTAGGCAAAGGTTTTGTAAATATGTCTGAAATCTACTCCTTTGTGCTTATGTACTCAATTTTGACTTCTTTCTCTACAACTTTCTCTCTCAATACATGATACTTTATCTCTATATGCTTTGTCTTAGAATGTAACACATGATTCTTAGACATACTAACTATGCTGGTGTTATCATAATGTATAACAACAGGCTCAACAAATTTTATTCCAATATCCTTCAACATTTGTTTCATCCAAATTATTTGATTACAAATGTTTGCTACTACCACATACTCTGCTTCTACTATGTTTTGTAGAATACAATTCTTCTTCTTACTTAGCCAAGAAACTAATCTTCCTCCAAGGAAAAATGCTCCACTAATGGTGCTCTTTTTATCATCAACACTACCTCCCCAATCAACATTTGTATATGCACATAGGGTAAAATCATCAGATTTTTCATACCACAATCCATACTTAATTGTGCCTCTTAAGTATGTCAGTATCCTCTTTACTATTGCATAATATGATTCTATAGGTTTAGCTTGAAAGCTTGCTACAATTCCAACTGAATGTGCTATATCAGGTCTTGTATGAGTCAAATATTGTAATCCTCCAATCATAGATCTATACTTCTTCTGTTCCACTATAGGAGTCTCATCTACGCTAGATAACTTGTGTCTAGTTACCATAGGTGTTCCAATTGGTTTACAATTCTCCATTCCAAATCTCTTCAATAAATCATTCAAGTAATTTTTCTGACTTACAAAGATACCATCATTGTTATGTGTTATTTACAATCCTAAAAAGTATTCAATTTCACCAATCATACTCATTTAAAATTCAGTCTTCATTTCATCTGTAAATTTATCACTGGATTCATCTTCTCCTCCAAAGATAATATCATCAACAAAAATAACAACCAACAAACCATTTTCAATTTCCTTTGTGTATAGGTTTCTATTAGCTATGCCTTTTGTAAATCCTAACTTTAACAAATACTTATCCAATCTCGCATACCAAGTTCTAGGTGCTTGCTTTAGTTCATATAAAGATTTCTTTAGTTTACATACCATGCCTCCTTCTTCAGTTAAAGGAAAATGTTCAGGCTACTCAATGTAGACTTCTTCTTCCAATTATCCATTTAGAAATGCTAACTTCACATCCATTTGATACACTTTGAATTTCTTGTAGGCTGCATAGGCCAAAAACATTCTTACTACTTCAATTCTTGCTACTGGTGCAAAAGTTTCTTCATAGTCAATTCCTTCTTGCTGTGAGTATCCTTTACATACTAGTCTTGCTTTGTTCCTTACAACTTCTCCTTTTTCATTCATCTTATTTATGAATACCCATTTTGTTCCTATAACATTCTTATCTTTAGGTCTAGGGACCAATTTCCATGTCATGTTCTTTTCAATCTGATCCAATTCTTCTTTCATGGCTTTAATCCAATATTCATCTTCACAAGATTCACTAGTAGATCTAGGTTCAATTTAAGAAATCAAACACAACTATTCTTGTACCTTATTTCTTGTCAAAACTCCTCTGTCTGCGCTTCCAATAATCTACTCAATAGGATGATTCCTTGATAGATTCATGTAAGTTGTCACTATCTCAGTACTTGTTTCTGCTATAGTTTCTTCAATGGTTTCTTCACTGTGGCTCTCATTCAAAAAATCACTGTCAATTTCATAGAATAGTTCAGTAGTCTATAGATTAGGTCTAGGCTGAGTTCCTTCATCTGATTCATAATCAAGCATTCTTTCCTGAATTCTAAACTTTTCATCAACTTTAACATTTATGCTCTCAACAATAGTCTTATTTCTCTTATTTTAACATCTATAAGATTTTCTCTTCAATGAATATCCAAGAGATATACCTTCATCACTTCTAGGATCAAACTTTTCAATGTCATCATCTCTCTTAATATAACATTTGCTTCCAAAAATTCTAAAATACTTAACTGATGGTGCATGTCCAAACCATATTTCATAGGGTGTCTTGTCTATGTCTGCTTTGATTTTTATTTGGTTCATTGTATATACTATTATGTTCACTGCTTCTCTCTAGTATATCTTCACCAAGTCATTCTCAAATAACATAGCTCTTGCTGCTTTAGTTACTGATCTGTTCCTCCTTTCTACAATACCATTTTGTCCAGGTGTCCTAGGGGCTAAAAACTATCTCTTAATACCATTCACTTCACAAAAAATGTCAAATTATTTTGAAGTAAACTCTCCACCTCTATTTGATCTCAAACATTTAATCTTCATTCTAGATTCATTCTCAACTTTATTCTTAATGATCTTAAACTTATCAAATGCTTTAGATTTTTCTTTAAGAAATGCAATCTATCATGCCCCTATCTGCTTCTGGCTTGGTTTCTGATTCTGCAGCTTCATATAGTTGTTTTAGTGTGAATTCATGTCTTGGTTTGGATTTATTTATGTCCAGACTCTTTTGGTTGTGATTTGGATTATAGCTTTGTTTAGATTTCGATCTATATCTCTAACAGTTTATGAACATTTAACTTGGCAGGTAGTCGTTAATCTTTTGTTAGATTATGGTGTTGGATTTATTTGTTTTAATAAAAACAGTTGCAGATTCTGACTTTTCTGAGCTATTAGTTTTCTTTGTTATTTATAGGTACTTTGGGAATGTGTTATTATAGGAGATGATTGTTTATAAGTTTAAAAAAAAATCTTTCCTTAAATAGGAAGAGGAATTTCTATGCTATTATTAAGATTTCATTAATGTAATTTTTGATGTTAAGTTGGTCTGTATTTGTTAAGGAAAATATTGTTAATTATATAGTTAATGTTAGTTGTTGAAATAATTGTATTATGATGATGTTAATTGTTAAATGGAATTGAATTTTTAAAAGAAATAAGTTAGTAGAATGAATGAATTAGTGGTTAAGTTATGTGTTAAAGTTAGGAAGGGGTGTTAGTATTACCCTAACATTCTATGTATTATGGTAAGACAGGCTAAGATTAGTAAATTTCTCTAACCTAGGCTTTGGCTTTGAAGCACATCCTAAGGTTTTCGTGTCATATGACCTAATATGAATTGGACATACTAATCTCACTTTGTTTAAAACATTTGTTTTGCAATGTTTTGTATGTGCATTGGGATTTTGATTGTTATATCCATGTGCAATTTAATTTTGAGCATGTGTCTTTGGAAGTTCTTAGTTAAGTACTGGTACTGCAGTGACAACTGTCGATCTTTTGAGTGGAAGTGGTAGTAAAGGATAAGTTTGAAGTTAATGCTGTTACAACACGCATACTAGAATTGAATACTTCAGTTTGTTGTCTACCATTTGCATTGGCAAGGGTTTTCTATTATGAGGAAATGTGTTTGATACCTGGAATGGTGGCGAGATTGGGGTTATTTTGTTCAGCTTGGAGGGCAAAATGGTTGCATATCTGTACATTATTAATGGGATTCTCCATTATGTATATCACAGTTCTATTTCTATTCTTCGAGCTTATTATTTGGAAACACTATTCAATTTTTGTGCTTGTGAACTGAGCTATGTCATGGTGTGCTCTATTCCATTGCTGTGCAAAGGTTGTTTCTGGAGTAGCTCTCCAGTTCAGGAGCATGGATTGTGGATTTCTTTGTGTGAGTTTGAACACCCTCACTCTGTGTTTCAGGTAGGGGCATTCTCTAACTCAAACTCTTGTTTTCTTTATGAATCTGGTTTATAAAAGTTCATTGAACATAGTTTCTATTCATAGCATTCACTGTGTTAGGAATGATTTACGTGTTACTGTGGAAGTATCTTTTTATATGTTTGGTCTTTAAGCATTGGAGTGTTTATGTTCACTGTTAGAATTTGGGAATTCGGTTATGTGTGATTTCTGTTCAGTAAATGTGATATGTTGATTTAGGGTTTGTCAAATTCAGTGATACTATTATGATAGGATTATGAGGATGTAGGGTTTCCTGAGTCTTCAGAGAAAATGTATTTCACTATTTTGTATAAGTTTCGTTACCTCAGTCAAGGGAACTAAAATGTGGTGTTTAAGGGAGTAACATTTTGGGAGTTAGGACTATGGAGTTTTTGCATCTCTGCTACCAATTCTACCGAGCTTCTGGAATGATAAATTTGTGTTTCGGGGGTTAGATAATTATAGTGTTGGAATTTGGACTTATCGCTAGGCATTTGGGTGTTGAGACTTCTAAGTTTTATTGGATCCTTTGTTGTGTATGATTATCGGGTTCTGTGGATTCTGTGGTTTGAATTAGTGTTGTATCCATAGTGGAAAGGTTCTTATCAACCTTGGAACATCATGCAATTTCATATCATGTACCCCACTTTGTATTGCTAATTTTATAGTTCTTTATGTTGAGTATTGTAGTTGATTTACCTATCTTTGCCGAGCCTTGGAATGGGAAATTTTGTTATGTCATTGTTTGAGGTTTGCAAGGTGTTTTTCTCTAGACAGGAGCCTGTTGAGTTGGGGTTTTGAGAGTTGAGCTTCAGTTACCAGGAAGTTTATGTTGAGTATAGAAGTGTATCGGTCTCAAGTGTTAGTTATTCATATAGCCATCGGTAGTTATATGTTATAGGGAGAGGTGGATGAGATTCTGATCATAAATTCTGTAGTTGCTTGTCTAGGGGATATGTAAGGTCTGTTAGTAAGTTTTCATTAGGAATCATGTTCTGTTTGATGAATGTGCTGTAGCGGAATATGGGAATATAGTTTATCATTTCTCAGTGTTTTGGTACTCTTGGTTATTATAGAAGGTTGTGGTGGAAGTCACCGTGGTCACATTGTTTCTTTCGAAGACTTGGTTTTAGTTGTGGTCTGTAGACCATTCGATAGCTACTATAGTGGTAGATTTTCTGTCTGCGGAATATTTGATGTGACAACAGTAAATGACAATACATGTTTCGAATGAGTTGTCTAATTTTTATGTTTTTCTAATAGAATTATAATTATGTTGATGTAGTGTTCTAAAATTCTGTATATTTGCAAGGATACATATATATATATATATATATATATATATATATATATATATATATATATATATATATATATATATATATATATATATATATATATATATACTTGTAGGAACGTATATATATATATATATATATATATATATATATATATATATATATATATATATATATATATATCTATATGTATATACACATACCATGAGTTTATATGAATATGTATATATATTTATGTACGCCTATAAGTATATACATATGTGACTTTGTAACAAAGATGGTAGAATTGAAACAAGTGCATTTTTATATGGGTGGTAAATATGTAGATAATGTGTAATTCTGCATTAAACATTAGTATATGAATTTGATTTTTAACCTTCCATGGTTTTACAAATAAACTCTGTTAGTTATAATGTGTCAGATTAATGGAATTGATTTTTAAGTGTTAGCTGTAACGGTCAGTTGATAATAAAATTGGATATTTCAATCATCTGATATAATATTGCAATTGGATGTTAGGAATTGGGTATTATTATTATTTGAGTTTACTAACGATAGTATTGGAAATTCTTGCTTAAGTTTTTCTTTCAGTTGATGAAAAGAAGATGCTTTGCTGTGGTTGATCTGAAAGAGGTTTCATGGGTGTATGTGGATATTTTAAATTGTGGATTCAGTATTAAAGATTTAAGTTATTAAGTAACATTATTAGTTGAATTTGATAATTCAGGTTTTATTATGGTTTAACTAGTATTGATAGTAAGAAGTGTTTTGAGATAATGCAAGTGTGATCCTTAGTATGGGAAACTAAATTTTGTCTGGAGCCTTAAGGTGAAAGAATATCTGTCAGTTATTTTACTAAGTGATAATTTAATAATTCATGGGCTATGGGTTTCATTTAAAAAGATAAAATATGTTGCCCTGATTACTTGCACATGTTGGTGAAGTAAGGGTATGGATTTACCTTATTGCTTGTAAAGAATAAGGCTGGCATAATAAATTCTTCAAGTTTCCTATATGGTTACTGATTGTTGATTCTTATGTAGATACCCAAAGCTAGTGGATCATCACCTTGTCATTTTCTTTGCGAGTTTATTTTTGTTGAAAATGAAATAAAGTACTTGTTTATTTCTATTGAATAGAAATGAATGCTTCCTATTAATAATGAAATATATCTATTTTTATATGTATGGTTCAGATTATTTTGTTAAGGTTCTAACCAGTATGATGCAGATGCTTTGGAGGTATTCCATCATCTTAGTCTTTTTGACTAAGCCCTATTTTTTTGTGGTTGTTTTCTATTTGGTGTTTTTAGGATTATAGATGAGGAAAACAATGTTTTTGGGGGAATGGTTAGCTGCTATAAAGATATACGGAAAATAGATTATTACCTGGTTACTTATTATCAGAGCAGTGCTTAGGATAGATAAGGGCAATTAGAAACAATCTGGAACTCTTAGAAAATATGTATTAAATATTGAGTATATTGTTATACTCTCATGTAATCAATTACCCTTGGATATTAAATAACTGGTTAAATCAGTTGAGTGGTATTTTGATGCTAATTTGTATCTTGTTAAATAAAAAAAAAATGTTGTGCTTTTTTGGTTAATTTGTTTGGTTTACTTTTGGTTGTCATTTATTTAGATTATTCATATGGGGTGTTACACAATCCACATCATTCTTGTAAAATCATCAACAAGAATCATAAAATACCTTTGTCCATAGAATCCTCTAGTCATTGTAGGACCGCTCAAATTTGTATGAACAATCTCCAACTTCTCTGTTGTTGTAAACTTCTTGTTGGGAAATGAGCTTCTCTTCTATTTAGCCATCACACATTCTTTGCAAA
Source organism: Chamaecyparis obtusa (assembly GCA_027943335.1). NCBI lineage: Eukaryota > Viridiplantae > Streptophyta > Pinopsida > Cupressales > Cupressaceae > Chamaecyparis > Chamaecyparis obtusa. The sequence goes on along the minus strand of BSBK01004189.1, from coordinate 406,082 downwards.
TCATGTTAGTAGGCTTCATAATTTTAGGAAAATCTCTTACTACAAGTGTAGTACTCACTTTCACAATGTTATCAAAGTTTATGTGATAAAATATTCTATTCCATAACCAACTATCATCAATCTTAGTAATCAAACATGTCATCTAAGTAGGATTCAACTAAAATACATTACCTCTGGTTCTAGATCCAGTACCAATCAAATTACCAATCTTGTCTTTTATCACACAAGTTTTTGCAGTAAAGAAAACTTGATATCCCTTATCAACTAGATATCCAACACTCAAAAGATTATGTTTCAAAGCATCCACAAAGTAAACATCATCAATATTAGTCTTTCCATCAAGAGTAATAGATCCTATACCTTTAATCAAACAAGGTGCATTGTTTCCAACTCTGACAACTCCTCCATCATAATTGTTAAACTTTGTGAACTTTTTCATGTCAATAGTCATATGATGTGAACAACCACTATCTATAATCCAATCAGCTTTCTTTTCTACTTGAGAAACTAAAGCTTTTTCTTCCTTAATTTTTGTTTCAACATTTTCTTCTTTTATTGCTACAAATCCTATATCATCATGCTCAGTATCACTTTCACTTAAATTTTTCTCCAAACTAGCTTCAAGGTCTTCATCATTTGCATTGTAACATTCTTTAGATCTTCTAGGCTTAAAGTTGTTTCTATACTTCTTAACTCTCTTAGGACATTTAGATGCAAAATGACCATATTCTTGACAAGTCCAACATTAAAATTTTTTCCTACCATCTGGTTCTCTTTTCACAAGAAAGGCAATACCTTCTTCAATCTTCATGTATTCTTCATTTCTAGATCTTCTATTGGTAGAATAATCTCCGCTCACACTGATGTTTCTTGATAAAGTATGGCAAAAATTAAGAGCACTAAATGCTATCTCCATTCTAGATAAGTCTCCTGATAGCCTCAGGTTCATTTCTGCTACTTCCAATCTTCCAAGAAGAGTCTCTTTGGTAAAGTTCATAGTACAAGGTATAACTTGTTCAATAATTTGTGTTGTCTGCTTAAATGAAGGAGTCAATGTCCTCAGAATTTTCCATATCACTTCATTCTCTATCTTAGTTCCTCCATAAGATTTTATACCTGCAACAATCTCTAACATTCTACCAATATAGCTTCTAATAGATTCATCTTCCATCATTATTATATCTTAAAATGTACATATCCAATTATGTAATATGACTTTCTTAGCATGTTCATCACCTTCAAAAGTAGATTGTAAAGCTAACCAAATTTCATGAGATGTCTTTAGATATTTTCCCTGACTATACTCATATTTTGGAAGGGCTAACAAAAGTGCTTCTCTAGCAAGTATGTTACACATAAATAGATATCTCTCTTCATTAGTACAATCTTCAATCTTATCTTCATCAATGATAGTCTTTTGATTCTTTCTAGTTAACCAATAACCTGGTCCTAAACAAAGTAGGTGTGTCTTCATCTTTTCTTTCCAGCTATCAAAATTTACTCCATCAAAATTAGGGTTTTCTTTCTTGAAATGACTCACCATGGATCTCCTTAAGCTATTAAAATTTGCCTTCAAGGACCTTCTACTCTGATACCAATTGTTAGAAAGTAAATTCCACCAAGATAATTGAGAGGGGGGGGGGTGAAACCATTTATCAAATAAATACAACTTTTATCAACCTTAATATATTTTAACCATATAAGAAATGTAATCAACAACCATATAAAGATATACATGCACAATAACATAATGAAACAAGATATGTTGACTAGGGAACCTCTTGATCAAAGATGAAACTCTGGTGGGAATGATGCCCACAAAAGATGCACTAATATGAAAGTTCCTTGTGAGAGGATGGAATCTATTAGGAGTGTTATGAAATACATTCATTACATATGAGTCCCTTTTAGGAGACTTTAAATCTCTGCTAAAAGATTCTAACTCTGTTAGGAGTTATGGAAGATAGAAGGACCCACTACCCAAACAGCTTCAGGGTAAAATCATTGAACTCACTGTCCAATTGATCTATGTATTACTCAATAGAATAATACCAAAATATTACTTATCTCAACAATTCAATACTCCTCTGACTGTGCCAAACCTCATCAACTACTTCTTTAGATCTCAATACCAGATCTTTGAGCTTCGCATATCCTCTTTCCACAAATTCACTTTCACAAATCCTTCATTCACTTTCTTATTACACAAACAAATTATAACAAGGAAAACATTCCTTCCTTTATACCACACTCAAGTAATTACAAATGAGTCGGCATACAAATTACAAAATAAAAGTTTCCACATGTTACATCAAAATTACACAAAACTGTCAGCTTCCACTTAAGATAATTCTCCACTCGTGTAACCTCGGATCTTGCACTCATGTCAAAGTTACTAACATCATGTCTTCAACTACCTCATAACTACGCATGATCAGATTATATCATGATTAGGAGATATCATCTGATTTACGCAAATTACTACTCAGGAACACTGCCTGAATACTGCTTCCACTGATTTCCTCATAACTGTCATGAATAAATGAATTTCCATTTGCACTCTTAACCATGATCTCATAGAACATCATAGAGTAAGTTCTCAACTTCACATTGCTTCATCTTCAATATCCCAAGTGTGCTAACTCAAACACTATCTGCTTCTCTACTAATCATCAGTAGATCACTATGTTGATATCAATAACAGTCACAGTCATGAATGCAACAACAACTACTACAGAATGGCTATGAATACTCCCCCATAGGATATATTCAGCATTAATTCCTAACAGATTGGTCATTTTATTGTTTAATAGTGTAACACTGTAATAGAGCTGCATAGTTTGAGTTCGCAGAAGGAGATGTGACAAGATCTTTGGTCATGCATCTGGGAACATGTAAAGGACATTGTAATGATTCTACCATTCAAAGTGTTTGTGATTTTGATAATCTGCAAAGTAATTACAAGTGTTCCAATGGAGGATAATAATATTCTTGATGTGAGAGAAAGAATTACTGGTAAATTTATAAAGGGTGATGAATTTGTTTATTTTCTTGAGCTTAAACAATGCCTTAGGATGATCTAGGATTATATTCTTCATGTGCTAGAAATCTACATTGTTTACATTGATAAAGGTGGCCAAGTTTAATGAATTTGAAGAAAAGTTTTGTTCTAGGCCGACACGCTAAAAGATCATAAAATGACTTAAATGAGAGATCAATAAAATATTTTAGGGTTTTGATTATGATCTCAAGGTGTTTGTGATAGATTAGGGATATATTTCGAAAGCGTGCAGTGATCTCGATGGTTGATTTTAGCACTATGAGTTGGATTTTTGGAAATTACTTGTTTTGTCAACCTAGTTATTTTGAAATGTGATGAAGAAGGGTTTCAATTCATTTGTTGTGTTGGAGATGTTTTTGTTGTGGACACCAGGGGTTTATTTTTGAGTTTGTTTTTCAAATCTACTGAAGGCTAAATTTATTTTCTACATGTGGTAGAAAGAATTTCAGCAAGAAATATGATTCCACTACAAGGTGATTGAACTAGGGGTAGTGAGATCTAATTCAAACTCATTCCATGTAACTGTGTGTGTGTGTGTGTGTGTGTGTGTGTGTGTGTGTGTGTGTGTGTGAAAATTGTACCTATTTAGAAGACACAACACATAAGTAAAACATTATTGATCAATGATAGTAAAATAAGAAATTGACAGATATATTATCAATCAGGTGATTTACTACCGTCTAGAAGATGCGAGTATGGTATTCTCAGATTTAGACCAAGATCAGTGATGATGCAACACCTGAATGAAGGATTTGAATAAAAATGATGAAAATAGATGCAAAATTAATCTATATTTTGGGGATTTTCTATGCAATAATAATGATGTAAGCTAAATGAATTGATCTAAAACTTGATATCAATGAACTAAATCTAAGCTATGAATGCAAAAACAATAAATAAATGATATCAATGAATCTCAAAAGTTGCACAATCTCTCAAGAACTTGATAGTATAGCACTGTTGTTCTCAAAATTGCACATTCTTATTGTGAAGGATTGAGGCCTATTTATTTAGAAATCCAGGTTTGAGAACTCATGGAAAAACCAAAAATTACTCCTTAATCAACTCAAATTGATTGGCAAGTAATCAGGGAATTAGAAACAGCTATATAGTAAAATCATGCAAATCAACTTTTTAACTCATAATTAGAAGTTGAGATCACTCCAATCTATTTTTTAACTCACAATAACATGTTGAGTTTAGAAAGTTAACAAATTGAATCCAAGAGTTGATTTTAAGTTTAACTACTTTTCTAATTTTTGCATAGATAATTGTGAATTTATTTAATTTCCATTTGTTTTATTTGCAACTTAATTGATTTTATTTAAAAATAACTAATTTATGGATTAATCAATTATTTAATCAAAATTTATCCTAATTTATATTATTTAATCTGACAATTTGATTTAATCAATTAAATAAATACTCAATCAATTTTTTTTACAATTTTTGATTTATTGTTAAATAAAAATATTAATTAAGAATAATTTTAATTAAATCTAATTAAATTAATTAAGCGGCCAAATTAAGTTTAATTAATTAAATATTTATCATATTCAAACAATTTCACTTAGGATAAAATAGCATCATTTATCACCAAATAATATTTAATTAGAGATAATTAGGATAGATTAGAAATATTTAGGGATATTCCCTGATGTAGATTTATGATAGGATCAGTTAGGGTTTTAAGAATTCGATGTGCAGATGTGCCTTAGGTTGGACTTTACAGTTGATTTCGATTGATTTGTTGATGTGGGAGGTTAATGGAACTAAAGCCCTTTTTTGGGGTATTGCATTTGTCCCTCATTGAATTACTATGCGAAGCACACTAGCTAAAAGATAAATCTATTTGGTGATATCTGGACTCAGTTATATGATGGAGAAACTAATCCTGGTTTGACTGATTGATTCAAAGATAGAAATCGATTGAAAGATGTTGATTCAAGTCTTGATTGACTAAAGAATCAAGATGATGTTAACAATAGAAACTCTAAACTTGTGATTAGGGTTTTGATAATTCGATGTGAAAATGTTCCTTAGGTTAGGAATTTAGGGTCAATTTCGATCGATTTGTTGATGCAAGAGGTTAATGGAACTAAAGCCCATTTTTGGGGCATTACATTTTTCCCCTCCTTGAATTACTATCCGAAGTGTAGTGGTTCAAAGATAAATCTATTTGGTCATATCTAGATTTAGTTATGTGATGGAGAAACTGATCCTGGTTTAATTGATTGATTCCAAGACATAAATCGATTGGAAGATTTGAAGATGTTGATTCAAGTCCTGATTGACTAAAGAATCAAGATGATGTAAACAATAGAAACTCTAAACCTGTAATTATGAAGAAGTGATAAAATACCTGATTCTGAACCTATGATTACGATGAATTGAATATCCTGACTCCAGACTTGCTTGTCAAAAGGAATCAAAAGGATACCAACTCTGAACCCTTCAGTTACCAAGAATCAAGGAAATAACACAACTGAACTGATGGTTACAAAGAGCTGATACGGTTTACAAGATTAAGAGAATACCAAATTGATATGGATTTCAATGAATATGATATGCCCCAAGTGACGAGGACTTTTGATTGAGTCGACAATTAGACTTGGTTGTGGTCTTGATTGTAGAAGAAGATTTGATTGAAAAATTTGATTAATGATGTGTAATACCATGCCCCCTTTGGTATTAAAATTGAAATCTGGCGAGAAAGCTAGTGTGAATGATTAGAAGTAACGTGATCAATTATAGAAGTGGTTGTACATGTCTGGGCACGCATTCTACATCATTTTGAGGTCCATTTGAGCAAGTTTGACTAGGTTTGACCATGGGTTGACCATGGTTCACCAAGTTGATGTTAGATGATCAAATAAGTTAAGTTCAGGATTCTTGTGATATCGTGAAGGTTGATTACACCAGCAGTCAACCGTCTTTGGTCCAAAATTTTAAATCATGTTTTTGACAAGTGAAATGATCTTAGATTTCAAATTTGATCCCAAAAATGGATTCAAGATGTTGAAATTAGCTAGGGGTGTTGTTTTCAAGAAAATCAGAGCGCTTTGAAAAATTAGGTAAAAACCTATATAAGACAAAAAGGGGTCATTTTCATATCATTTTCACCAATTGACTTTTGAAACCTCATGGAGCCCTCTGAGAGTGAAAATGGTGGTCCCAGTCTCCTCGCATCATTTTGAGCATTCTTAGCGATATCATTGGCCATGTCAATACAGGAACCCAAGGAGTGGACCTTTGATCAACTCTTGCAATCAATTTAACATGTGTTTTAATTATTTTTAGGATTTTTTAAAGCTTTTTATGTGTTTTTAATTTTTTCCTCATGGGTTGTCATACAACAAATGGTAGAGTGTTGTAGGATAATTCAGGTTCATTTCAAGTGTCGTGTCCATCATTGTATAGTGTCGTATGGGAGATAGCCATCTCTCATATGACATTTCATCAGATCCCTCAATTGTCATACCAGAATTGGTGGATTGTTGTATGAAATCCAAATGTCATATGGGTATGTGTATAGTGTCATATGACACTTGACACCGGTTTTTAAAATTTTGAAGTGTTGTATGAAAAACAAGTTTTTTTAGGGTATTTAGCAAATTTTTTCAAAAAAATTAGTTTCTCAGTAGCATTTTAAGGAATTTATTGCACCTTTTGAAATGTTCAATTTTTTGATTTACATGCATTTAGTGTCGATTTGGATCAAGTTACTAATGTCTCTTTTGTTTTTGTGCTTACAGATGAGGTATCCTAATATTCACATGTGTGTATCACATCCAGCCACTCAGATGTTGTGTCTCTCTCTCTTCCAGATCCACTTAGAGTGCACCTGGGCTCCTGTGGATTTGAGTACCTCATTGGTTTTCCCAAGATCAAAGTGAATCATGGATTGATCAGTGCATTCATCGAGAGGCTTCATTCAGAGACCCAGACTTTCCATCTTCCGATGGGGGAGATCACTATCACACCTGAGGATGTTTATCACTGTATCATCTTAAAATGGAAGCACTTCCACGTTAAGAGCAATTAGCCCTTTGATTAAGTGGATTAGGGTCATGATTGGCATCTTTGCATTCTCCCTTGTCTTCCACTTCTTCTCTGCACTTGATTTCTGCATTCTAGGTGAAATTAGGGTTAAGGTCTTAAGGACTTTCCTGATTTTCCTCTTTCCATGGTTCCATTTTCTTGGTAGGGTTTAGAAATGAGACCTCCTAGTCCATAATCACATCATTCTAAGGATTTTCTATTTGTTCCTGACACTGGGTCATGCTCAGATATCAATTTCTAAGTTTCTGGCACCCCTGGAACTCCTATTGTAAAATTTGGAAAAGGTAGGGTTTGAGGTCAAAGTCAACCTTGACCCTAACTAGGTCAGGGTTGACCTCAACCCTGACTAGGTCAGGGTCAACCTCAACCTTGACCTCTTCCTTCTAGGATTTCAAAGTTTCATTTGCCGGTAATTTATCTTTCAAGGTAATTATTTCCCTCTTTTGGGTCGGCTGTTTCAGGCTCCGAAATGGTAAATCCTTTAATGGTATTTAATCAAGGTATATTTTATAAAGGTGAGGACCTAATTGGGATTTAATTCTTCAAGGTGGCCCATCTAGAGGAGTGTACCCTAGATCACTATAAAAGGAGGCCTCCCTCTCTCATTTTCATATCACTCCAAGATCAAGTTTTTCATGCTCAAGCTCTGAAGCTCTCAAGGTGATCAAGCAAGCATTCATTCAAGCATTCAAGTCTTCTTCTTCATCCAAGTTCTCTATTGAAGATCAAGGATTTAAAGCTTTCAAGCTATTGAATGGATTTGGCTCAAGCATTCAAGATCTGTCATTCAAACCCTAGATCTAACCACCATGGTGGTGTGATCTTCCTTCAAGATCCTTTGTTCATCATCCATATCATTGTTTCCTCAAGGTGGATTTCAAGCATACAATCATGGAGGTTTGATAATATTATGTTTAAGCTTTCATATCAATATATTTGATTACATTCCAAATACATTAGCATATCTATTGAATTGCATAGCTTCATTGTTAGATTCATTTCTACTACTTGCTAGCATTCTCCTATTTCAATTTCAATATTAAGGTTGATTCCAAACCGGGGTTTGACTAAGGCAAACCTCCCCAAACAAACAAAAAAACCATTTTTCTTGTAGGTACAAGTGTGGAATCTCAGATTTGAGAGTGAATTTGGATACCCTTTTAGGCAATCTTTCGGGATCTACGAATAGAATTGGAATCAGACTTCAAATAAATAATGTGGTCTTTGACCTTTTAAAAGGTCAAAGTCGACCTGTGTGAATTTGGAGAAAAGATTTCTGGGTTTTTTCCACCTTGGTATTTCCAATCTAAAATAGGTGATGGAATCTTTAGAAAGTTCATACAAAAGCCAAAATTTAGCATTTTCCAGATTTTCCCTAATTCAAGGTTAGTATTTGCACTTAAATTATTTCAGATTTCAAGCTTAATCCAACTATAGGGAAGTGTAGGGTTTCTCTCTCTTTTTCATATTCTTCATAGATTGATTCAATTGTGTATTAACCTCTTGGTTGATCAAATTGAATCTCTCCTTTGGGAATTTGGATTTAGGAGTGAATCTTACATTTTCCCCACACATACACAAATAGTGGTGATTCCAAATTACCATTATTCAATCACATTCTCCGTATTCCTTTCCATGGACCATGCCCTAATTATCTAAGTTTAGGGAACATAGGGTTGCAGGCCTTCAAGACCATTTTTGGAGGAAATGAGTAGATATCCCAACATACACACCATTTGGAGTGTATCATCGCTGGTATGATTAGAGGTATCATCATGTATGACCATCAACAGAATGGTTTCTTGATGGGATGGGCACCCATGGTACAGTGGTACAATGCCTTATGGCTGATCCTACAGAGTTAGGTTGGGGTCAATGCTTACTACCTCATATGTGGTTGAGGAGGCAGATCCTAGATTGAGACAAATGCCATATGACATGATACACCAATTATGCCACCAGATTAGGGACCTGAGATCCTAGAGGTTATCACTAGAGATTAGGTTGACAGAGAGGGATCAACATCTATGAGAGTCTCAAGTGGAGACTCAATCCTTGAGGGTAAAGATAGTGCACCATATGAGTAGAGCAACATATTATGTGTCAGCTTATTTTTCAATCATGCCACCTAGTCAGAGAGTCACATCCTACTCTCATTATATAATGGGGTTCAAGGGAGCTACGGTGCCATGAGCTAATCTACCACCTAATATACCAATAGGAGGATGAGCAACACCTGATGTAGAGGATTAGGTGGAGAGTTGATATGGGCTGTTAGCTCATAGTTTTGATATTTTGTTGTACTTGATAGATCATTGTAGCTTATTCATTGTATTGTATGCACATTGTACACTAATGTATCATAGATTTTTGAGATGTAACCTATGTACTATTTTGATATATATATGAGATATTCAGTTTGACTTCATAGCACTTGTCATTTTGATTGTGATGTTGGTTATCATGTGATGCAAATGTATGCAATGTTAAATTTTCTCTTGTAATGTATGTATGATTATGCAATATGGATGCAATGATGAATGTTATATGAATAATGAAAATGCATTTATTTATTATGTTTATGGATGTAAATGTATTAAATGCAATGGATATGTAAAATGAATATGATGTGATATGTAAATGCAGTGATACACATGATATTTTTGTAGGTACATTAAGAATTCAAGTGCTCAGTCATTGTCAAAAAGGATGTTTAACTCAAAACAATGACTGCTTACTTGTCAGCTTGAAGAAACCTTCATGTGACCCTTAGTCATTGTGATGTGTTAAGTACAAATTTGAGAACATCAAATGCCATGCTGAATTCATATCATGAAAGAGATACAACTAGACTAAATGCAAATGAAATGTAATCCTAGGACTTAGTCACTAATAATTTGTTAGTCTTTTTCATCACTGAATATTTTAGGTAACATTGGATGTTGATACAAGGTTCAATAACTAGGAAACCATGAACATATGAATATTTAATTTTAGTCAAATTTGTCAGATTAGATATAAGAACCAAGGCACAAGAGCCAGGATAACTTGAATATCATGTCCATTTTGATATAGAAATTTGTATAGGCATCAGAGCATAAACAATGTGATGACCTTAATATGCCTTTCATACAAACACACCAAGCACTTGAAATGTCATTCTTGCTCCAATGTGAATTACCCACAATGACCCTTTATAATTCACATCCTTGGGTAATGTCTCAGTTCACAATAGGAGAAATAAATCACTCAAAATACAAAGTTAGACCCAATGTCCCTGAAGTGTCTGAGTATCAAAGGTTGAGGTACACATGGTGATCAAATCATGATGGAGGCACTTATAGTGGACAATAATTTAATCCATATTTTTTAGAGTGATTAGATTTTCACATAGACACAGAAAATAAATAAAAGATTATGCCCCTAGTCATTGCCTCTCTAACTCCTGTAAAGGACATCATCGAGTAATGTAAAGGACATAATATGAAAAAATCTAATATGAAATAGTGAACATACAAAATATCTTAACATATCTCAGAGATTGATTTGTTTAGGGTTACACTTTGCTTGTGTGAGTGTCAGTCACAAAATCCTTTTTTGGTAGGGAGATAGAGAAACTAACTTGGATAAAGCTCAGAAGGATACTGGCTAGATATGAATCATCTGAATACTGAGGACCATAGCATATGACTCTGATTGCCCCCAAGTTGGAAGTTTTGATTGGATGTAGACTCTCCTTTGGTGCATAGACTGACGTTATTGAATTGCAAGATATGTACAAACTAAAGTAGGATAGAAAGATAGAAAATTACCAAGATTGCTTTGATAGATAGCATGTTTTGAACAAGTTGAGCCCATTTTCTAGGTTTTCACCATCATGGAAGAGATTCTATTTTTGCTACCAAGGAACTTGTTTACTAGGTTTTCACCAAGGCACTTTTTCTTTTTTTGTATTTTTTCACTTTTCAATTTATTTGTATTTTTCCATTTTTTTTGTTTTTTTTGTGTACCATCAAGGTGCCTATTGCGAGGTTTTCACTAGGATGGCCATTTTTTCAAGACTTTTTCTAATTTTTATATCTTTTTTCAGGATATTTTCCACATAATGAATGCCTAGGCATATAATTTATTTAGATGAAATATTGATTGGTTCACGGAGCTATTCTCTGTCAATCATTGAGAGTTGATAGGCTCCAGAGCCAAAAGAAGTAGTGATATCAAAGGGACCCAGCCAGTTGGTTTCAAACTTCCCCTTGCATTCTCAATGGGATTGATTTTTAGTGTTCTCTCTGAAGACTATATCACTGAACTAAAATTCTTCATGTTTGACCTTCTTGTTGTAGCCTCTAGACATCCATTTTTTATATAGTCGGAGATGATCATATGTAGCTTGTCTACACTCATCTAGTAGTTCAAGTTATTGTAACCTAGAAACTCTGTAATCATCATTGATTAAAATACCATGCATTATGATTCTGAGTGATGGGATTTCAACTTGTATAGGTAGTACCACTTTAGTCACATCTAGTAAAGCAAAAGGAGTAGCCCTAGTGGGCATTCATATACTTATTTTGTAAGCCTAGAGAGATGGATTTATCATTAGATGCCAATCTTTCCCTATTTTGTTGAATGTGCAGTGTAATATTTTTAGTAAGTTCTTGTTATATGCTTGAGCTTGTCCACTCCCTTGTGGATAGTAGACAGATGACCAATATTGAGTGATCTTGAATTTAGAACATAAGGAATCAAGGTCCTTGTTTTTGAACTAGCCTCCATTGTTAGTGATGAGGAGTGTGGGATACCATACCAAAAAATGGTGTAGTTCAGGATGAACATAGAAATTTGTTTGTTGGTTTCTTGTGTCAAAAGAACTTCTTCAACCCATTTTTTAAAGTAATCAATTGTTGTGATTATATGGGTGTGACCATTTGATGAATGTGGATATATGGCTCCTATGAGATGAAATGACCATTGTTGAAAAGACCATTCTATTGTAAATGAAATTAGATCTCTACCTAGCATGTGAATTAAGTTACCATGGACTTGACACTTTTGACAATTCTTAGCATATTTCATGACATCTTTCTCCATATCTAGCCAATAGTACCTTTCCCTAATGAGCTTTCAATCTAGTGTCAAACCATTGGAATGTGACCCACAAATACCTTCATGGACTTCCTCAAATGTGCGTTGTGACTCTTCTCATTCTAAACATCTAAGTAGTGTACCATCAAGACTTTGTTTGTATAGATCATTACCAATGATGACATGTCATGACACATTTTAGATAAGGTAAGGTTTTTCATGATGGCTAACAACATCGGGAAAGACTTGGTCTCAAAGGTAGGAATAGATATTCTTGTAGCATGAGGAGTCATGACCAACAATAGTGCAGATCATGTGGATTTCTCAGAAATCATAGGTAGGAAATGACACTTCTTACCCTAGGAACTTGTAGCATAGCTCATGTTTGGGTTGTTATAGTAAAGATGATAGTGTAGCCATAGCGCTAGCTAATTTATTTTCCATTCTTGGTATCTGCTCGAACATGATAGAAATGAAATATTTCTTGAGATCATCTACCATTTGTTTGTATGGAATCTACTTCTCATCCTTTGTTTGATACACATCATTGACTTGGTGAATGACCAGTTGAGAGTCCCCATGAATGTGTAGTTTTGTTACTCTCCATTCTAGTGCCAATTTTATTCTATTTAATATAGCTTCATATTTGTATATATTGTTTATGCAAGGGAATTTAATTCTGAATGCTTTTGGAATGGAGTAACCATGTGTAGTGATAAATAGGATACCAGCTCCAGATCTATTTTGTGTGTAGGATCCATCAAAGAATAATTGCCATGTTCTGGAAGATAGTTGCATTATAGAAGAATCATGAAATTCCACTTGCATTGGTTGATCATCAAACATTGGAGCTTTAGCTAGTTGATATGCGATCACTTTTCCTTTGATGGATTTCCTTTCAACGTAATCAATGTTGAATTCACTCAGTAGCATTACCCAATTTTCCAATCTACCTGTGAGAGTAGCTTTTCTTAACAAGTACTTTAGTGGATTTATCTTAGCTATGAGTTGTATGGTGTGAGCCAACATGTAATGTCTTAATTTTTGTGATGCAAAGATGACAGCTAGACATGCCTTTTCTATCATAGAGTAATTATTTTCATAAGCCACCAAGGTTCCGTTGATGTAATAAATATCTCTCTCATTTATTCTCATCATGTTATGCCAATAATTCCCCCATTGATGCATCTATTGTAGAGACATACAATATTAATGGCTTTCCCTGAATATGAGACATGAGAATTGGTAGATTTTCTAAGTATTTCTTGATATGATTGAATTTCTTTTCATATTCCTCACTCCATTTGTAGGTCAAACCTTTATGCAATGTTTTAGTGAAAGGTTATGTTATATCAACTAACAAAGAGATGAAGTGTCTAATGGATTGTACCCTTCCCTAAAAAGTATTCATTTGACTAATGTTCTTAGGAGGTTGCATCTCCATGATTTCTTTGACTTTTTTTGGATCTACTTCAATACCTTTTTTTGAAACAATGTATCCAAGGAGCTTTCCTGAAGTGACACCAAAGGCACATTTCTTGGGATTTAGCCTGAGACTAAATTTTCCCATTCTGACTAGTATTGTACCCATGTCATCTAGGTGTTCAGATATTTTCATTGATTTAGCCAGTGTGTCATCTACATAGTCCTCCATGTTTTTATGCATCATATCATGAAAGATATATTTCATGGCTCTTTGATAAGTGGCACCAACATTCTTAAGACCAAATAGCATTATTTTCCAGCAGAAAGTACCCCATGCACATGTGAAAGCTATCATCTCTTGATCTTTTGGAGCTATCTTTATTTGGTTGTATCCAGAAAAGTTGTCCATTAAAGAGTACATTTCAAATTATGTAGTCATATCCATTATCATATCAATGTTTGGTAGTGGAAAATCATCCTTAGGGCATGCTTTATTTACATCTCTTAAATCTATGCATACTGGGATAGATTTATCTAGTTTTGACACCATAATAATGTTTGATATCCATTCAGCATAGTCTATGACTCAGATAAATCTGACTTTGAGTAATTTCTCTAGCTTAGCTTTGACAAGGAGTACAACATGAGGATGAATTTTGCACAACTTTTGATTGATTGGTTTAACTCCTGAAGTGATAGAGAGATGATGCATGATGAGATTAGGATCCAATCCTGGCATATTTGAGTATTTCTATGAAAAATTAATCTTTTTCTCTGTTAAGAATTTGGTAAATGTCTATTTCTATTCTTCTGATAGGGATTATGCAACATGAATTATATGAGGTTCCTCTGTTGTACCTAAATTGATAGACTGAGTTGGCTCTATTAAAAATGGTGAAATATCCTATAAATGACTCAGGAGGACATCAAATATCTCATCCTCAGGTGCCTCAAAGAGGTTTTCACCCTCAAATACATCTTTTTTTTTTACTATTTTTTTCTCTGAGACTGCCACATAGTGGTTTTCACCCTCAAAGATCTTTTTCTTTCTTATTTTATTCTTTTTAATAAGATACTTGATTGACTCTGTCATGTTGATGCTAGGTTCACTGATGGAAGTTGTCATGGGTTCAAATGCATTTAGGTAACATGCTAAAGTGTAGTCTATTCAGAAAGTATGTATATCTTGACTTGGATCTATGGATGTTTGGTCAATAAGCTTGGGGTGTTTGATAGTAAGGGGAGGGAAGGATTGTCTAACAGTCTTTATATTGGCAAAATGATTAGTGCTTCCCTTGGGATTTTTGACATGGCTTAATCACCTCCAATGTCTTCTATAAGTTTATTCATTGTATTAGGCATTAACAGGTTGATTGTTTGGTGCAATGACAACTACTACTTGTAACAAGTGGTATCAAAGCTTGGTCATAGGTTTGAATCCCCTCGGGTAACATTGAAAAAATGGTTAGCACTCCCCTCAGGATTTGTGACATGGCTTAATTGCCTCTTTTATCTTCTATAAGTCTAGTGGTTGTATCAGGAATTAACAAGTTGATATTTTGGTGCAATGAAAACTACTACTTGTAGCAGTTTACACACACAATAATGTCATCATTGGTTCTGACCCAAATCTCAAATTTGAAGATGATATTAGTAAAGATATTTAGTTTGTTAAGTGTCTCAATGTCATTGTTGGATCCTATGTTAGTAATAAGAGAATTAGTTTCATGAGGTCTGTCATGTTGTTCTAGACTCATGTTAGTTGTAGGTATGTATTAGTGAATAACATCAATACGTTTGACTGTTATGAGCTCATCTTCTTCTAGTTTTGGAATGAATCCCCATTCATAGTCATTAGATTCCTCATGAGGATCTCTGGGAAGGTCAAGAACATGTGTGAAATTAGGATGAATTCCCCAAGAAGGGTTACCTTTTGAGTCTGAATGGAATTCATATTCATGACAATCTATCTTAGAATCACTAGAGTGTCCTAGATGTTTAGCTATAGTGAGAGATGTCTCTCCTTCTTCTAGAAGATCAGACAGCTATCATATGATCTCATAGGCCACTAAGCTTCCATGAGATCATACGCCAGCCATTGATCTTGAATTTTCTGTGGATGTCATTAAAACTTGGCCCCACTCTACCATATAAGCCACTCCATTGAATCAAAACCTGCCATGTTGCACATAGTAGGCCCATTCTGAATTCCTCTTTAATAGAAAGGTTTTGTCAGCTGCCACATTGTTTGAATCTCAAGAAATCACAAGCATCCATGTCATAATGACATGGTAGATGAGGACCCACCAAAAATTGGCCACAACATGCTGGAGGATCAGACGGTTGTCACATGATCTCATAGCCTACTAAGTTTTCATGAGATCATGCACCCGTCGTAGGATTAAAAGGAGACCGTGATGCTAGGCTTGCCATCATGTGATCTAGAGACTGAAGAGAAGATTAACCACTAGTAGAGTCACCAAATAATAAGGAATATTTTGAAAGCATTATGAGACTGCACAACTAAAGGCATTTCAGAGAATTGCTAGATAAAAGGGAATATGTCATTTGAATTGAGAGATTGAGCGACTGACCAGGAAAGAGAAAGCACACATGGGTTATGAATTATTTAAGTAGCCTGAAAAGGTAATGAAGAATTAGAATAGAGCTTGCACAATTTAGGATTTTTTTCCCTCCAGTGGCTATAAATTTTGAATTTATGAACTAGGGTTTAAGGCCAGGGGGAAGGAAAACATTGTAGAGGCCGGAGAAAAATCAATACAACCATGAAAATTATTGTAGGTGTTAACAGTGCCTTGTGCTAATAGTGGCTCTATCTGGGGATGATGGGTAACTTAAGCCCATGCAAGAATTCAAAATCACTAGGAGAAGCAGGCCACCCAAGGAAAACAACTAGGTCTACACCTCACTCCTATCCCAAAACTTTCAAAAACTGGCTCCTTATTGAAAATGCTAACACCACTTATACAAGACATACAAAATATGCATAAGCAATTTCAAGATAGCAAAGAAATGCCAACTTTTACGTCTATCAAAAACTTGATTTTTGTTTTTAGGATGAAACAATAATTTGAAACCATTATTACATGCATGATGATAGAAAACATTGTCAAGCATAGGCTATAGAATAACTTCAGATTTAACATCACCTATGCCTTCTCTCATATGTCCCCCCACAAACTCAGTATTTGGAAAAAAAGCACCATCAAAATCATCATGAATTAAAACATATGAAGGGGGACAAAGAATGGATACCTTTTCCTCTTGGCTGTAAACATCTGGCTCATCTTTAATGCACACTTGCATATCAAAAGAGAAGAAAATATACTCATATTCATTTGGCCCAACCAAGGTAGCTGAAACTTCCTCATACATCAAGTCATTCAGGTTTATCAAATCTGATTTCTCTTGATAAATCACACCTTTATCCTCATAAGGATGATTCACACCATCAACATCATGAATTACATTATCTTCATTATTCTCAATACTTGGCGGTAGAAGAAATAAACTGTCATCATGTACTGCATTTTCATCAAAAGAACAACATTCATCTTCCATTACCTTTCCTCCAACTAGCTTCATTTGAGATGGAGATTCAAGATCAACCATATCTAAAACATCAAATTCAAAAAGTGAGCAATCCTTAGCAAATTCCATCTCCTGGGCACATTCCTTAAATAGTGAATTAGAAACTATATGGAATTATTTCTCATAATAATTTAGACAAAGTGTCAGCTGGTTCATATCAATGTCTTCATCAAATAAAACATTAGAAACTATATCAGACATGTCATTATATCCATCTTCACATACATCCTCAACAGAGAAAGCAAATTCAGAATCTGAATTAGAACATGACTCACCACTATTGCTATCATCATATGAAAAATCAGTGTTATAATTAATCACATCATCTTCACAAGTACCATACAATGGACTCCCCCATTCATCTTCAGTCTCTAGGACTTTACACTCAACTTTATTACCATTTAAACACATAGAAGACTACAAATAAAAATCATCTACAGTATGAGAGAAATCCTATGACATATCATTAGAAACCAATTCATTATCAATTTTATCCATGCTCCCACAATCTACATTTCTCTCAGCATTTATATCAACACTAACTGGTGGGAAGGTACCTTCATAATTATCATCACTGTACCTATGCAAGTCATGCAAAGGGAAGGATGTATCCCCTACAATCTAGAAATGTTCATTACCTTCATTGGCTGGCAAAGATTCCAGCTCCTTATCAATTACATTTTTAGCAGCAACATTCATTCCACTTTCACATACAACATTATGATTAATAACGTTAGTAGAGTAATGAGAGTATTGATGCTGCTCACCCTTTTCCTGATCATTCACTTTATTCTAAAAATATAAACCGGCAGAGGCATGTCTTCTTATAACTCCATACTTTAAATTGCACTCAATATCCATTACAATTTCAAAAGCCTGATGTAGACTTTGTGGTTGTTTATCCCTCAGCATGAAACCCATTTTTTGGCCAAATGCACTCAAGTAGATAACTAAAAAAATTTGATCATGTGGCCTACAATCTTCAGGGATATCCATCAGTGTCCTAGTAAATCTGCTATTAAACTTTGGAATTAATTCACCTACCTCAATCTAAATTTCCATTAATCTATCCAACATTAATTTCACATCTACCCACCCATCAAACTACTCAATGAAGGAAGAACTTATCTCAACCCATGAAGAAATTGAAGCTATAGGAAAAAATGAAAACCAATCTCTTTCATCTCCTTCGAGAGTCTACACAAACAACCTCATCCATAGATCTTAATGGAAAATATCAAAATCATACATCAAATCAGCAAAAGCCTGCACATGCTTTCTTGCTGATTGGAACTAGTTCCTATTGAACTTTGGTAAATATTCTCTGACTTTATTAGGGATCTTATTAGGGAAACCAGGTATGCCATCATAACAAAATGGCACATATCCTTTGACAAAAGAACACCTATGAACCTCCATTACTAGCTGCAACTTTTTATACACCCCTGAAATTCTTGAAAACCAGTAACAAGAAGTCTACACTTGTAATCAACCTTCTCTTATCAAGCTTACTAATCTAACATACTTCTCACTTATATGACTCAAATCAAATTTTAATCTAGAAGTATGTAATTCCACTTATCTGTCCTTTCTTTAATGACAAAACCATTTGATAAGGACCATGCAAATACACCAAATTTTGAATGGAGAATACCTGGATTGTCTCTACTGAATGATGTTTCTCTCTTCACATCTGACTGAAATCTGAAATAGGGCTTCACACCTTAGGTTCATTCTAGAAAAGAGTTTCCACCTCTCCTTAGAGGACACAAATTCATTCACTGATCCTTCTTGAAACACCAATAGATTATGGGCATTCCTCATAGGAAAGTCACATATAATTTTAAGTTTTTACAACAACAAATCCAGGTAATACACTTGCAGATCTGAAAACAACTTTTAGATCATGACATTTATGAGACTCTTCCCAAAACTAAATGTAGCATGACTCAGGGATACTCTTAATGGTAACCTTATTTCATTCCCCAGTGGAGTCACCATTTTGTTGGCTCCCCTTTTCATTTCTACTTACAGGTTTACACTATGATTGACAAACTAATGTCATTGACTCTATCACCACTCCAAAGTCTGCAAGGAAAAGGGCCAATTAACAAGGATCAACAAGGATCCTCCTACACTTTGAGCTTAGATACTAAGGCAGGTGTACCCTTGACTCACTTCTTCAAAGGAGTCACAAAAGTATCATACAACTATACTATTCGTAAACTGGTTTTAAAGATTTATCATTTGAAAGTGTGTGATTGATGATGATGAGCTACTTCTAAAGAAAAGATCAATGCCTTAACCTAGGGCAAAGAGTCACCCAATAACATAAAATAACTAAGAACCCTAACTCAAACACCCTTGAACTCAAGATAAGTGGTTTGCCTATTATCCCTCTCACTCCCAAACCTGATCATCAAGATCCTTATCCAACCATGGACTCACTGAAATCACCCTAAAGACTTTAATCCTAACTTTGTTAGTAACTCCAAGATAATTTCACAATACTCTTTGTTTACCATATGCTAACTCCCTTTGTGAATTTAACATATATGAATCCAAAATCAAGACAAGAAGACAATCAAAATTTGAGACAGGAATTCAAGTGTATTCTCATTAAAACTTTCAGAATCAATACATTACCAAGATGACAACTGCTAGGAACAAGACCCAAAATCCAGGCTCTCCTTGTTTAGGCTTTCTATTGATTTTCAACAAAACATCAACCCCACCTTTGGGACAAAAAGACTTAGAACCCCTACAAAATCAAAACTACAATAATATATACCACTAGTCATCTTGGAATCCCAAAATCAGGATGCAATAAGCTACGGATGACTAGGGTAAAGGTTTCAACCACCAAGCCAATTAGAAATCAATCAAAATTTACTGCATTTGGGGAAAACCAAGCAACTTGGAGAAAATAGATCCTAGAATGATCTTCATTTATGATAAATCTCCTGATTTGTACCGAAGACCATGAATTTTCTACCTTCACCCACCTAATTACCCACCTGCAACACACCTCGAGCAACTTCTTCACGGTACAAAAACCACTACAATCAGTCATCAGACACCTTAGGCCACTCTGCAATAGTCAGCGAGATCATTCCTACCAAACCCAACCGCTAAAACATTAAAAATCAGTCCTTCTGTCACTGAAAACCCTTTAAATATTTGAATTTCTTGAAGAAACGGCTAATTGGTAAGTTTAAAACGCGGCTGTAGATCTCATCCTTTCCCAACAGATCAAGCAGTCATCATTAATCTCTATAACAGTCAAAAGGCTATTTTGAAAAGTCCTTCGCCACATCACCAAACTATCCACCAATCAAAAACAAGCATGTCAATACCACGTAGCATCACAGACCCACATTGACTTTTCTTTACCTTCATATCGGACGACAGGCACATGATCGTGAGGGGAAAGAAAATTCCTCATGATCAAGCACCCATCATCAATCCTTCTAACAATTGTTAGACCACTGACTTCTATAGAGAGATGATCCCACTAACAAATGCCATGTCACAATCCAACTTGGCCAACCAGGAAAAGCCATGTCAGGAAAATTCGGTAACATGTCCCACTAAGAAATCTATGACCATCTGGAAGATCGAACGATCATCACTATACCACTGGGTTAAAACTCATGCAACTTATGTCAATGGTATAATGACAACTATGAGATATTACTATACTTTAACCACCTAGGAAATAAGCCCCATACACCATCCCTATCACCAAACCCGCGACCAATGACAAATCACCATTTGTGCATACCTAGCAGTGAACCCACTAAGAAACACATATTGCCTAGAAGATCAGATGATTTTTGTATGATCTCATAGGCCACTAAGATTCCATGAGATCATACACTAGCCATTGATCTTGAATCTACTATCGATGTCATTAAAACTTGGCCCCACTCTACCATATAAGCCACTCCATCAAATCAAAACCTGCCACGTTGTACAGAGCGGGCCCATTCTGAATTCCTTTTTAATAGCAAGGTTTTGTCAGCCACCACATTGTTCAAATCTCAACCAATCACAAGAATCCATGTCATAATGACATGGCAGATGAGGACCCACCAAAAACTGGCTACAACACACTAGAGGATCAGATGGTTATCGCATGATCTCATAGCCTACTAAGCTTTCATGAGATCATGCACCCACCATAGGATTAAAAGGAGACCACGATGTTGGGCCCGCCATCATGTGATCTAGGGATTGCAGAGAAGATTAATCACTAGAAGAGTTGCTAAATAATAAGGAATATTCTGAAAGCATTATGAGACTATGTGACTAAAGGCATTTCAGAGAATCGCTAGATAAAAGGGAATATGTCATTTGAATTGAGAGATTGAGCGACTAACCAGGAAAGATAAAGCACACATGTGTTATGAATCATTTAAGTAGCCTAAAAAGGTAATGAAGAATTAGAATAGAGCTTGGACAATTTAGGGTTTTTTCCCTCCAACGGCTATAAATTTTTAATTTATGAACTAGGGTTTAAGGCCAGGGGCAGGGAAAACATTGTAGAGGCTAGAGAAAAATCAATACAGCCATGAAAATTATTGTAGGTGTTAACAGTGGCTCATGCTAACATGATGATTCCTTTGCCTGTTGATCGTAGAGATCCTTTTCCAGTATATCCCATTTGGGAAATTAGCTTGTGTTCCAATCTATGTGATTTTGTAGGAACCTTAAGTGATTTGGATTCACATTTTTCAACTTTTTATGATTGAGATTCATCTTTATATATCCATGCTAGTATTACTTATTCCTCATCAGACTCTTGTTTGGACACCTATTCTATAATGAAACTCCCATCAAAGATAACTTGTTGTTTTTTAGTTGTAGGTTTTATTTTCTCTGAAGGTAGCCCATAAGATTTAGGTGAGAGTGGGAGAGATGTAAGAGACATAACTAGTTCTATTTTGTATTCTCCCATACTTGTATATTTGATTTTGACATCCTTAGCTATGTTTTCCATTTTGGATGTGGATGCCATGTCACTCTATTAGGTAGAAGGCTCTTTGTTGTATGGGACAAGATTGTCAGTACTTTCTTTTAAAGCATTGCAAGATATTGAAATCTCTGCTGGTATTGTGACCTCCACTCCATCATAGAGAAAATTGACACATTGATGGTATGTTGATGGAATATCTTGCATTTCATGAGTCTAGGGCTTTCCTAATAGGATGTTATAGGCCACTGGGAGATCCAAGAACTGATAGGTGATATCTCTAATGACAGGTCTTGTTCTGATAGGTAGCACAATGAATCCTTTTGAGGATGTTTCTTGCTCATCATATGCTTTGATGGTTATTTTCTTTTTAGGATCAATATAATCTTCTAACAACCCCAATTGTGTAACCAGTTTATAAGAATAAATGTTTAGACTAGCTCCTCCATCTATCAAAACATGCTTTCCACAATGGTTCTCAATTAAGACTTCAATATGCAAGGTTTGATTATGCAGATGACTCAGTGAATTTCCATCTTACCCTAAAAATGAAATGTATTGAGGAGAAGTAAAATGACCCACCATGGTCTAAAATCCATCAAGATTAAGATTCTCTGGAAAATTAGAACTAATGAGAGCTTTATCTAGAACAACTTGATGAGCAGGAGAAATTTGAAGCAAGTCAAATATAGATATCTTCATGGTGTAGGAGCACCCTTCTAAGGGCTCCCAAGAGTCCTAAATTTTGGTGTCTGGAAGTGCCTAAGGAAGGCTTGTGATTAGAATAAGAGTTTTTAATCTCATTGGTGTGTGTAGGCCTAGTTGAGGTCTTAGTGTCATAGTTTGTTCTTCCATCTTGATTGTACAATGACTCGGGGCATGATGTCATCCCAAGGTCACTTCTAGTTTAGAGAGGTCAAAGTCTTAAAATAGGGGTTTGGGAAGTTTTAGCAAAAGTGTGCCCTGTAATAGACCTTAGAATCATCTTAGGAGATTGAGTGAGCAAAATTTGCTCAAGCAAGAAAAAGTTGCTCCAAAAGTTGCTAGAAAATTTTCCCAATCGAGGTTCAAACCTTACTAAAGTATCTCTAAGCCCTAACACAGCTCTAACCATGAGGATAATTCTATTTATGACCTAAAAAATCCTAATTCAAGGGTTAGCAATGACTATGTACATAACTATGTTGTAAGAATCAGACTGTGATAGTATTTGTGTGTGCCAGTCAAGATTAATGGCATGATTTGAAGAGCTAATGGACTGTTCATAGAATCCTTAGCATTTTCAATTGTTTTTGGTGTATTTTTCTTTCATTTGTTTGTGCTTATAGTATTTCTTGTTTCATTTGTGTGTGTTCTTATTTTCCTTTTGAATCTGCCAGGCCTCTATCCAGTTTGAAGAGGTATGTAGATCAGGGCCTATAACTCCTATCCCCACTGTGGAATCACCATGGGTCTTTGGGATATGGTAGTATAGACCCTAATCTATATAAATATGCAAGAAGGGCCTAGGAGATTTAGTGAAATCAATTGTGAGACCAAGCCCTAGGTGAGACTTAGCAGTGCCCGGCTAGGTGTCATCAGCAGTGAAGGAGCTCTAGAGGACAAGGAAGGAAGTTTCAAAACTATTCCTTTAGAGGAGTTCATGAGGGATGAATAAAGACTTACTTATGTGAAGGAGAGATTTATGTCAATCCATTTGAGATTTTTTTGCAATCAAACTAGCCCTGTGACTCAAGTAAGCCCAAAAAGCCCTAGAAACCCTCATTTTTGGTTGAGGCATTGTATGGATAGTTGGAGCCCTGAAACCCTAAAAATCATTAAGGGTTGAAAATTTTAATAGAGGTCTCTATGGAAGAATAGCCTTCATTATGTGAAGGAAATGGGCCAAAAGTCCTATAAACTTGAAGAGGAGGCCTAATTGGGGCTCTTTCCTAGTAGCCCCGTTTTGGGAAGAAAGTGTGAAATCGGTTAAGGAGAAAACTTTTCCAATACCTTGAAGTCACTTATTTGGATTTGAAAACACCTTTTAAGGCATTCCTACCCCTTTCTAGAGCCTGAGAAGATGAGTGAAATAAGGAGCCCTTATAGGTCTATGTAAGGGAATGGAGCTAGGAGGAGTGCAAAGAAGCTAGGAGGAAGAAGAGCTTACCATTGTTAGTAAGATTGGGCCAAGTCAAGGGTTTCCATAGTAGAAAGGAGTCCTATAGACCAAAGTGAGTGTAAATAATACACTAGGATCCAAGATAAGGATCAGGGAGCATAGATTAGGCTAGTCTATCCCAATCTCCCCATCAGATTGGTATAAGAGTCTAATAAGGCTTGGGAAGTGGATTATTGGAGAGTGAATGTTTCAACCTCCAGAGGAATTGATTGGATCATCTCACAAGAATTATATGATGACTAATGCAGAGCTTGGTAAGAAGGTGGAAGATTAGGAGGAAGCCAATAGACTCCTGCAAGAAAGATTGTATCAGATGGAACAACTCTTGGATGATGTCTAAGCTAGGGCAGATAAAGTAAAAGATAGAATGGAGGAGTAGGATGCTAACAAAAAAGGGGTGACTATTGATGATGAAGTGCTTGCATCTAATCCTCCTACTCAAGATGAGAAGTTCTTGAAGGAACTAAATTCCATCACTAGAAAAACACTTGAAGGTGTTCCACTTCTTACTGGTAGGATGGACACCAAGCTTGTAATGCAATGGATAGAGGGTATGGAGAATCACTTCAAGTGTGAAGGGATCTTTGAGGCAAAAAAGTTCAAAGTGGCCAAAGAAATATTGAGAGGCAAAGCTTTAACCTAGTGGAACTACCTACAAGAAGAAAGGGAGAAAGAGGGAGAGAACCCTATTTCCAATTGGAAGGCTATGGTGGATAAGGTAAGGGAAGCATACTTACCTGCAGACTATGAGATTGAATAGCATAGAAGAAGATTGAACCTCAGGTAGAAGGAGATGAATGTGGCCACCTATACTGAAGAGTTTCATTAATTGAGCTTAAGATCCAAAGTTAAGGAAGAGGAGAGCATCAAGGTGGAAAGGTACTTAAGTGGATTTAAATGGAGTATAGCAGAGGAGATGAGGTTTTTTACTCCCACCATAGTACTTGGATGCTAGCATATGGCACAAAAGCTAGAAGATAAACAAAGAAGGAAGAAAGAACCTAACTCAAAGAATAGAGGAAGAGGTAGAGACTCTAGAGGGGGTCAAAGAGGAGGTTATAGTGGTAGAGGAGGTGACTTAAGAAGCCAAGGGGAGAATAGACTTCTAGAACAAGTTGCAGAGACTAGCACAACAGGATCTTTTAGTTGAGGAAGAGGATCTCAGGGAAATAGAGCAAGATATGAAGGAAGAATTAGTTCCTACTTTTCCACAATGAAGTGCTATCAATTTGGATAGCTTGGAAACCCTACCTATAGGTGTCTTGAAAAGCCTCCTAACTCAAGCAATGAAAAGATGGTAGTAGCTCATGTACTAATGAGGTAAGAAAACTAGAATCAGAGGTGGGTAAAACTTGATGTTTAGGAGAGTGCTCATAAGGAAACCTACCCAAGGAGAACCTAAGCAAAGGAGGGATCTTTTTAGAGTTAGATGTAAGATTCAAAGAAAAGTTTACAAGGTTATAGTTGATTCAGGGTCAAAAGACAACATCATATCAGATGAAGCAGCAAAGAAGCTTAAACTTACAAAGATTCCCCATGCAAACCCTTACCAGGTGACTTGGTTGAATCATGAGTAGAGTGTGTTAGTAAATGAGTAGACATGGGTGGAGTTTTCCATTGGAGGCTATAAGGACAAGGTTCTTTGTAATTTCCTACCCATGGATGCATGCCATCTCTTATTGGGAAGACCTTGGCAATTTGATAGGAAATTGCTCTATGATGGAGAAGAGAAATCCATTGCCTTCAAGAAAGATGGAAGGACATTCAAGATTCAATCTTTAATAGAGAATGAAGAAGGAACTTCTAAGACACCTAGTGTGTTTCTTAGTAGTGCTAAAGAGTTCCTACATGCATTGCATGATGATGAGATAGTGGGATGTGCCATTATGGTGAAGCCAAATGAGGATGAAAATAAGTTGCAAGAAGAGACACCTTTAGAGGTGAAGCAGATCTTAGAAGAATTTAAGGACATTGTGAGTGATGGAGCACCTACAAAAATTCCTCCAAGAAGGGCCATAAGTCATCAAATAGACTTTGTACCCAGTGCATCTCTGCCTAACAAAGCAGCCTACAAGCTTACCCCTGACCAAAACAAAGAAGTGGCAAGGCAAGTGCAAGAGTTATTGGATCAAGGACTGATCAAGAAAAGTATTAGTCCATGTGTAGTCCCAATGGTCTTGGCATCCAAAAAAGGAGGAAAATGGAGACTTTGCATTGATTCAAGGGCCATCAACTAGATAACTATTAGGTATAGATTTCCAATTTGTAGGATAGAGGATTTGATGGACTGTTGAGGAGGGGCTATGTATTTTTCCAAGCTAGATCTCAAAATTGGTTATCAAAAAATAAGAATTAGGGAGGTTGATGAGTGGAAGACCACTTTTAAAACCATAGATGGATTATTTGAATGGCTTGTAATGCCATTTGGGCTTACCAATGCCCCAATCACCTTTATGAGGTTGATGAATGAGGTCTTGAAGGACTTCACTGGAAGATTTGTTGTGGTGTACCTAGATGACATACTCATCTATATTAAGACTAAGGTAGAGCACCTTGAGCACTTAAGGTTGGTCTTGAAGAGACTACATGAAGAACAATTGGCTATCAACATAGAGAAATGTGAGTTCATGTAGCAAGAACTAGTCTATTTGGGTTTTGTCGTGTCCAAGGGCACTTTGAAAATGGACCCAAGCAAGGTGGAGGCAATGTTGAATTGGCCTACCCCTAAAACAAGGATTGAAGTTAGGAGTTTCCATGGGTTGGCCCAATTCTATAGGAAATTTGTGAGGAATTTTAGTGGTATATGTGCACCAGTGCTTGACACCATCAAGGGAGGACTCAAGACTAAGTTCAAATGGACTGAGGTAGCTGATAAGGCATTCCAAACATTGAAGCAAGAGGTAGCTACTAAACCTATCTTACTCTTACCTACCTTTGATAAATTATTCACTATTGAATGTGATGCAAGTGGTGTTGCAGTAGGGGGTGTGTTGAGCCAAGAGGGAAGGCCTATGGCATTTTTCAGTGAGAAGCTCAATGAAGCAAAGAAGAGGTATTTAGCTTATGACCTAGAGTTGTATGTATTAGTAGAATCCCTCAAGAAGTGGAGGCATTACCTTCTGCCAAAAGAATTTGTAGTATTCACCAATAATTAGGCCTTAAGCTATATCAATACTCAAGAAAAGCTTAGCAATAGACACTTGAAGTGGATGGAGTATCTCCAATCCTTTACCTTCACTATCAAACACAAGAAGGGGTAGCTTAATAAGGTAGTAGATGCATTAAGTAGGAAGCTTTTGACTGTCCAAGAAGTTTAGTTGTAGAGCATTAGAATAGAAAGTTTCAAGGATCTCTATAAGGAGGATGAAGAGTTCTCACAAGCCTACAAGGTGTGCCAAGATTTTGAGAACCACTTCCATGGTGAGTATGCAGACTATACCCTTCAAAATGGATTATTGTTCAAAGGTAATCAGCTATCTATGTCTAGAGGATCCATGAGGGAAAATTTGATTCAAGAGAAGCATAATGGTAGTCTAAGTGGACATTTTAGCATAAAAAAACAATGGAGTTAGTACAAAGGTACTATTTTTAGCCTAAGTTAGCAAGGAATGTGAGAAGATATGTTGATAAATGTGGTGTGTGCCAAAGAGCTAAAGGAGGTTCAAGCAATGTAGGGCTCTATCAACCTTTGCTAGTTCCAAATAGGCCTTGGGAGTGTGTGAGTATGGACTTTTTGGTTGGACTCCCTAAAAAAAATCATAACAGGTTCTCTAAGATGAGTCATTTCATTCCATGTAGAACTACTCATGATGTAAGCTATATAGCACATCTCTTCTTCAAAGAGATAGTGAGGATTCATGGGCTCCTATTGAGCGTTGTGTTAGATAGGGATAGCAAGTTCATGGGCCATTTTTGGAAAACCTTATGGAAAAGGTTAGGAACTAATCTCTCATTCAGTTCAGCATACCATCCTCAAATTGATTTTCAAATTGAAGTTATAAATAGAGTGATGGGAAACTTGCTAAGGTGTTTGACCAAGGAATATGGGCAGACTTGGGATCTTGTCATTTCTCAAGAGGAATATGCCTACAATGATAGTGTGAATAGGACCATAAGGAGGAGTCCATTTGAGATTGTATATGGGAGACACCCTAGAGGAGTGTGTGAACTAAGAGACCTTGGCTCCATGGAGATGAAGAGTGGCCAAGAAGAAGACTTCACCCAAACCATTAAGGAGGTCCAAGAACAAGTCAAAAAGGTTATACTAGAGTCCACTCAATAGCTAAAGGCTAAGGTATATGAAAGAAGAAAAAAAGTTTAGTTTCAGATAGGAGACTATGTGATGGTCAGGTTTCTTTTAAGATGTTGTTGGGGCTTCTGGTGGTTTGGTCATCCTATGGAATCCTACGCAAACAAAAGTGGAGGTGATTTATCAAGAAAGGTAATGGAAATTAGTTAAAGTAAGCTATTTGACTATTAATTTTACTTATTTTTTGGTGAATGTGTATGGTCCTGTTAAGATGGAAGACAAGAGATTGGTATGGGAGGACATCTCATGGTCATTGGGGAGCCTTCTCCATCACACAATGATTTTAGTAGGGGATTTTAATGTATCCTTAACCCTCTCAAAGAAAAGGGGATGGGTGGGGGTTTTGAATAGAGTTTAGTTTTATTTTCAGCACTTCATGTCTAAAAATGGTTTATGGGAGGGGGTTTATAAGGGGGAGTCTTTTCTTGGACCAACATAAGGACTGGGTTCTATAATATTGCAAAAAAATAGATAGGTTTTTCCTAGCTAGGAACTGGAATTCTATGCCATATATTTTTGAATCTGAGATCTTGGGTTTATCTGGATTTGACCATTTCCCAGTGTCATTGTTGATTCAAAAATATGAGGCCCCTTTGAGGTGTCCTTTTAAAATGGAGAAAATATGGTTTAGGGAGAAAGGGTTTATAGAAATGGTCTCACAATGGTAGCGGTCTTTTCCAAGGGAGGATGGGAACATGTCTTTTTAGTTTTTTAGAAAATTGAAATTCACCAAGTAGAATCTAAAGGTTTGGAGCAAGGTCCACTTTAGAGATATCTTTGAGGAAAAACATACCCTAGAGGGATAGTTGGAAGATCTCAATAGAAATTTTTATCAGATGACATGGACGAAGTGGATTTTTTGACAGAAAAAGATCTTTTAAGAAGGTATGGGGAAATTTTATAGCAGGAGGAGATTTATTAGCAGCATAAATCATGATAAAACTGGCATAGGGAAGGTGACATAAACACCAAATTATTCCATAGTTCAGTTAAGACTAGGAGAAGCATGAACAAAATCATATCTGTTAGACTTGCAAATGGATTAGTTTCTAAAGATGTGAAATTAATTAATCAAGAAGTAGTAAATTTATTCTCTGCCCTATGGTGTCAAGAAGTGGTAGATAAAAGTTGGGTGTAGAGGAATTTTTTGGGGTCATTCCAAATATGTTAAGCAAAGAGGATAACCAAATTTTGACAAAAATAGTCTCTTTGAAATTACTAAAAGAAAAATTCTAGCCAAGTATGGTGAAAATGCATACAAGGTGGACATGCCATCAAATTTGGCTATCTCACCAGTCTTCAATGTTGTTGATGTGGTCCTATTTAAAGGTGATCCACCACAGCAAGCTAAAGATCAGTCAAAGTTGTTGTAGGACATAGACACCAATGCCATGCCAAAGAAGAAGGAACCCAAAGAAGAGTAGGTTTTGGAATCCCAGGTGAAGAAGGCTACTAGGCATCAAGTGTATATGGAACATTTATTCAAGTGGGTAGATCAACCAGAGTCTGAAGCCACCTGGATTGAAGAAAGTCAGTTCAAGAAGTTAGGCATTGACTTAGCTCTTCTTGAACCCAAAGTGCCTTAGTTTGTGATGAGAGGGAATATGGTACAGGAGCACCCTTCTAAGGGCTCCCACCAATCCTAAATTTTGGTGTGTGGAAGTGCCTAAGGAAGGCTTGTAATTAGAATAAGATTTTTTGAGCTCATTAGTGTGTGTAGAACTAGTTGAGGTCTTAGTGTCATAGTTTGTTCTTCCATCTTGATTGTATAGTGAATTAGGGCATGATGTCATCCTAAGGTCACTTCTAGTTTAGAGATTTCAAAGTCTTAAAATAGGGATTTGGGAAGTTTTAGCACAAGTGTGCCCTTTAATAGACCTTAGAATGGTCTTAGGAGATTGAGTGAGCAAAATTTGCTCGAGCAAGAAAAAGTTGCTAGAAACTTTTCCCAATGGAGGTTTAAACCTTACTAAAGCATCTCTAAGCCCTAAAAAAACTCTAACCCCAAGGAGAAGGATATTTATGACCTAAGAAACCCTAATTCAAGGGTTGACAATGATTGTGTATGAAACTATGTTGTAAGAATCAAACTGTGAAAGTATTTGTGTGTGCCAATCAAGATTAATGGCATGATTTGAAGAGCTAATGGACTGTTCATAGAATCCTTAGCATTGTACATTGGTTTTTTTGTATTTCCTTTCATTTGTGTGTGTTTAGAGTATTTATTTTTTCATTTGTGTGTGTTCTTTTTTACCTTTTGAATCTACCAAGCCTCTATCCATTTTGAAGAGGTATGTAGATCAGGGCCTATAACTCCTATCCCCAATGTGGAATCACCATGGGTCTTTGGGATATGGTAGTATAGACCCTAACATATAAAAATATGAAAGTAGGGCCTAGGAGAGTGAGTGAAAGAAACTGTGAGACCAAGCCCTAGGTGAGACTTAGTAGTGCCCGACTAGGTGTGGTCAGCAGTGAAGGAGCTCTAGAGGAAAAGGAAGGAAGTTTCAAGGCTATCCCTTTGGAGGAGTTCATGAGGGATGATTAAATAATCACTTATTTGAAGGAGAGAGTTATATCAATCCATTTGAGGTGTTTGTGCAATCAAACTATCTCTGTGACTCAAGTAAGCCCAAAAAGCCCTAGAAACCCTCATTTCTGGTTGAGGCATTGTACAAATAGTTGGAGCCCTAAAACCCTAAAAATAGTTGAGGGTTGAGCATTTGAATAGAGGTTTCTATGGAATAATAGCCTTGGTTATGTGAAGGAAATGGGCCAAAAGTCCTATAAACCCGGAGAGGAGGCCTAATTGGGGCTCTTTCCTAGTAGCCCTATTTTGGGAAGAAAGTGTGAAATTGGTAAAGGAGAAAACTTTTCCAATACCTTGAAGTCACTTAGTTGGATGTGAAAACACCTTATAAGGAATTCCTACCCCTTGTCAGATCTTGAGAAGATGAGAAAAATGAGGAGCCCTTATAGGTCTATGTAAGAGAATGGAGCTAGGAGGAGTGCAAAGAAGCTAGGAGGAAGAAGAGCTTACTATTGGTGGTAACATTGGGCCAAGTCAGGGGTTTCCATAGTAGAAAGGAGTCCTATAGACCAAATTGAGTTTGAAGAATGCACTAGGATCCAAGATTTGTGTGATGCAGTTGTTTGATAATGTTGTAAGATTTCATTTTGGACTCTTTAGAATTGGAAGATTTAGATGCAATCCTTTTCTTAGATATAGATGCAAGATTGAATGACATCTTTGGGGTATTTGATGAACCCAATTTTGTTCCTAGAAGAGTTACTTGAGCTTGGGATTGTGTGATTGAATTAGCTGATCTTTTCTCTTTGTCCTTTTTGACAATGGTGATGACATTGTAGTGTTTAGATGTGCATGGCTCTAGCATGTTGAAGACATCATTATTTTAGGAGTAAGTGTAATTGACCTTAGCACCCATGTTTGGCTTAGAAGATGACTCTTCTTGATTGTGTTTCGGAAAAGGTTATGTGAATGTTGTATGATCATTTTTGGATTTATGGTTGTCAATCATAATTTCTCCAACATCAATTTTATCTTGAACAAGATATTTTAGGTACAAGAAATTATTGGTTTTATGACCCTTGTTTTGGTGAAAATCATAGAAATCAGTCTCCTTCCACCACCTAGGTTTTACTTCTAGGCCATATGGTTTTACCTTAGGTAATGCGATGATTCTATTTGCCAACAAAGCTCTCATGGAAGATTCCAAGGACTCACCCAAAGGAGTGAGTTCACATTTTTATTTTGTAACCCATGGTTTGTATTCATTTGACTTTTTAGGAAGCTCAATTGTCTACTTCTTAGAGGCCTTTATGTCTTGAGTACCAATTGCAAGGTTAAATGCTGGTGCTTTAGGTGGAGCAATGATGTGATAAAAAAACACCATCCCTGACAACATTTTTGTTTTTGTTCTAGAATTTGACTTTATCTTTGTTGTTGGAACTAGAACTTGAATCATACTTGTTCTCTTTATGAAGTGAGATATCCCCTTTGTGAACAAGTACATCCTCTATTTTCATGGCACTATCCACCATTTTGTCAAATAAAGTTTGATTTTGCATTTGGAGATGATAGTTGATTTCCGAAATTAGATTGTTGATGAAGATTTTGAGTTTCTCTTTTTATAGGATTTGTCAAGGATATAGCAAGAACTTCTTCCTCCAATGTTTGAGGAAAGTTAGGAATGGTTCTCCCATTCTCTTCTTTAGGTTACAGATGCACACACTCAAATGTGGGTGTGTCACTCTTCATAGGAGAGGTATCACAAGGATTACTATATTGCTCATATTAAGGAGTAAGACTCTTGGGAGAAGTAGAAGAGGAATGAGATTGTGAAGAAGAGGAAAGTTAAGACCTAGTGGAAGAAGAAGACTTGGATAATGAGGAATGAGAATAATGTCTAGAAGAATCATGGTGAGTCTTGGAAGATGAGGAAGAATGAGAAGACTTAGAACATGAAATTTTTTTGGAAGAGGGAGGTCATGATATGATCATGTCTATGATCCTAGCAAAGGCCTCTAATTCAATCATCTTTTCTTTTATTTTTTCTTTAAGTTTGTCACCCATGAGATATCTAGAAGGAATATTAAAGGAATAAAATTCTTTGAATTGAGCAATGAGTTCGAGATCATCCATTCTCAAGAGAGGTTCCATAACAAGGTAGTTGAAATTCATGGTTGTAGAAGAGAAGGAATCAAGCATGGAAGAAATGAATAGAAGAGATGAAATAGAAGAAGGTAGACTAGAAAATAAGAGGAAAAGAATCAAGAAGACATGAGGAGTTTATGAAGAAGAGGAAGAAGCATGAAGGAAGAAGAAAATGAGAGACTAGGAAGACATGGGAGAAGTGGAAGAAAGAATACCAAGAGTCATTTTGTGCAAATTGATACCATTTGAGTTCATTTGGATATTGAGAAACATGTCACAGTATTTAAGATCTGACCTAGACCAACCAAGGGAAACTGGAAGTGACACAAATCAGTACGCCAACAACCAATAAGGAGACAACAAAATAACTCTGTGCGATAGTTTCTAGGAAAGTAGTACAACTCTTGACCAGTGAACATGAAAAAACTTAGTGTTAAAGGCAATTTGGTCAATGTTGTAAGTTTGGCAAGTTCAATTTCACAGTCCAGAATATAGTAATAGCAGATAATAGACAAGTTTGCAAATAGTAGGTGATCAAACATGTCATCAAACACTTGTGCAAGAGAAAAAGAAACCTTTCCAAGATAAGCAGTTGTGATATCAAAATGAAAAATTCTATGAGGACTACCGCGATGTTTGTATGTTCAAGAACATTTGCATGGGTATATCACAATGAGAACAATTCAAGCACTTGTTATCTTAGAAGGACAAAGGCTCAATACTTAGCAACTTGGCCCACACTTGATGTCCCATTTCTTCACACAAAGTGGTTGCCCACAATAGATATTGGCTTTGTCATGGAAGTGCCAATGACACAACCAAAGGAACACAGATGATGAGTAATCTTGGGGTGATCCAGGTTATCCCACTTGGATCAATCCTTGCACCAAGAAGCTAAGAAGAAAAATAGGGTGGCCTCTACCTATGGTTCTTAGTAAGGGCTTCCATTCATAGCATGTCTCTTGCTCCTCAAAAAGGACTAGGACCTTGCAGCCACAAGAGTACCTTAAGCATTCTTTCTCAACACTTTCCTCATGGTCACAATCCCACAAGTACTCACATCAAGTGAAGACAAGCACTACATCTACCAAGGTTTTGTGTCCTTGATAGCTTTGAGATTATAGTGGGTTGGAATAGCTCGGTATTAGCTTGTCCCCACTTGGGTCATTCCTCTTGATTGCTCAAGAGCTGGCCCGCTAAAGGATTCTAAAGATCTAAACAAAGAATGGATCAACTTATGAGATTCAAGTATTTTGTTTCACCACAAGGGTGAAGAGCATACTCCCTTATCCCAAAGCTTTCTCCCAAACACTCCAAGAAAATGTTCAATTACCCTCTTTCTTTCAAAATCCAAAGATGGGTCAAGATTTTCTGGTTCACCACAAGGGTGAAGAGCATACTTCTCCTACCACCAAAAGATTTCTACAACAAGATTTTAAGTGCCTAAGAAATGAAACAACTAGTAATTGCCATACTTGAAATGAAATAAACAAAAAGAACTTGATTGGGTTTTTATTATTTGGGTAGCCCTACAAAAACCGTTAGTAGCCCTTGTGCATTTGAAGCTTTGACATGCATTCTTTTGGGAAAATAATCAAGCAATGAAGGCACCTACAAGCACAACTTGTTAGCCCCACAATGGTTAGCACATAAAAAATAAGATAATCTACAAGGAAAATAGTTGATCAAATGGAAAAATTTAAAAATTAAACCAACATGGTTGGATTAGGCTCGGAAAGAGCTTTCCAATGATATATCACACTTAAATTTCTGATACTGTATGTGAAAATTTCTAAAAAAATAAAAAAGAGCTAAAAAAAAACCACTTTTAGGTCTGGGTGATAGTACAGTCACCAAAAATATTGTGTGACACTTCGCTACATATGGGGGAAACAATTTATCTCTGTGCGATAGTTCGCTGACCTACAGGTGACAAAATATACTAAACAATGCGATATTATCTGTCAAACAGTACGACACTTTTAACCGGTAAAGTGTCACCCTGCTATACAAGTAACTATCACATGACACTGGAAAACTATCACACGACACTCTGAGATAGAAAAACAAAGAGCTGAAAATGACGCTAAACTATGACAAAAAATTTCCAAAAATGCATGAAATGAAGGACAAAACAATAATGCTTTGCCCCACGGTGGGCGCCAAAAATGTACACACTCAAACGGTGCACTTCTCTAAGTCATTATATCCAAGGGGATCCATGAATAGGAAACTTTAGAAAGCGACCTAGAGCTCTCTATGTATGGAGCTGCAAGATTATTTTAAGTTTTCTCTCAACTAGAGCTATTAAGCTGATGACCTTGCTAGTCAACCACACAATGAGAGATTCAAATGAAGACAAGGGAAAGAATGCCAATATCCCCAAGAATCACTATGAAATCCAAATGCAAGATAGATTAAGATGAATATGGAAGCTAGAAATGAGAGATGCAAGCTACACTATGGAAATGAAAGTACAAAATAAACTATGAAAGGAAAGATGCAAGTGTTACCAAGCCTTCCTAGTTAAACTAGATGAGTTACTCTAAAGCTTGAAAGGAAATCTAAACTATGAAAGCATAAACATGAAGCTACTATGCATGAATGAAACTAAAAATGGAATGTAGATGCAAAAGCCAAGAATGCTCCAAATCTTCAAAAGCTCCAAAGTGACCTAGAAAACCTACAGCATAACATTAGCATAAAAGATTGATCTGCAAATGAGGAAGAGAGCTCTTCTTTTATAGGAATTGAAAAAGAATGGACCATGGAGATTCAGAGGCAAAAGATTTAATCAAGGGTGGAGCTTGAAAGAGGAGCAATCCATGCGCACAAATATCCTCCATTGGGAAAATAAGAGTTGACTTTTGTGTCCATATGAGACAAAAAGTGCTTTTCTCCTTTTTATAAAATAAGAATAATGCTTTATTTGTGCAACTTAGGATAAGATGAAAAGTGGGGGGATTTTTATTTAATAAAAAGGGAGGAAATATTCCTTTTAATAAATAAAGACTTAGGATAAAATGGTTAGCCCAAGGCAAATAATTGGAAATGATAGAATAGGATTTGATCAAGGAAATTGATATACTTGATAAAATGTTGATTTTTGAAAATATTGAATTAGGGATTTGATAAATTGCTGGATGGGGGCCCAAAGTCTAGGCGACTATTTTAGAGTGCATACAACAGATGTCAATCATAGTGATTGGATGTTGGATATTGTAAGAGTATTGCTAATAGAAAAAATTGATTAATTCCTCAAAAGTGTTTATCATTGGAGGTATTTTGGAGAACCAGTTAATGGCTGCCCCTCCCAAAGATCATGGGAAGAGACGCATTAATTATTTTGGTTCATGCATGAACTCCATAGATAGAGTGAAAAATTATCTAACATGATCTTAAGGATCTAAATTTCTATCATATTTCTCATACTTGGGTAGTTCCACCCCTTTCAGGAATGGTAGCATATACATGCTTTGATCAAATGGAAACGGACATAGGCAATCCATAGATAATTCTTTGGGTTCTTTCTCTTTTTCCAATTTGTTAAGTTTGACTTGCATAACATAGATCTGTTTCATCATGGAAGTGATAGGAGTCTCTTCCTATTGCATTATGATGTCTTCAACATTAAAGTTTTGAGGAATTTTGGCACCTTGTTGGGCTAGTTCGAGAAAGTATGTCTCTTTTTCTTCACAGAGGAAGTGTTTCATGAGTCTTTTGAAGAGATCATCATCTCCGTATTGTGAAATTTCAGAAGGTGTGGATTCCTGAGACCTACCCTCATTAGATTCATGGCCTTGCAAACCATGACTAGTTTCTCTTTGAGACATGGTAGTGTGTTGATTGAGATCTTGAGTTGATTTAGGAGGGGTTGTGTGGCCTCCTTTTAAACGCAAATTGCCTAGTTCATCTTCTTTGTAAAGATTTGAATTGTATGGTTGATGAAGAGACTAAACAATAAGAGAAGATGAAGGTGATGTCTTGGGATATTCCCTTGGTTTTTTATGTGAAGAGGCTCTAGTTTCCACCATTAACCTTTAGGTGAATCTTGGAGCAAGATAAGACAACTAACTGATAACCTGATTTAGGAATAATCAAGTGACGCAACCTTGTCAAGATTAGATTGGATTGGATTGTTGATGAAAAGGTATATTGGATGTAAGCAAAGGATACTGTGCCCAAGATGTATGGGTAGACACCCAAAGGATGGTGGACATGAATTCATGATACTTAGCCTTTGATAGATCGAGGTTGTTTTGAAAAGGTTTTTGACATAGGATGAGATGTATTCTAGATTAATCAACAGGAAGACAGATCAAGAAAAATTAGATCACTTTGGGAAAAAGAGGTGGATTGTTGTTTCTCTACTCTATACTTGACACAATGGATTTTTTGACATAATTTTGAGCAAGGCTGAAATTTGACTGGATTTATGCTAAAATAAGGGTTTTTTCTGACAATTTGTGCAAACTATTATACAACAGTATACAAGCTCATACGACACGGTATAAGGTTTGGCATGAAAATCTAGAATCTCGTATGAAAATGGACACCAGAGGTTAATTTCTTCTTGACAACTCTTGTAGGACAATATACAAATTCCCATATGATACTTGGGGGGTTCTGATATGGCACTTCAAAAATTTGAGCAATTGTCATACGACAATTGCTGGGGTTGGATGACAGTTTACACCAAAAAAGGATTTTGCTTCAATTTTTTAGGATTTTGGTGTTTTTCAGTCTTAGTTCGTTTTCAAATTCTCTCTTTCATTTTCAAGATCTATGTTTTGGATTGTATGAGGGTGTTTAATATAGAAATAGGCTCACAATCACATAAAACACGTGCGAACTGAATCAAAAAATCAAACACACCTAGCTTAACCTAACTAGGAGAAGAGATGTATTAATTTGTTGTTGACTTAGGAACACACTCAATGTATAACGCCCCACCAGGCAACCCAAGAGGACAAGACATAAAACCTCTATAAAATGCAAGTAGTGAATTTTTTTAATTTTATTTATTTATTTTAACTAGAATAATATTCATCATTACACTTCATATTTCTAAAAGAAGAAATAATTTTGTACTACTTGAATGTAAGATTTATACAACTTAAGTCCTCCCGAGTTCCCTAACGTCGCTACTAAAGCAACATCATATAAACCATTTACATGCATAAGATATTCACGGAATCATGAGCTTAAAAGATCTACATTCATTTTAATGCACCAAGTTAAATGTCCCTAACTTATTTCTTTTATTAAACATAGGTTAATCATCCAACATCATTATTCCTTTTATCAACTCATTCCATAAATTTATATTGATTTCATCTACATCTACTATCCTTTATATCACTTTTCTCTAATAATTTAGGTAAGAGATTAATATTCATTAAGGTAGGCATTATCCTAGGTATTTCATTAACATGAACCAAGTATTAACATTATAATCAAGTTACTATTTTATTGCATTGTTTCATAACCATTCATTGTTAATAATTCCAATCACTAACCTATCATTTCTCAATAATTTTCTTGGATCCTTTCATCAAGAGAGAATACATTATTTTTGTGATACATCATTATATATAACTATATTTAAGATTATTTCCTTTACATATGGATAACATAAGAGGATAGGAGAAATAACATAAATACTTTCTTTTAATGCTAGTAACATGTCCAATATTCCACATTCTTTTCCCTTTCTTTTAACTAGAACTAGCCATTCCCTTATGCATTGCTTTGAATTGAGATTACATCAATACTACAAGACTCCTTTTAGAAGATTAAAATTACATGAATACAGATACATAAGTACATCTCAACATATTAAAATATTCAATAAGAAATCTTCAACTGTAGATCTGGAAAGGAATATGTGCTAGGATCATCCAAAGAATCACGATCAATACCTCGATATAAATATTAACCACCCAACCACGTGGAACCAATAGGCCCACTCCCCCGAGCTAGGAGATAGAACCAAAGGCCCATACAAGAGATAATAACTAGGAAATTCCTAAGGTGGTGATAAAATTTACCCAAAGTCACAACACAAAAGAAAAGACAAGAAGACCACAAG
This sequence comes from Chamaecyparis obtusa, assembly GCA_027943335.1. Taxonomy (NCBI): domain Eukaryota; kingdom Viridiplantae; phylum Streptophyta; class Pinopsida; order Cupressales; family Cupressaceae; genus Chamaecyparis; species Chamaecyparis obtusa. The sequence continues at coordinate 366,626 of BSBK01004189.1, read as the reverse complement.
GAATACCAGAGGCATGATCAAATTTGGTAGAGACTCTAAGCTACAAGCTAGATGAGTGTCATCGCATAGCCCTCACCCCTTGGGTTGTCCTGGTACTAGCCACTCTTGGCCCCGGCCCCCAAGTAGGCACATGCGAAACCGAATGCCTCTCGTACAGACAAGGTCATCCAGTCATACCTACGCATAGGTACCTTCTCCCACTCCCATCATTAGTCTTTACTAGCACTAAAGGCATGGGTGAGGAACAATTAATCTTGATTAGTGTGTAACTTTCTATTCCAATAATCTCCCATTCCCAATTCATTTATTTAGGTTATCACTTGATTAAATAACTCATAGTAGGTTATCCTGGTACTAGCCACTTAGGGCCCCGGCCCCTCACTATGAGCCACTCACCTAGTGTACTTAGGTTCCCTAACATACATATAAAAATTATAAGAACAAAATAGATTCATCACCAAGAATTCATATCAATTCCATAACAACATTTGATTGAGTTTAGGAAAACATATGTTGTCCCTAGTCCACTTGACAACCCTAAACCCAATATGGCATTCAGAATGTTCCAAACATATAAGAAGACATCCAAGTGATATTATAAATATATTCAGAGTATACATAGATCCAATTAACCAAAAACAAATTATAATAGCCTCTGGTAACCATACGAAACCTTAAAACTTAATGATGTTCTTAAACTGAATTATTTCAAGCAAGGATTAAATGCAAAGTATAGTCAGCATAGAACAGCCATCCATATCTTCCACAAAACAAATAATAAAGGAAATCACTTCAGTGGAGATTTAGAAAATATAATTATGGACTCTCAATTTTATTTTTAGGAAGATCCAACGGTGGGAAAGAAAGTTATGACTTCTGGTTTAAAACAGAAAATTCTGGTTAGGGTTTAGACCTGCCTTCACTAAAACGGTTGTAATTTTCACAAAACATAATTAAAATTCACCAAACTAATTGAAAATGAAATATAAGACTTAGGATAATCTCTGATATCAAATTCAGACTATTATATGATCATATCAGCCTGTAGCACACAAATACATTTGACAGAAAATTCAGAATCAAGAATGGACAGGCATAGTCTGCCAAAATGTCAAAAATAAGGCATTAATTTGACCATAAAAATAAAATTAGAGAGATACCCATTTGAGATCTGTGAATTTTACTTCCAGAAAATCAATTTAGTAAAACTCTAGATTCAATTTAAATTATTATAATAATAGATCTCCAAAAATGGGTTGCTAAAAACCCTAGGAAAACACATGCCAATTCTTACAAACAAAAACTCAAAAGCGTCTCTTAGGTGCATTATTAATTAATTCTTAATTAATAATGTGCAACCTAGTATTTCCCTTTTAGGGTTTCATTCACCTTTTTAAGGTTGAACTTTGTAATTGTTTTTTTAATTCAGTTGATAATTTTGCTCTCACATTTTGAGTGAACATCTGAGTTCTGCTTTTTCATCTTTATGCTTCTACTTTGTATTAGGTTCTTGCATGCAGGTGTATTCGGGGTCTGTGGATTTGCATGTTTGTCAAATCCTACATGGTATCAGAGCCGCCCTGTTGCTACCTGATCAAAGTTTTTTGAAGCCATGATTCAAAGGCGTCATTTGCAGCTTTTCTGGGGTTTTCTATCACTTTGAAGGAGGCACGGTCTTCTGGAGTAGATTGAGCAAAAATGAACTCCTCCATTGCGTTCAGAAGGTTCGGGAGAGTCGAAATCATATAAAACTCGACTCAGTTTGGCCCCCGTGACCACAGGGAAAAAAAATTTGCCCTACCAGGGCCGTACGGCTTGAAAATCGAGAAAAATTCTTGAAAAACGCAAAAAAAAAAGGGTTTTCCTTTAAAAAAATGGCGCGCCGCTAGTGCGCCGCCAACGCACCGCCAACGCGCCACCCGCAGCAGCTGCCGGGCAGCGCGCCGCCAGCGCGCCCCCGCCGCGCCGCCGCGGCCAGCCACCGCCCGGCCACCTCCCGGCCGCCACCCGCGCTCCGCCTAGGCCCCACCCCTGCTCCGCCCGGGCGCCACCGCAGCCGGTGGAGCCGCTTTCCGGCCACCGGCCCGCCACCCGAGGTAGACGCAGGTGACGTCATCTGACGTCATCTGCCGGATTTTTTTTCGACGACATTCAAAAATTTTCCGGCAGCTTTAAATTTTTTGGGATGACGTCATGCTGACATCAGCGACAGGCCCATGATGGTCATACGGCCGTCAATTTTTTTGCCGTCCCTGGTTTTTTCCAGAGAGCTTGCATTTTGGGGGTACTTGGGCTTTTTTTCTCCTACAGGGCTCATACGGAATCAAAAATCAAGATATGATAGATCACCGGAAAGGTCTTTCCGAGACGGACGCAATGATGCTAGTTTGGTTTACTGATTCAGCCATTTGAGTTCTCTTTTTTAGCGTCAAAGTCAAGGCTTCTCATTTCCTCCTTCTCTACATCTGGAGTCTAGGTTTTCTCTTCATTTTTTGTGCTTTCAGTTATTTGTTGTACGGGGGTTTGATTTATACATTGTGGGGGGGTGTTTTTCCTTTCTGTCATTTACTTCAGAACAGACCCTTCTACTTCTATCTTCTTCTTCTCTCAATGTCGGATCCCTCTGTGGCCCGGCTATCACTGCATAATTACCACACATGGAAAGCACACATGACCAGGCTACTCATGTCACGTGGCTTATGGTCATGTATGGATGAACACCAACCTGTCCTGCAGCGTCCCTTTGAGGTTCTTCAGCACAGGAACAAAATGGATGAAGCCATGGGTTTGATTGCACTGAACATCTCTGACAGTCTCTTATTTCACCTGGAAGGTTTGACCACTCCTAGGGCTATTTGGAGCAAGTTTTCAACCTTATTTGGTACAATCAACGAATTTCGGAAGCTTCAGATTGATGCAGAGTTGACCTCTTTGACTCCTGATTTCCCCACTATAGAGGACTTCTTGATGAAGTTCAAATCTTTGCGTACAGTTTTGCAGGGATGTGGAAAAATCAAGACAGATGATGAGTGTATCTATTTGATACTCTCAAAGTTGCGAGGACAGTACCAGATCTTTTCTTCCACTTTCTACTCCACCATGGATGCTTTGGGTACCAGACATGTTATGCCCTTTTTTGAGAATTTCTGTGACAGGTTGACTCGTGAGCAGTCCAAGATCACTCAGATGGATTCACTTGCAGGTTCACAGTCACAGGCATTGCTTGCCAAGTCATCTCAGGACACACAAAAGCCGAAGCCGAAGCAGATATCTGACTCCTCCTCTCAGCACTCTACTGACACACCATCTTCTTCTAAGAAGGAGAATCAGAAGACTCAGATCCCCACATGTTCCTATTGTCAGAAGAGGAACCATGATGAGTCACAGTGTTTTCAGAAGAGATGTGATGGTTATGAGAAATAGATTGCAGATTTGCAAGCTCTCCTTCAGAAGAGCACTATTTCCTCTCCATCCTCTTCCACCTCATAGGGGTCTACTTTTCAGTCTTCTGCATCTTCTTCGACATCTGGACAGGATTTTGGACAGGGTCATGCACTACGGGCATCTGTTGCATCCCCTTTACAGGTCCCTCAGATACTGGATTCTGGTGCTTCTCACCATATGGCATCTTCTTAGGAGTTGTTTTCTTCTTTTGAGACTTCTCTTATTCCTCATATTTTCATGGGGAATAACACTGTACAGACAATCTGTGGGACAGGTTCAGTCAGCATTCAGGATGGCACATTCAATGATGTATTGTATGTTCCATCTCTCTCTGCAAACCTTCTCTCCATTTATCAGATTAATCGCAGTGGGTCAGGGAAGATAGTTGAGTTCACGGCCGATTCAGCCTTCATCAGGGATAGTGTGACAGGAGGCATTATTGCTACAGGGACAGTTGATCATTCCTCCCGTCTCTACATCTTTTCTCATTTTGGTCCACCATCTCCATTGTCGGAGCTCAGCTCTCCTCTTTCACGAGAGCATCATGTTGTGCAGTCAGGTAGCTTGAACCTCTGTGTTGTTCCTGAGACCCGTGTTGTGACTGCTACACCACATCCTGAGGAGTACTTTTCTCTTCAGCCGGATTCTTCTTCAACACTGCTTGATCCTCCAGCTCCATTCATCGAGCCACCAGGTGCAGTTGTTGAGGATTCTTCAGAGGACACTCATCTCCTCTCTCATGACAGTGTCAGCACACCTGTCATACCACTTGCATTGGGGATTCCCTTTCAGGATCCTCGTGTCTTCTCATTTGAGCATCAGCTCAGCCTTCTAGTGACACCTCATCCTTCGAGGTCACCTCTTCAGCACCCACTGACCTTCACTCCTCTGCATTGGAGTCACAGTGGTTTGCTCATTGCTCCAGGGGTTCTTTCATTCTGGGGGGCTTTGGAGCATCGACCCTCTCTCTCGGGGGGGTTAGCAGCACGCATTGTACTACTAGCTTTGAGAGAGTCTCTTGAAGTCATGCCTTTTGTCTTTGCTTTCTTTTATATCTTTTTTTGGAGAGGGGTTTTTCCCACTGGGTTTTCTCCTTTGTCTCCGGTTTACAGAGATTTCCTTGTACTGGGTACCTGATCAGGCCTTGTTGCCGGGACCCATTTTTTGCTTTCTTAGTCTTGCTATGTTTGCTTTCTCCCTGCTTTCTCCTTAGTCCATCTGAGTGCAGAAAAGCAAAACTCACACAGGGTTTTCTGCCAGTCAAAGTCATGGGTACTTTTTGCATTCCGGACACTATATCTCTCACATTCGGCCTCAGTTTTTAGCAAACTTGGTATTTTCTGAAAGCTTGTTCAGTGTACTTTTCAATTTCAGAGGTCTTATTTCTAGATTCTATACCAGGTTCTTCCTCCATTGATTTTTGCTTTTCTGCACTCAGATGGACTACTTGGCTTTTACAGGTCCACGGATCTCCATTCTTGGGATGACTTCTGCTTCTGTTCACACTGTTCTTCTTTCCTTCTTCTTTTGAGTATTGTATATATCTCCACTGTTGCATTCTTTTTTCTGTAAACGCACTAAGATAAAGTGTCATCAGTTGCATTTTGGGATCTTGAACACTATGTGTTTGTTTGTATACGCACTCAGTTATAAAGTGCCATGGGGGGGTTATGATATTTTGCCTTTTGTGCTCATCCACCTTTGTCAAGTGAGTGTACCTTCCACGACATTAGCCTCATGTAGTTTGTGTCTATGACACCGCCCTTTATCTTGTGCTTGTACCTTCTTTTGCACATAGGTGTTCCTGTTTCTTCTTCTTGCAGATGTTTCTGGCATTGCATTTCAGTGTTCCTGTCACTGAAATACTGTCTCTTACTCTCATTGCAGATGTTACCATAGAAATAAAAAGTACAGATATAATAAATAATGATAATATGTAAATAGATCCATAATCTATCAGAGACATAAAGTAACTAAAATATTCAATCCATACCTCATGTCCTACGAAGGTTGAATCGAAGAAGGAAGGAAACAAAAGAGAAGACAAATCCAAACTTGAGATGCATCCTTCAAACCCTATCCACTTTCAGAAATCTCCATGAAAGAAAGAAATAATTCCATAGAAAAGAATCCCTCTCTCAACTACTGAAATTCTCACAAAAATGTCTCTCTCCCAAAAGCAAAGATAACCAAAAATTCTTAAAGACATATGCTTACAACTCTCCCTCACATCTCCAAGTTTTCTCTCCAAAATCTCCATAGAAAGTAAGGCCATCCTCTCCTCAATGCTTCAGCCCCAAAATCTCCTCCCTTCAAATGAGAAAGTAGTGCATATAAATAGATTTCCAAAGGTTGAGAGGAAAAGTAACCAACTCCCAACTAACTCTTAACTAAAGGGTATTATAAAATAACTTAATATCATACAACTATATTACTCAAATATACAATAAAAGATTATTTGTATTCATTCATACACATATGTAATATTATCCTAACATATATGCATATGCCATCATTAATTACATCAATATCTATATATATAACCTATCCTCATTATTAATAATTAACAATTGAGAATAATATACCTCACATTATTTAATATTTAATTATTAATAATATTATACTTTACATTAATCCCAAAATATACACCATCAACAATGTCTACAATAATTAACATATAATCACATATAAATTATATATATATAAATACATATATGTGTGCACCCATATATATATTTCCATATATATATATATATTTATATTTATATAGATACATGCCAAATACCAAACACTATAATCTATAAGATTATGAAGTAATAGATCACAATATTATTTCCTATTTATAATTGCTATAGGATATAACACTGAGGTAGAATAAAATCACATGCCTCAAAATAAATTTAATCATCAAAAGAGGCCATAAAAATCAACTATGAAACATATCGAGAAAACTATAAGATCAAACAAGGTCAACCAAAGTCAACAAGGAAAGTCAAGCCAAACTCCTAATACACAACATAGAAAGATTAACTAAGAATCATACCAAGAAGGAGAAATAAATAAAATAAGTAAAAAAAATCATACAACCAAATGAATTCAAGTGGCCACAAGGCACTAACTACAACCATGCCCCACCGGGTGCGTTGGATCTGGGTTTTTGACCCAAAGGTTGACTGACAAAGAAGGAACCCTAATATTCCCAAATTAGAATAATGACAAAGGAAGACTCATGTAGGGGCCTTAGTACTATCTCCATAACAACAACCATCGAGGATTTGAGGGCATGCTCAGACCTGTGAAGCCAGGTGAAGTCGATGCCCGGTACCTGCAAGCCTTCATCACAAAGAAGAAATACATATGCACGGATATACATATAAAAGAAAATATTGCAGACAGATGACCAGGATCGATACATCATGTGGACCTCAGCTATGTGAGTAACTACGACTTCATCCTGAATCATGAAAACACATCATGTATATATATACACTCAAAGCATGTAGCATCATCATAATGAAGGTTAGAATCTCAAGCATTGTGTTAGTCTCTTATCAATACTAATAATAAATCAACATAATCAAATCATCAAGTGAGATACAATATTCATCCAAGGTAACTTTAATAGAAGAAAATATAAATAACCACTTATATATATCTATCAAGTACATATCATATAACATCCTAACTATGTTCATAAAGGTCTTGTAGGTACTCAATACATACATACAAAAATGATACCTTTAGATAGTATGTCTGATATTAGAATCATTGAGTACTAGCTTATGAAATTATTATAAACAACTATAAGAATAGATCAAACAAGTATCATGTACAACTTAAGCTGTAAGAAAACATTGAAGGATCTTAATTCTTTCAAAAACACAAAACTTATATTAGGGTTAGAGGGGTATTACACAATGACTTCTCAAAAAATGGCAGTCCAACAACACATAATGGATGTTGAAGCCCATATTAGTCAAGTTCAAATGTCAAGGAGGGCTTGATATGACAAGTGTCTTGGGGTGATTACTATTCACCTTGCACAAGCACTACAAATCCTTTGGAGGTAGATCAGTAGGAAACTAGCTTAGGTTGTTGTAGACACCTAAAATTTTCCATTCACACTAATGTTAATTTTTATTAATATTTGCCCTTAACATTATGGTTAATTTTATTAATTGACTATAATTTGTATATTCTTCTATTTATTTAATTAAATTTACTTTAATTAAATAAATTCATTTTCTCTTTGTATTTAAATTTTATTTAAATACTATAATATATTAAATTCAATTTAATATATTATCCCTCTGTTTCCCTCTATAAAATAAATTTTATTTATTTTATTCCTCCACTAGCCTAAAGTTCTTTTAAACCATGATTAAATTAAATTTATTTTAATTTAATTCCTTTTCTCTTTTTCATATGCTTACCTTTTTCTAATATTCCTCTAATCTTAATTAAAAGGTGGATTATCTCTAGTCATGTGCACAATCACCTTTTCCAAGGTGGCCACCTCTCCATCTTCTTTCTTCACTAATCACTTTTAAATTTCTCTTTCCCTCTAAAAGTGAAGTTCGACTTTTGCATTTTTTGCCACTTAACCTTTTTCAAATCCTACCTAACATCCTTTTGCCTTTTAATCCTAGCCACTCATTTTTTTGTCTCCTCATCTTAGCCGCTTCCTTTTTGCCTCTTAATCATAGCCACTCATTATTTTGCCTCTTAATCTCCACCATCCAATTCTTTTCATTTTCTATAAAAGGAGGCCTCACTCCTCATTTTAGATCTAGGTTCATTTTATTCTTAATCTCTTAGCTCTTGCATCTTCTAACATTCTTAATCATTCTAGTTCTTATCTTCATTGCAATATAATCTTTTTCTTAGATCTTAATCTTATTTACATTCTCATTATCTTGAATCAATCTTGCATCAATCTAATCTTTTTCATTTGTGAAGCTTGGGGCAAGTTCCTCATACTTGTTCTCAAATCCTTCATGATCATCTAGCTTCCATCCCATAGTTTTACATTATTTTTTCATTTCATTTGTGTTGGTAGAGCATACCCACAATAATATCAAAGAGAAAATCAAACAAGGCTTTGGGTGCCCTTGTTTTAGCTCATCAGAGGTTGTAATGAAAGTTACTTAGTTTGTTGCATTTGAAATGACTAACATCTAATATGATTTTGTTTGGTGTTTTGGTGTTTTGGTGTTTTTTATTTGTAGAAAATAGTTTCATATTTTCATTGCATATATTTTGGAACTCCTGGTGGGACCCACATCCCTATTGGATTTACACTTTTGAAGATTTTTTATGCTAATAGTTGTGTAGGTTGAGTTGAAGAAAAAACCCTAGGGTTTTTTAAAAGTTTGATCATATCTTTCAAATGGTTGATAGTTTTGGTCTAAATTTTTTTTGCAAGTGGGGGATCATCATAGTATGTCTCAGTTTGAAACTCATATTTTCTGATAATTTTTTTGAGTTATAGGTTTTTTATGATTTTCAATGAAAATTAATTTCTGGTCACAAATCTCTATATTTTTTGAAAAACTTTATATTTTTGGAAAGGTTTGAAATTTTTTACACATGGTATGGCCTTTGTGTTTTTTATTTTGATGCATGAATATGGCTCAAAAATTCAATCTTTGAAAATTGGTCTATTTTGATAAATCAGGTTCCTAGGGCACAAATTAAGGAATTTTTCTAAAATTTTTACATTTTTGGACAGCTCTGTAGTTTTTAGCAAGGGTCTCTATTTATTATTTCTACTTTTGCGGCCAAAATCATATCAAAAAAATCAAATCTTGTTGACTAGGTCAAATGCAAAAATAATAAAATTTTGTGATGAGTTTGCACTTTATTTGCACATTGTTCAATGCATGGTTGAATTTTTTGCAAGTTTTTGATATTTTTAGTCTTTTAATAGATGTTTTGTAGAATGGTTGACCAAGATTAAGATATTTTGAGACTATTAATCAATTTTTTTTGTAGGACATTGTTTGAAGATCTTGAAAAGATTTGAGACTACTAATTGACCAGTTTTGTAGGTTGCCTTGGAGGTTCAAGCAAACATTGTGTCTACCTTAAGTTGATTTTTATAGGAACCTAGTCTAATTAGGAAGTTTCATTTCTTGTGATTTAATTGGGTAGTAGGAGAGTATTCTCTTTCCTCTTTAAGGGGAAATCAGATATCTAGACCTACTTAATTTGGTCTTTAGAAAGGAATCTTGGGTAAATGAACATATGCTTGATGTGTTTGGGAGAAACTATGGATTAAGAGAGTATGCTCTTTACCTCATGAAAAATCAGAAATCTTGACCTCCATTAGCTATCCTTTTAATTTTCTTGCATTTACCTTTAGAGGGCCTACCAAGAGAGTAATCTTTTGGGAACAACCCAAGTGGGGAACAAGAAAACCCAGCTACTCCACCCCACTATGATCAAAATATTCTTTCAATCCAAAGAGAGGAAAGATGTGGCTATTTATACTTCTAATTCTTCTTCATGTGTAGGTCCTAGTTGTGTAAATATTGCTAAGAAAGACTACATTGGATTAGGCTCTTGTTTACAAGGGAAGTAGATTCAACTTGTGTAGGGCTGAGAGGTCTAAATCTTTCTTGCGAGACTATACATTGTGGGTTCTTGTAGGGCTATAGGCCTTAATTTTTCTTGTAGAACTACACATGATAGTCATGAACAAAGGACCTTACTTGGAACCTAAGCACTTAGAAGCCAACCATTTTAGCCATGTGACTTCCTTTGTGCAAGGATTGATCCAAGTGGACTTACCCAGATCACACCAAGATACTCACCATATGTGTTCCCTTGGATGCTAAAGCTTGAATATGGCAATGTGGAAAGACATGTGATGTGAGAATTAATCTCTTCCAATTGATCCATAACTTTCATAGTCCTATCAAAGGCCATTCAACCACTTAATTATAGGGCTAAGAGCATCAAGTTGTGGGAAAAGGTTGGAACACTTCCTTTTTTGACCTTAGGTAGGATGTTCTTGATGTGTCTTCACTTGTATTGAGACATGTGAAAATATTTTTGGACATGCACATTGAATTGTTGTTTTCTATATTCTAATTCAATCCATATATCCCATATCATCCAAATCAATCACATCATCCATTTCACTTTTCTTCAAACATCCCTAATCTATCATTTCACTTCATCTATTCTTAATCCAAGTCTTATAAACATCATCTTATAATCTTCCACTTTTGGCTTAGGAGCACCATCATAATCTTTGGACTTTCATCATCATCATCCTAATAAAATCAAATCAAATCCAACTTTGAGGCCTTGAACACATAAATCCAAAATCAAAATAAAATTATACTAATCAAAATTATTGAGGTCCTGTCCTCTAAATCATTCAAATTCATCATCCAATCATATCAAAATTCTTGAGGCCTTGCCCTTTTAAATCAAAATCCAAACTTTCTCCTAGTCCTAAGTTAATATTTCATCCATCATCAAATATTTCACTCTTAACTCCAATCTTCCTCTACATCATCTTCCTCTAATCCAATTTGAAATCTCTAATTCAACCATCATGAACATGGATTGGTTTCACAAAATGGTTGAGGACTTCAAAGCGCCAAACCCTAATCTTCAAACTATATCTACAATCCAACCCACCTACCAAATCAATCCTCAAGTCATATCCAATCCCAATCCATATCACATTCCTTATCCTTCTTCTACCTTTGACAAGGGAAATCCACCTCACTATCCTTCATCCATACATAATTCCTTCCGTCGACCCCATCATGCCTCTAACATACCCAATCTTTCCCAAGATCTTGAAGAACTTAGAAATACCATTCTAAGCTTGCAAAATGCATGTCAAAAGAAAACCTTTGAGGAAATGTGTCCTTCACACTTTCTCAAAATCCATAATCCTCATCCACCATCAAACCCCAATCCTCCACATAATTTTCAACCTCCATACAATCCTAATACTCCTAAGCCCACATCATTCCTAACTACCAAAGCTTCAAAATCAACAAAAGCTAGATAATACACTCCCCTTGCAGAACCTCTTGATCTCATACTCCACCTACTTGTTGACAAAAACATGATGGTTTTTCCAAACAATATTCCCTTTGATGAGAGTCAACCCAAACCTACTTGGTCTAAGGTAATTGAATACTATGATTATCATTGCATAAAGGGTCATGATATCAAGAAGTGCTTAAAGTTTAAAAAAAAAATTCCAAGACCTCATTGACAAAGGAGATATTGAAGTTGAAGATCCCAACCCTCCATCACATCACCCTCAAAATTCCACACATGTCAAGACATTGTCCCAAAGCATGCTAACAAATATTCCTCTCATCATCTAGATCCAAGCATTCCTCCACTCCTTGTTCCACTTATTTTGAAAAATCCATCTACCCCTCTTGATCCACCTCATGATTCCATTCCTAATCAATATCAATGCATCCCCTCCACTCTATTACATAATATCCTTCCATATTAAGATCCTACCATCCCTTTAACTCCACAACATAATCCTCCCCAAAGTCAAGATCAAAGTACCCCTTCATCTCCATGTCATGATTCCAATCCCTCTCAAGATCCCATTATTCTCCCCAATTCTCCTCATGATCCTAATCTTCCACAAGATCCCACTCTTCTTCTTGATCCTCCATTGTAACATCCTAATCCTTCACAAGATCCTATTCCTCCTCAAGATCTTATTATTCCTATTAAGGACCCTCTCGAGGACCAAGGAAATCCTACACTTGATGGTGTTGGTGATATTGCTCACTATACAGATGCTCATATCCCCCCTACACCTTATATACTTCAATTCAAGTGTAAACATATTCCTTCATTATCTTCCAAATCCATCTTGGGCCCCTATATCCCTAATGTAAATCCTTCATCACATCCATCCATTTTGGGCCCTTATATCCCAATGCTAAACCCTTCATCCCTTCCATCCATTTTAGGTCCTTATGTTCCTCCATCCACTATACCTGTCACTCCTCGCTCGTCATTTATTTCTTCCACCATACCTAAAGATAAACAAAGACATGCATCCTTGAAATATTTCTATCCATCCATCCATCAAAACCCATTATATGAGCCTCATTCATCCACAATTCCTAACTCTTTTGGAAGCAATTTGGATGCACAAAGTAAAAATTAGAAATACAAGAATCCACTTACATATGAAGATCTCCATGTCCTATCTAATCGACACATGGATACAAATAAAATAGAAATAATCAAGAGACCACAAGGGTTCTCCAAGAAAAAAAGAAAATTAAAGAAAATATGGGTTCCTAAATCCATCATGGAATAATTGCAATTGAAAGCACATAAAAGTAAAGAAAACTCAAAAGCTATGGATTCCCAAGTTTCTCTTAAAGGACTGGAATATAAAAGTAAAATCAAATTTGACATTCAAGCTTCCAAAGACTTCCACTCCATATTCTACCAAATATCTTCCATTCTCTCCTCCATCTATTTTGGGTCATTGTGTCCCAAAATCTACATCACTTCCTACATTAAAACCTCACGCTAGCCAATCCATTCCCCCTTCACCTATCCACTACCCTTCAAGGTGTGTGTCGATGTTGATCTTTCCATCATTTCCACCTACTCCCACAAAAACCTTTCAATACCATATCCAATAGCCAACTCCTATATCTACTCCCTATCCTTCCATATCATATCCTCCTATTCTTCTTACCTCATTTTACACATAAGTCCTTATCCATCATCTACCTTAACATCCATATATTTCCCCTACCATCACCATTATCAACATCTTTGAGCTTACCTTTTAGTGACCTTGGCCAATCATAGCATATATTTCTGAAGGAACATTATCCAAAGGGCATCAGGCTTGAATTCATCCAAAAAATTCAAAAATTTAAAAAAATAGTCAAAAAAAAAGAAAAGGAAAAAGAAAAATAATAAATCATCCAATGGTGAAAACTTGGTAATCAGGGGCCTTGGACAAGTACCATGATGAAAACCTAGAAAATAGGCATCACGTGTAATCCCTCCATCATATTGCTCTTCATACTCAAGGACAATTCCTTCCCTCATCCATCCATCATATCTTTCCATTCATTTATCCACCTCCCCTTGCACTCTATACTTGGGGGCAAGCTCCATGCATTCTATGCTACCATAAATATCATCCACAATACCTATCCACCATCCTTTTTCCTATCTACATTCCTTATCATTTCCTTTCCCATCTTTGATCTTGACTATCCTATGCATCCCCTCTATCCATATGTGCCTTCCATAACCCTTACTTCATATCCATCCATTTTCACCTATTTGATCTTGACATCCCTATCCTTCATCTCGTAGTCATTTTCATATTCATTCCCTTAATCCATCATTCATAATACTCTTTGAGTCCATATGCCTTCCCATGTCCTTGATCTTGATTATCTTATACATTTTCTCCATCGATTATTTATTATCAGATTCCATATATATCCTCTAACTCATTATCCCCTATCCTCTTCATACCATCCATCTCATATCCCCTATCCATCCACCTTACAGTTTCATACCTTTTCCTTCACAAAAAACTAGAGGAAATTAAATACAAAGAAAATATCCATGCATGCTTTGGATAGTACAAGCCTTAACTTCATCCATAAATATCATTTCCACATTATCCATCCACTTCATACATTGGTATCCTCCATCTTTCCATGTTTCATTCTTCTCCTTCTAGTGTGGGGCATGTAACTCCTTTTCTGCATAGTTCTTGGATCTCTATCCCTATAGTCTTCCATATCTTACGTCCATTACCTATCCTTTCATTCCATCTATCTCCTATCCCATACCTCTCTTCCATCCATTCATTTTATAACCAAATATCTCTCCATTATTCCATCCTTTATCATTCCTTGGTTATCCCTTGTCATTGGTCCCAATCCACTTATCATTTTTCCTATCCCATCCTATTCAATCCTTTAATCATCCTTTCATCTTATTCAAACCATCTTGTCTATCAAATCTATTTATCTTCTAATCCAATCCATTTATTCCCTTTCCATGGTTTTCAATCTCATCTTATCCAACCATCTTTTCTTCTAATTCCATTCTATCCAATCCTCTCATCCAAATAAATTTAAAAAATTTAAACATCTAAAAACAATATAAAATGATCCTGAAAAATGAAAAATGAAAAATAAAAAAATCCCTATATATAATCCAAAAGATCCCAAGTCAGTCCATTCAAGTGCAATCAATACTAATCCATGCAATCCAATCTTGCAGTCTAGCACATTAATCTTTAATCAAGACATCATCTTAAACCAAACCAAAAGATAATCAATTGATCAATTTCAAATCCAATCATCGTCATGGGATGTATCCTTCCCAATCCTTGAGGTTTTGACCTCCCAATCACTCAATCAGGTAATCAATCAATCAATTGGTTTTTATCTTGACTAGGGACAACATTTTGGTTTATTTTTAGTTTGTTGTGCATTCATTCTTGTTGCTTTTATGTATTAGTATGTTTTGTATCTATCATGGTCTTTGCATCCTATTGTCACAAAGGCATCATGGTCTTCCATATCATGGCATCATAAAACATATGGTTGTAATTGACCTTTTTTATCACATACTTGGCACATGGTCATCTTGGTTTCTCATACCTTGGTGCATAATGTCAAGTTCAACATAAAAATATGATATGCTCTCCCATGTTGACACAATGATAGTCTGCATTTAGGTTCATTTTGCATTGGAGGCCTTCTTTTATTCACTTCCTCTATCCTTGTCCTTCCTTTTCGAGAAAATTATCAAAATTATTGTTTTTCTCAATTTTCTCGAGGGGGCACCATCCTCATCCTCTTCCCATCATTTCTTAGGCACGACTCCTAGGACATCTTGTTTTCTTCTTCTTTGACATGATGTCTATTTTGACACAACATCAAAGAGGGGCAAAATGTAGACACCTAAAATTGCCCATTCACACTAATGTTAATTTTTATTAATATTTTCCCTTAACATTATGGTTAATTTTATTAATTGACTATAATTGTTATATTCTTCTATTATTAATTAAATTTACTTTAATTAAATAAATTCATTTTCCCTTTGTATTTAAATTTTATTTAAATACTATAATATATTAAATTTAATTTAATATATTATCCTTCAATTTCCCTCTATAAAATAAATTTTATTTATTTTATTCCTCCACTAGCCTAAAGTTCTTCTAAACCCTGATTAAATTAAATTTATTTTAATTTAATTCCTTTTCCCTTTTTCATATGCTTACCTTTTTCTAATATTCCTTTAATCTTAATTAAAAGGTAGATTACCTCTAATCATGTGCACAATCACCTTTTCCAAGGTGGCCACCTCTCCATCTTTTTTCTCCACCAATCATTTTTAAATTTCTCTTTCCCTCTAAAAGTGAAGTTTGAATTTTGCATCTTTTGCCACTTCACCTTTTTCAAATCCTAACTAACATCCTTTTGCCTCTTAATCCTAGCAACTCATTTTTTTTTGCCTCTTCATCTTAGCCACTTCCCTTTTTCCTCTTAATCCTAGCCACTCATTCCTTTTCCTCTGAATCTCCACTGTCCAATTCATTTCATTTTCTATAAAAGGAGGCCTCACTCCTCATTTTAGGTCTAGGTTCTTTATCTTCTTAATCTCTTAGCTCTTGCATCTTCTAGCATTATTAATCATTCTAGTTATTTTATTCATTAAATCTAATCTTGTTCTTAGATCTTAATCTTATCTACATTCTCATTATCTTGAATCAATCTTGCATCAATCTAATCTTTATCATTTGTGAAGCTTGAGGCATGTTCCTCATACTTATTCTCAAATCCTTCATGATCATCTAGCCTGCATCCCATAGTTTTACATTATTTTTTCATTTCATTTGTGTTGGGAGAGCATATCCAAAATAATCTCAAAGAGCAAATCAAACAAGGCTTTGAGTGCCCTTGTTTTAGCTCATCGGAGGTTTTAGTGAAAGTTACTTATTTTGTTGCATTTGAAACGGCTAACATCTAATGTGATTTTGTTTGGTGTTTTCATATTTTCATTGCATACAACTGTTAATCAAGGCATCCATTCACAAATGATGTAGGAGCATTTTGGGTCTTGAGCAATCTTGCATCACTAGAAATATTTCTTGTTTCCTATACCAGTCTAATGTTTGTTTCATCACCAATGTTGCAATTGGTTTCTTTCCTTGCACAGTTAATGTAGTGTTGTGGACCTAATCTTGAGCACTCTCCTAAGGGAACACATCCTAATTCATTTGGATCTAGAAGTTATTTCCATTTTCCTCGGGCATCAATTTTTTACTAGTTTCACTCATGATACATTTGGTATTTCATCTTGCACAGTTCTATATGGGGAAATTGGATCTTATGTGGTTGGGGATCTATTCTTGGGTCATGTGTGGACCTAAATGCATCTTTGCATCATGTTTTGTTATTTCTTGCTTTAGTTTTGATTTCTCCTCCTAAGTGGACCTATATTGTAATTAAATGCCTGACTGGCTAACTTGTGGCCTTGCTGGCTATATATTTAGAGCTTAGGTTGTTTAGTTAGCAGTGAAAAGTAGGTAGTGAGTAGATACATCATTGGAAACAAAGAAAATATGTGAGCTAAGACTTTGAATGCATGATTCTTATTGTATAAGGCTGAAACCTCAAAGGCCTCATAGCCGGACATCTTGAAAGATTTAACATAATTGCACCAGTGTTGTGGCCAATTTCTTGTCTCATATCCATTGTGTTTTCACTGATTTCATGTGGTTTTTATATTGCTTCCATGTGTAACTCTTTAGAGGGCATGTTTGTGGGTTTAAGAAGTCTCAATTAACCCCGATTCTACCTTCACCTTCCCAACCCTTGCATCAAGTGGTATTAGAGCATGTTCTTTCTTGTGGATTGGATCATGGAGAACCTTATTGGATTGGTTTTAGGGTGAAAGATCTGAGATTTGATCTATAACTTGCATAAGGTTACGATCTCACTGGAACCTGATTATCAAGATGGTTCATGGTAGAGGAAATGATTATGCTATCATGGATATTTTGAGGAATATTGCAACTAGGCTTGAAGCTGTAGAGATAGCCCACAGAAGAGGCACACATATTGAAGATGTTAGTGATGAAGAAGAGGCAACACCTGATCCTAAACGTGAAGTTGAACAAGATGAGGAAAGACTTTTGAGAGTTTTGTCTAAGGCTAACTCCAGATCTGTAGTTGAAGTTTCTTTATATGATGGAAGACTTGAAACCGATGCACTTTTGGATTGGATCTCTGAGATGGATAAGTACTTTGAGTAGGAAAGTACTCCTAATAACAACAAGGTTAAGGTAGTAGTCACAAAGTTGAAAGGTCATGCATCTCTTTAGTGGGATCATTTACAAACTGAGAGACAAAAGAGAGGAAAAGAAAAGATCAATACATGGATGAAAATTCTTGGAAAGATGAAGAAGAAGTTTCTTCCAGCTGATTACCAAGTTAGTTTGATGAGAAAGATGAAAAATTTTAGACAAAAGGACATGAGTGTGAAAAAATATACTGAGGAATTTTACAAATTGGATATCAAATTTGGACATGTAGATGATGAAGTTGAGAAGGTGGCTAGATACTTGAATGGACTAAGGATATCAATTCAAGATGAGATCAACTATGTTAAAATAGATAGTGTGGAAGAAGCATACTAATTTTCTTTGAAGGAAGAAGAGATATTGGCAAAAAGACATGACCAAAGACAAAGAGGAAGAGGTAGAAAATTTAAGAGAAGTAGAGGCAAATCTTATGGAGAAAGGAGAAGATTTGACAATGCAATACAAGATAAAGGATGGAAAGATGAACCTACTGGTAGAAGAGGAAATTACTCTAGAGGTAGCTATATTGATTACTCTAGGAATAACAATAGTGGGAAAAGAGAAGATAAATCTTGGTTTAAAGGTACTTGTTACAAATGTGGTGAAGAAGGACATAGAGCTTTTGAATGTACTAACTCTGGAAAGAAGACTGGAGGTAATGGTAGAAATAATTTGGCTTGTGAAGAAGTTGAGGAAATGTCTAATGAACATGAACATGGTGAGAACTTTATGCTAAGAAGGATCTTATGGAATGAAGAAGCTGATGAGGAACCTATTATAAGGAAAATTTTGTTCAGAACCAAATGTAAGATTGCTAACAAATGTGTTAGGAATAGTCCCAAGAGATAACTGAGAGGGGGGGGGGGGTGAATCAGTTATCTACAAGTTTAAATTATTTATCCAATTAAGTATACTTAAACATTAAGCATAAAAGCAATGAAAGAAAACTTGAACACAACACCAATATTTTGGTTACGGGGAAGTGCAAATAGGTAAAAAACCCGGTGGGAATTGACACCCACTAATGAATTGTACTAGTGTATAATGATCCTTGTTAGAAGATATTAAAACCTTGTTAGGAGTTGATCTTTACAATGCAATAAGTACAGGGACCTGGTCAAAGGTTAGACCCTATTAGGATTCTTTTATGATTGACCCTGTTAGGGGTGAGGACGCACTTTCTAAGAGCCCACTACTCAAAGGGGTGAAGGATGCAACCTTTTGAATAAAAGATACACACTATATCTAGATCTTGGTGAACTTCAAGGTAGACCTTCTATCTTGATCGGTTCTAATGAATAGCACAATCAATCTTCTCTATCACATAGACCTCTTCTTGATGACACAACACTTTGCACTCTCTACTCTACTCTTATCTCATGCCATGCTTCTAGCGATCATAAATGACCGACTATAAGTGTCTTTCCTCTAAATGATTTAATCAATTCAACCTATTAGAACCACATTGAAATCTTATTAGAGAAACAATAAAACTCTCCAATAACATCTTTGTCATCTCTACTAAGCATGCAACACAAACGAGGACCTATCCAAATAAATAAGTGTATACACATGCTACACACTGTTGGCTCTACCAAATTACTGATACTTTCTCCTTAAGATGAATTAAATCATGAATTATTAACCAAATATTCTAAACTCTTCTCTAATCACTCATCCAAGCATGCATACCAAAATGATAGGTGCAACTCATGTACCAATATGATCTCTGTCAGCTCTTCTGGATATACATAGGAAACTATAACTGGTGAATAGCGACTACATAACTTCACTTCTACTACACATTGGACTCTACATCCATGAATGGAGAAACACAAAAATGTCTTCATCACATATCTAAGGGTGTAAGGCTCCATGATAACTATATGGACAATCACTCACAAAACACTGCCTGTAACTCTATTAGGAACACTGCTAACACAAGCTGCTACATAACTATTTGTACAAACAATTAACCTCTACATCCATGATATCATGTTGATAACATGTCCATGCTACATATAATCAAATATTAGTGCATAATTCTTCCACACATGCTACTTACCATATGTTGTCATTAATGGAAAACATATAGTCAGCACTGGTTTGCTGGTGGATCTCCAACAATTTCCCCCTTTGGAATTTATGGAAACACATGGAATGAAAAACACTACCAATCCAAATGACCAATTATTTTATGACATCCTCCATTTCCTCACCAAAAATCCCCCAAGGATGAATCTTGCATATGCTGCAATATTCTTTAATATTCTCCATTTCCTCAATTGAACTACTTCCATGACTGAATACTACTACCCCTTGCTGCTACATATTAATCCTTCTTAATTTTGTATTTACTCCCCCTTTACTACTATTTTTCATGACTATATACTAGTCCCCCTTTGACATCAATGGGAAAGGGTGCCAAACATTTAACCACTGGTACTACTCCTGAAGTAGAGTAGTTAACTATCCATCAATCATTGAGGATTGATGCTCTTTCCTCTTTCTCTAAGTAGAATCAGGGAAGGGAATTACTCCCAGCTTCTCCTTGAGATACTCAAAAGTATCCTTCAATAAAGACTTTGTGAATATGTCTACTAACTGATCTTTAGTAGTCACAAAAGTCAACTTAACTTATTTTTCTACTACTTTCTCTCTTAGGAAGTGATACTTAATCTCTATGTGCTTTATCTTTGCATGCATCATAGGATTATTTGACATGTTGATAGTGCCAATGTTATCACAATGAATAAAAATAGGATAATCAGTGTGAATTCCAAAATCCTTTATCATATGTTTGATCCAAACAATTATAGATCAATTCAAGGTTGTTGCAACATACTCTTCTTCTGCTACTAACTGAGAAATACAATTCTACTTCTTGCTTGTCCAAGTGACTAGTCTATCACCAAGAAATACTGCTCCTCCTGATGTACTCTTTCTATCATCCATGCATCCTGCCCAATATGCATTTGTATATACATGAAACTCAACATTCTCTAAATTAGGATAGCATAGACCATAATCTATAGTGCCTTGCAGATATCTAAATATTCTCTTTACTGCCATGAGGTGACTTTGTTTAGGCTCTGTTGCAAATCTTCCAACTATGCCAATTGCATTAGAAATATCAGGTCTAGTTTGAATAAGATATATGAGTTTACCAATCATAGACTTGTAAAATGTTATATCTACTATTGGAGAATCATATACTTTTGTAAGTTTTCATCATGTTATCATAGGTGTACCCACTCACTTGCAATCATCCATCTTGAACTTCTTCAATATTTCTTTCACATACTTAGACTGATTAATGAAAATACCTTTCTCTGTCTGTTGCACATTTAATCCCAAAAAGTATTTCATAGGTCCAATCATGCTCATCTCAAACTTGCTCTACATCTCTTAGCAAATTCTGAGCTAATTTTGTCATTACCTCCAAAGATAATGTCATCAATAAATATAGCTTAGTAAGCCTTTAGATGTCTCTTCGAAAAATAGATTACAATTTGTTGCTCATTTCTTGAATCCAATTTTTGTTAGATATCCATCAAGTCTCTCATACCAAGCTCTAGGGGCTTGCTTAAGTAATGAAGGGTGCTCCCCTTAATACCACAAACACATAATAGAAATAGAGAAACAACAATAATATGCAAGAATAGAAAATTGGCTTCTTATTATCTCCACAAATGTGGAATTACAAACTTTCAAAATTACAATATGCAAGCCACATGGGCATTCCCTTACAATATTCTGTAGGAAAAAGCCTCAAATCAATACCCAGATCTACTACCCAGAACTACTCTAGACAACACTATAGGCCTTCTTTATAGAGGCATTTTCCACCACCCAAGAAGGTTCCATAAATTTAGCCCTTAGGGCCGACCAAACTCAAAGTTATTTTATTTTTCAATTTATTACATCAAAGTCGGCTCAAAATAACTTTTGAAACCCAAATAGAAATTTTGAAGGAAAATTATTTTCTGCCATTTCAGGTGATCCGACTTTCGGAGACCATAAGTCATCACCAGTTGACCCGATTAACTATTATAACCCCATTTCAGAAAGGCCACAAAGTACTCTATAGGCTTGACTGGCACAAGTGCCTGTCACCCAAATTTTCAACCTCATCCAGGGCCTCTAAAGTCTTCAAAACTGAGTTCAAAGTTTCTATACCTTGCTACTAATACCGAAAATCTTCAATATCTTCAAAACTAGACCTAATCTATCCATGAAACTTTACTAGTAGGCTGATATGACTAAGATGAACGTCCACAAGTAAAGTCAGAACATTTTGAGATTGTATGACCAACTTACTAAAAATAGCAAGTTTCCATAAATAGCAACTCTGCACAAGATAGCCCTTATTGAATACAAAAACAAATTTTTTTTGGGTGATGCAAGCTTGCTCTTACACCTAGGATGCTCCTGCATCATTAAGTCTATAGAGGGATTTCTTCAATCTGCATAGCATATTAGGCTTGTCTGATAAGGTGAATCCTTCTAGCTGCTCAATTTATACTTCTTCCTTTGACTCTCCATATAAGAATGCTGACTTAACATCCATTTGATAAAATTTGATGTTTTTGAATGTTGCATAAGCTAGAAAAAAATTAATGGCTTCTAATCTTCTCACACGTGCAAATGTGTCTGAATAATCAATATCTTCTCTTTATGCATATCCCTTACATACAAACCTTGCTTTATTCCTTACTACTAGACCATCTTCATTCATCTTATTTCTAAATATCCACTTTGTTCCAATCACATTCTTATCACTGGGTCTTGGGACTAGTTCCCAAATATCATTCTTAATAATCTGATATAGTTCTTCTTTCATAGCATCATGCCAATCTGAATCATCAAATGCATCTTCAATACTTAAAGGTTCAATCTAAGATAGTAAACATACCACTACATACCACTCTAATCACCAATGATGTCATCCTTAGAGTGATATCTAGATGTAAACTTTGGAACTTTAGGTGATACTGACTCATCTACCTTCTGAGTTTCTTCTTCACTTGTTTCAGGGTCATTGAATAATACATCAATACTGTCAAACATTTCTTCAACAACTATCTCACTAGTGGAAGGATTGGGTTCTTCTTCAGTCATAGGTGCATAGTCATGATATCTTTCTTGAACCATAAACTTTTCATCAATCTTAACATGAGCACATTCAATGATCTTCTTCAATCTCAAATTAAAACATCTATAAGCTTTTCTTTTAGTAGAGTAACTAAGGAAGATACCTTCATCACTTCTTTCATCAAACTTGCCTATTGCTTCATCCCTCTTGATGTAGAACTTGCTTCCAAAGATTTTGAGGTATTTCACTCTAGAAACATCACCAAACCATAGATGATAAGGTTTCTTGTCTACACTAGGCCTCAATTGTATTCTATTGGTGGTATAGACTATTGTATTGATCACATCTCTCCAATAGGTGTGTACAACTTTTCCTTCAATCATGATGGTGCACGCTGTGTCAAGGATGATCCTATTCTTTCTTTCTGCAATCTCATTCTGCTAAGGGGTTCTAGGTGCACTCAACTATCTCTTTATTCCATGTTCTTCGCAGTATTCATAAAAATTTTTAGAGGTGAATTCTCCTCCTCTATCTGATGTTAGACACTTTATCTTTAGTCCAGATTCATTCTCCACCTTAGCTTTGAATATTTTGAACTTCTCAAATGCTTCTGACTTATCTTTTAAGAACAAAACCCACATCATTCTAGAATAATCATCAAGAAACAAAATGAAATACCTTTCACCATAGTATGATCTTGTTTGAGTTGGTCCACATAGGTCTGTATGAATCATATCCAACTTGTTCTCTATTGAATTATGCTTTCTTCTGAATGAATTCCTCACATGCTTTCCCATCACACATTCCCTGTAAATAGTATCAAATGGCTTTTCTATGCTAGGTAGATCTCTTACTGTCTTTACATTTCTTATCTTTACTATGTTATCAAAATGTATACGACATTGTCTTTTATGCCATAGCCAATTGTCATCTACTTTAGGAACAAAACATATTGCTTCTGAATTAATCTGAAAAAATTACCTTTAGTCCTTGAACCTGATGCAATCATTACACCATCCTTGTTGTTAATGATGCACTTGTTGTCTTTAAACTCCAATCTATAACCTTTTTCAAGCAACTGACCAACACTAAGAAGGTTATGCTATAAACCATCCACATAAAGAACATCATCTATGTTGTTCTTTCCATCCAATGTGATAGCTCCTCTACCAATGATAGGTTTAGGAGTGTTGTCTCCAAATCTAACCATGTCACCTTTATACTTGTCCAGATGAACAAATCTATCTTTATCACCTATCATGTGATGTGAACAACTGCTATCTATAATCCAATCTATCCATATGTCTACTTTTAAATCAATGCTAGCTCTTGTTCCTTTTTCTCATCTTCATGATCCATCTTATCATACATCCTCTCCATAGTATAAATGAATCCAATTTCATCTTCAACTGAATCATCATTAGAAACTCCATCACCAACATAGTAACATTCTTTTGTATACTTAGTCTTGTAGTTAGTATTGAATTTCTTAATTCTTGTAGGACACTTAGATGCAAAGTGACCAATCTTATTACATGAGAAACATTTGAATGGTAACTGACCTTCATACTTTCCTTTTCCTTTTCTTTCTTTCTTAGAAATCATAGCAATAATATCATCTATCTCTTTATCTTCATCTCCATCATCAAAATTACCAGAAGTGTTTAAAGATTTCTTACCATGGACTGATGCTTTGAAGGTTGTCTCACTTTTAGGCTCTGTCTTCAATCTTGAAATATCAAAAGTTGAAATTTTGATGATCAAGGTCTCTCACTTGAAATTTTTTGTAAGTTGCATGGTCTCATCAAAGATGTTGATCTTGTTTTCATACTCTATTTTAAGAGTAGTCATCAACTTATCCATAATGTCTTCTGTCGAGATCTCTCCACCATTGTTCCTAATTCTAGCAACTACTTCATTGATCATTTGGTTGTAAGCTATGATGTCTTCTTCTGGTAGCATCGCTAATGCATTGTATCTTTTTTTCCAAGTCTTTCTGCATGCATTTTTTTCTTGTGTATCTCCTTCAAATATGTCTTCTAGGTGTGTCCATATCTTGTAAGTTGTTTCTACTTTCTTTATCTCTAAAAAATCACTATCAGATAAGGCACTGATGAGGGCTTCTTTGGCTATTTCATTCTGATGGAACAAATCCTTTTTCTTGCTAGTAGCACCATCCTTTGCAAGATTTTCTAGAGAGGGGATCTTAACTTCTTTGATAGCCACTTCAAAAACTTCAAAAGCAACGAACTCCAATTGTGTCACCATTTTATTCTTCCAACTAGGATAGTTCTCTCCATCAAACTTAGGACTGTATTTTCTAAAGAATGCCATCTGATCAACCTCAAGCTGTTAAAGTTTCTTTCCAAGGCACTTGGCTTTGATACCAATTTTTAGGAATAGTACCAAGAGATAATTCAGAGGCGAGGGGTGAATCATTTATCTACAAGTTTCAATACAAGTTTCAATTCTTTATTCAATTAAGTATACTTAAACATTAAGCATAAACACAATGAAAGAACACTTGAACACAACATCGATATTTTGGTTATGGGGAAATCCAAATAGGTAAAAACCTTGGTGGGAATTGACACCCACTAATAAACTGTACTAGTGTATAATGATCCTTTTTAGAAGGTCTTACAATCCTATTAGGAGTTGATCTTTACAATGCAATAAGTGCAGTGACTTGGTCAAAGTTCAGACCTTGTTAGGAGTCTTTTATGTTTGACCCTATTAGGGGTGAGGATGCACTATCCAAGAGCTCACTACTTAAAGGGGTGAAGGTTGCAACCTTCTGAATAACATATACACACTATATTTAGATCTTGATGAATTGCAAGGTAGACATGTTGTCTTGATCAGTTCCAATGAATAGCACAATCAAACGAAATCCTACATCTTCAAATCAAATGAAATCGATGTCGAAGTCCTAACCTAAGGCACATTTGCACATCACCGAATCCTAATTGATTATCCTAAATTCTACATCGGGGAATATTCCTAGAAATATTCCTAATTTATCATAATTATTCTTAATTTAATAATTATTTGGCAATAAATCTTATTTATCCTAAAGTTTGATTAATTGAATATTCTGAATATTTAATTAATCATATTTAATACTGCCAATTAATTATTTAATTAAATTAAATTTTATTTATTTCTAATTGTATTATTTAATTTTGACAATAAATCAAAAATCTTATGACTAATTGATTAAATTCCTATTTAATTAATTAAAGTCAGTTGTCAATATTTAATAATATAGTTTTCAAATAAAAGTTTGATTTAATAATTGATTAACCCATAAATCAATTGTTTTAACTTTAAAATCAGTTAAGTTGAGAATAAATCACTTTATTATTAAATTAATTCATATTAAAACATGCACAATAAAAAAAGCAGTCAACTTTAAAATAACTTTAAATCAACTTTCAATTTCAATTTGTTAAATTTATAAACTCAACATCTGATGATGAGTTGAAAAAGTGAACTAAAACTCTATTTTGAGATAAAAACTAATTTTGTATGATTTTATGAGTTTATTTATTCTCAATTTCTTGTTAACTCAAAAATCAACCTGAGTTTATCAAGAGTGATTTATGGCTTTTCTTATGTATCCTCAAACCCTGGATTCCTATAAAAACAAGTTCAAATCTTCATAATTCAACTCTTCACAAATCCCTCTCTCAAATTTGCACAATTACTCTAGCGAATTTACAACTGAAGAACAAAGATTTTGTGACAGGCAATTTTGTGAGATCATTTAAGAGTTTTCCATAGCTTTTCATATCAATTCATATAATTCTTAGATTAATTTTCATATCATTTCAATTCCATTCTAGATTAGATTCTTACAAATTTTCATTCATCCTATTGCATACAAAACCCCCAAAGAAAAGATTAACTTGCATTCATATTTCATTGCTTTCATCATTTTAAATCCTTCGTTTAGGTGTTGCATTGTCACTGATCTTGATTTCAATCTGAGAACATCATACTCGCACCTACTAGAAGGCAATAAATTGACTGGTTAGCATAGTTTCAATTACTTGCAAATTTTGGTTTTTGCTAACCTCTAATGTTTTACTGAAGTGTTGTGTCTACATCTAGGTACAAAATTTACACAAGCACCCATCATGGGGCCCTAAAATAGGTTTCCATTCTATTCTATGAAATTTCTATCATTTTTCTCAAACCTACGACCACAATGTTAATTTTTCTAAGTTTTGTGATAAATTTATGGGCTATTTTTCCAGAAATCTAACTAATGTTTTTATTGGTACATGCATATATGGCATGATATAGATCCAAAATTTATATTTTTGGAAATTTATTTGAGTTAGATTTCATTTGCCATTGGTTTGGATTAATTTCTTTTTTTTTTGCAAAAGTTATGATTGATTTAGTGTAGACTGGTTAGAATCTAATTTTTTATGACAATAGGTTTTTCGATTATCAAATGACATATTATCTTTGACTAACCTGATTTTCTACCACGTGGGGTTGACAAGTTGTGTTCCTTTTTTGATGGATTTTTATAATAGTGGGTTTCATGTACAATAATAGGTAATTTTTTCATAACAGTGGTTTGCAGGTGTAGGTGCAAGTACGTCATGTGGGTACAAAAGATAGAAGACAAGTGCTCAAAAATTGCTAAAATAGGTAAAATCTACTAAGCGCATTGTGAGGAACTCAGGTATTCTATTATATCTGATAACAATTCATTTTGGTACATAAAAAAAACTCTCTTTTGTCAAGCTTGAGTGCCTTTAAAGCTTTCATAATTCACACTTCAGTTTTGAGCTCTAAAAT
Organism: Chamaecyparis obtusa; assembly: GCA_027943335.1. Taxonomy (NCBI): domain Eukaryota; kingdom Viridiplantae; phylum Streptophyta; class Pinopsida; order Cupressales; family Cupressaceae; genus Chamaecyparis; species Chamaecyparis obtusa. The sequence continues at coordinate 338,895 of BSBK01004189.1, read as the reverse complement.
CAACACAGATTTGCTTTTTGCATATCTGTTACACATAGTAATTAGGCCCTATGAACACTATTTGCGAATGATCTTGAGAGAGTGGGCTTCATTCTCTTGTTCACGCATGCAAAGCTCTTCTTGATGAAGGATCCCCTTTTAGGTAGGGAGGATACTAAGATTGTCTTGTGTTCTACTAGGTTTGTAGTCCTCAGCTTTTGATTGATACATTCTCTCTTCAGAGAGGTTGATAGATCACAAGTTGTTGACATCACAGATCTTGGAGAGATAGTTTTAGTCTTAGCATGTCAGATTAATTTGTCTTCTTTGTCTTGGTGAAGTGAAGAGGCTAGGGGATTATGCTCTACTTCCTTTTTGGATAGTACCAGAAACCTAGATCCTTGAATTTGATCTAGTCTCCCTATGGTATATTTTGTGAGTCACCTTTAGAGAGGGTTAACCATAGTGGACATTCCCTTAATTGGGTCAACCACATGGATGGAACCTCAAGTGGTAATAGCCATTTTCATCATGCTAGTAGTAGTCGCTATATAAATGTCCTTGTGGAAGAAATCTTCATAGGTGTGGTCTCTTGTTGGGCTGTTAGATCTCCCTAGCAGCTCCTGATTGATTAAATTCTTAGACTATGTCAAAACCCTAGTGCACCTGGATTGGAGTTCACCTCTTGAGATCACAAAAGTTACAGAGTCAGACCATTACTAAAAACTCTAGCGAGGCCAAATTTTTCATTTTCTAGGACTATGTGCGTTATTGAAAAACTTTTTGGAACATACACAAGTAGCATTGCTAGGGATTAAAAAATTAAATCACTATTGCTTGTTCATGCACAAGGTTTCTTTTTCCCTTGTTCACTATTTTCAAATGATTGATTGCTTCCCTTTGCTTGATGTTTTGTGCATTTGTTATCTACTTGGTTATTGAAAATGAATGGTCCTAAACTATTACACGAATCTACAAACCTAAATAGAGAAAAACTTGCAAACAAACTGGTTTTGAAAAATAAAAAATTTCAAATCTGGAGCAAAAATCCTTTTTGGTGTCAAAAGACATCCTAAAATTTCAAAACTTGTATCAAAGGTAAAGTCAAAGTTGTCAGAAAACTCCAAAATTTGTTAGAAATCTAGTTTTTACAACCTACTTCCAGATTCTGTCAAACAAATCATTGTGTCAAAAATAGAGCATAACCTATAAAAAATCCATCCATTTTCCTAAGGTTGTCTCTTGAGTCTTATTTAGCCTTCTGATTTATCGATTTGAGTCTTTTTCATCTAGTGTCAAAACCTTGTCAAAATTATCCTCAAAATTCAGTCTTCTTACAAAATGACTGTGTTGAGAGCTCGTGCCTACCATCTATTGGGCACCTACACATACTACTATGGCATAATATCCTTCATTTACATCTGATCTAATCTTCAATCAATTCAATCTTGACAAGGTTGCATTATTCGATCTTTTTGAATCAAGTCATTCTTCATTTGTCTTCATCTTGCTCTCTTGCTTCACCCAAGGTTAATGGTGGAAACTCGAGCTTCATCACACAAGAAATCTAGAGAAGCATCTCATACCTTACCTCTATCTACTCATGTGGGTCCAACCTTTGAGGAACTCTACAATTCAGGTCTTTATGAAGATGACAGTCTTGGAAATCTTTGATTAAAAATTGGTTACATACCCCCTCCTCCATCAATCCAAGGGGTCAATCAAAAATCTCTACATCAATCCATTCCAAGGAGTCCTAAAACTCATAACATATCTCATAGAGGGACACATCATGGGTCTCAAGGACATCACTCTCAACATGGTGTGGATCAAGAACCCACACCTTCTGAAATTGACTGATATCAAAATGATGATAACTTCAAGAAAATGATGAGGCATTTCTTGAAGGAAGACAGAGAAACATACTTTCTAGAACTAGCTCATCAAGGGGCTAAACTTCCTCCCAACTTTAGTGTTGAAGATATCATTACATATGAGGAATAAAATCCAATCACAACTATGATGAAATAGATGCATGCCATGCAAGTCAAACTTAACAAACTTGAAAAAGAAAAGGAACCTAAAGACTTCTCCATGGAGGCTCTATGCCCTTTTCCATTTGATAAAGACTTGTACATGCTGCCATTCCCTAAAATAGTGGAGATACCTAAGTATGATAAGTATGATGGAAACTTTGATCCTAAAGATCATGTTATATAATTTTGTACTCAATCTATGGAGTTCATGCACAAACCAACTTACTTAAGGCATCTTTTCCCTCGATCTCTGGGAGGGTCAGCCATTCATTCGTTATCAAAAAATGCCTCCAACCATCAAAACTTTTGAGGATTTAATCAAACTATTCTATCAAAAATACTCCTATAACATCCAGCATCTAGTCACCATGATTGACATCTGCAATTTGAAACAAAACTCAGGGGAACCATTCCTAACTTTTCTCAAAAGATGGAGGAAGAACTTTTCTCTATATGCTAGACCCATTCTAGAAACTAAGAAGCTAGAAATCTTCATCAACAATCTTGTTCTAGAACTTAACAACCATTTGAAAATGAAAAATCATACACCCTTTGATAATATGGTAGAAAATGAAATTAAAATTGAGAAAGTACTTGTCCAAAAAGGAGACATCTCACTTCAAAAGGACAAGTATGAATTTGTATCTAGTTCTAAAGATAAAGGCAAAAAATGGAACAAGAATAAGGGCATTGTCACAGACACTATTGTTGATAATATCTATGTCCCTTCTAAGGCACCTACTTTCAATCTCACTATTGGCACCCAAGCCATCAAAGCTTCTAAAGCTAAAGCAATAGAATCTAACAAGAAACCATCTACTTACAAACCTTGGGCTATAGATCCTAACCGAAAATTCACTCCTCTTGGAGAGTCCTTGGAATCTGCCATGAAAACTTTGTTGGCTAACAACATCATTTACTTGCCTAAGATCCAACCATTTGATCCTAAACCTAAACCAAAATGGTGGAAAGAGACCAATTTTTGTGACTTCCATCATAATAAGGGTCATAAAACCAATAACTATGTATGCTTGAAACACCTCATATAAGACAAAATCGATAATGAAGAAATCATGACTAACAATCACAAAAGAAATAATGATCATACAACATTCACAGAGCCATTTCCAAAACATGGTAAAGAAGATTCTTCTTCTCAACCTAATATGGGTGCTAAAGTTAATTATGCCTACTCTGGAAATAATTTTGTCATCAATATGGTTGAACCATGTCTATCTGAGCATTGCAATGTCATCACAATTGTATGAAGGGATAGAGAAAATCAATCAGCTAACACAATTACTCGATCACAAGCTCAGGCACATCTGCCAGGACAAATCCCAAATTCATCCAATGTCCCTAAGATGCCTTTCAATCTTTCATTTGCTTCTAAATAGAAGGCTACATTTAAATCTTCTTATCCTAAAGACATGAGGCCTACATCATACATCATTGTCCAGCAACTCTAGCATACAAATGCAAAAATCTCCATGTTTGAGTTGCTTCAGATATCTATACCTCATAGAGCCATTCTAGACAAAGCTCTACTCATATCCAATGTTCTTGATAACCTTGATTTAGATAGATTCCAGACTATGGTTGGTCATCTTATGTCTCTGCAGTATATCTCTTTTTCAAAGGAAGATGATCACTCCTTGAGTCATCTGCATAATCAACCCTTGCATATTGAAATCTTGATCCAAAACCATCACATAAAATGTGTGTTGATAGATGGGGCACTGGCTTAAACATTTGTTCTTTCAGCTTGGTCACACAACTAGGATTTTTAGAAATGGCTATTGATTGTAGAAAGAAGATAACTATCAAAGCATATGATGAGCAAGAAAGATCTTCCAAAGGCACCATTATCTTACCTATCAGAACAAGTCTAGTAATCAAGGATACGACATGTCAAGTTCTTGATCTACCTTTGGCTTACAACATCCTTCTAGGGAGACCCTGGATACATGAAATGAAAGTGAATAGTGGTAATTTGGAATCACCTCTATTTGTGTAAGTGTGTGGGGAAAATGTAAGATTCACTCCTAAATCCAAATTCCCAAAGGAGAGATCCAATTTGATCAACCAAGAGGTTAATACACAATTGAATCAATCTATGAAGAATATGAAAGAGAGAGAAACCCTATACTTCCCTATAGTTGGATTAAGCTTGAAATCTGAAATAATTGAAGTGCAAATACTAACCTTGAATTAGGGAAGATCTAGAAAATGCTCAATTTTGGCTTCTGTATGAACTTTCTGAAGATTCTATCACCTATTTTGGACTGGAAATGTCAAGATGGACAAAACCCAGAAATCTTTTCTCCAAATTCATGTAGGTTGACTTTGACCTTTTAAAAGGTCAAAGACCACATTTTTATTCTGAAGTTTGATTCCGATTCTATTCACAGATCTTGAAAGATTGCCAAAAAGGGTATTCGAATTTGCTCTCAGATCTAAGATTTCACACCTATACTTGGAAGAAAAAATGGTGTTTTGTTTGTTTGGGGGGGTTTGCCTTGGTCAAACCCCGGTTTGGAATCAACCTTAATATTGAAATTGAAATAGGAGAATGCTAGCAAGTAGTAGAAATGAATCTAACAATAAAGCTATGCAATTCAATAGATATGCTAATGTATTTAGAATGTAATCAAATATATTGATATGAAAGCTTGAACATAACATTATCAAACCTCCATGATTGTATGCTTGAAATCCACCTTGAGGAAACAATGATATGGATCTTGAAGATGAACAAAGGATCTTGAAGGAAGATCACACCACCATGGTGGCTAGATCTAGGGTTTGAATGATTGAGCCAAATCCCTTCAATAGCTTGAATGCTTGAATCCTTGATCTTCAATGGAGAACTTGGATGAAGAAGAAGACTTGAATACTTGAATGAATGCTTACTTGATCACCTTGAGAGCTTGAGAGCTTGATTGCTTGGATGAGATGTAAACTTGATGTGAAAATGAGAGAGGAAGGCCACCTTTTATAGTGATCTAGGGCACACTCCTCTAGATGGGCCACCTTGGAGAATTAAATCCCAATTAGGTCCTCACCTTTAGAAAATATACCTTGATTAAATACAATTAAAGGATTTACCATTTCGGAGTCCGAAACAGCTGACCTGGAGGCAGAGAAATAATTATCTTGAAAGCCAAACTACCAATAGATGACACTTTGAAATCCTGGTGAGAAGAGGTCAAGGTTGAGGTTGACCCTGACCTAGTTGGGGTTAAGGTCAACCTTGACCTAGTTAGGGTCAAGGTCAACTTTGACCTCAAACCCTAACTTTGTTAGGATTTGCAGCAGATGTTCCAAGAGATGCCAAAAACTTAGAAATTGATATCTAAACAGGACCCAGTGTCAGGAACAAATAGAAAATCCTTTGGTTGATGTGATGAAGGACTAGGAGGTCTCATTTCTAAACCCTACCTAGAAAATAGAGCCATGGAAGAGGGAAAATTAGGAAATTCCTTAAGACCTTAACCCTAATTTCACCTAGAATGGAGAAATCAAGTGCGGAGAAGAAGTGGAAAGCAGGGAGAAAGCCAAATACATGCAAAGATCCAATCAAGGAACCAAACATGACCCTAAACCACTTACTCAGAGGGCTAAATGCTCTTAACATGGAAGTGCTTCCATTTTAAGATGATACATTAAGCCCCCACTTTAGCAAGAGTATGGATTCGATGCAAACTCTTGGTAAAGGAGAAGAGAGAAGAGATCCTAGTGGATTCAAAATAAGATAAAATAACACTTAGCTAAAGATACAAGCCCCCAGACCAAGGATTCTAACTCAACATACATACATGAGAGTATACAAAAGAACAAGGGTTAGTACTAAACAACCCAAATCAATTAGCATAAGAAACCTCACTAAGAAATATTTCTCATACCAATATCATATTTGGAAAGCTATCATAAAAGCATAAATGATTACATAAGAAAGATAAGAGCAACACTATAGACAACATAGCTTCATGATCCAGTCCTACTAGCATGAAAGTGAAAAAAGAGAAAAGAGAAAGTGATTACCTCACCTGGTAAGATGCCTACCTTACCGTGAATCACCCTGGAGGGAAAGCCCAACAGGTTCACCCATAAACTATGCTTGTAATTGTAATGCATCTTCTGACAGCTTCTGGAATATCCATAGATCCACCTTCTTGTATCACTATGAATATGAAATGCATGTCTTCTCAGGATTTAGCAACTTATGTGCATTACCTTCGGAAGATTTAGCATATAGGTGCATATCTTTTTAGGATTTAGCAACTTATGTGTGTTACCTTCCAAGATTTAGCATATTTGAAATATTTTGAAAAATGCATGTCTCCTCAGGATTTAGCAACTTATGTGTGTTATCTTCAGAAGATTTAGCATATGAATGCGTGTCTTTTTAGGATTTAGCAACTTATGTGCATTACCTTCCAAGATTTAGCATATAAAAATAAAAAACTATAGTACAAGGGAGACCCTATATGTGCCCCCCTCCTTAAGATAGAAAAAACATACTATTTTGCCATGTTAAGGAAAGAAAAAGAACAAGGATAAAGTCTTCTTCAACATCAAGACAATATCTATAGACAACTCCCAGTCCAAGCCAAGAAGGTCACAACTCCTATGAGGCCATGGAAGAGATGAATGTACAAAGATATCATGCAACAAGTGAAAAGAAAGTAACCCTTAATGAGGGATAGCACACTATTCAGCTTCCAAGGTGAGAGATGTATCAACCATGGAAACCCAATGTCAAACAAAAAATAAGGTTTGTATAAAGGACATAGGTCCTCAAATGCAAACCATAATTTTCATGTATTATTGGATATCACATAGTAGATAAATACTACTTAGCTAAGGAAAGAGGTGAATCCTTAGAAAGAAAAGAAGAGAATACCATAAGGATATGCATGAAATAACAATGCATAGATTTGAATAAGATAGAAAATCATACCAAGCCCCTGAGGTTAAAGCACTTTTATCAAATTCACAATCTGTATTTGCTACTCCATGTGTGAAAATCTGATAATGCTAAGATCAAAATCTCGAGACCAAAACCCTAACATGAACAAGTATGAAATAACAATGCATAGATTTAACTAAGATAGAAAATCATACCAAGCCCCTGAGGCTAAAGTACTTCTATAAAACTCACAATCCATATTTATTACTACATGCCAATAATGCTAAGATCAGAGCCTCTTGATCAAAACCATAGCATGAATATGTGCATGAAATAACAATGCATAGATTTGACTAAGATAGAAAATAATGCCAAACCCCTAAGGCTAAACCACTTCTATCAAACTCACAATCCATATTTATTACTTCATGTGTGAAACAGAAAAGAAGGAGAAGACATCCTTGCCCCCCAAGTGTAGGAACAAAGATGGAAGAGGATACCCACTTCACAAAGCAAGGAGATATCCTATTTGCAACAATGTATACTATATCCTTAGCGAGAGATATTGATTCCTACATCAAAGAGTATAGATAATCATGAAAAGGATATGTCACTTATGGAAAAGGATCCTCAATGAAAAAGATCTTATCAATAAGACCCCCACCAAAGAGGAGTGTGTTAGATAAAATATCATCTTCCAAAAGGTGGGAATGAAGATTCAATCATCATGCCATCCGTGAAGAAGAGCAAGAGGAATCTTTGGAATGAGAGAAAACAACTCTAATACAAAGCAAGAGTAAAATATTATATCAAACATAATGTGCAACATAGAGAAGAAGTATTGACCTAAAACAACAACTTCTCATATAAGAAGGTTATCCATAACCAATATCTCTATCACTATAATGAAATAATATTGTGATATAAGAAAATACTACTAAGCTAAGGAAAGTAGTTCCCCTAGACAAAGAGAAAGAAGTAAGAACCTTTCCCCCCAAGGATGAAAGGAAAGGGATACCTTTACAAAACACATGTCACAGAAAAGATATTTGGAATAATAGAAGAGAGAAATAGATGAAAAACTATCATAATACAAAGCATTGATATAAATGAAAGAATAACCAATTAAGCTCAAAGTAGGAACATAATGGATTCTAAAAGACATGAAGAAATACACCCCTTGCCCCCCAATCTAGAGGGAAAAAGAGAGTGAGGGGTAAAATTATGAAGAAATCTCAAAGGAGAAATTTATTTTCTTTTATCTTTATAGATTAGATAATAAGGAGAAGTTACTTTGAAAAATATTTTCACATCATGAACCATAGTTTGAACCTCAACATAAGCATGGGAACAACTAGGAATAGATGATAGAACATTAGTAATCAGATTAGGAAAGATAGGATTAGGATTAGGAAGTTTAGGAACTAGATTATGAAGATTAGGAATACTAGGAAAAGTGTAGGAAGTGATATGAATGGAAGACACAACTAGAGGAACACTTGGAGCCACAGTTGGAAAAGGGTTGTAATAGAGATAAGTAATACTTTGGTAAGAAGGTTGTGAGGTAGGATCATGATTTCCCATAAGATCACCACTAATAGGAAGAGCGTTAATGGAATTCATAAATGCCTCATCACTAGAAGGAATCCTAAATAGAGGTGAAGGATTTATAATGTCATCTTCTTTCACATAAGGGAAGTGTGTTTTAGAGAATATGTCATCCTTTTGTATCAAAAATTCTTCACAAGGAGGGGATAAATCAATGCATTTATCCCAAATAAGAGGATTATCCACAATGGTTTCATGAGGAAGAGAGTAATCAACATCGAGATCCAAAGGTTCATCCCAAACAGGAGGAAGAGAGTAATCAACATCCAAATTCAAAGGTTCATCCCAAATAGGAGGACTATCATCCCTATCCATAAAACACATTGTAGGAGTTTCATAAGTCATTAAATCTTGATCCCTAAAGAGGAAAGAAGGTAAATTGTATTGTAAAATAGGCTCATAGAAAAGACATAGATTAGGAGAAGAATTAACATCAATCCCTAACTCATCTTTGTAAAGGTCAGTTGAAGAGGTTGTGGAGGGTGAAATAGGAATAGGATCAATGGAGATCTCATTCAAACAATTTTCATCATCACTTCCATGTACCTCATTAAGGTATCTATCCTCTTGAACAATAAAAGCCTCATAAAAGTACTGAAAACAAGAATCATAAATGTTGAATACTAAAAGCATGAAAATGTAAATGTTTTTGTATTTTTAAAAAAAAATTGCAATTTTTTTTTTGGATTTTTGAAATGTAAATGAAAGGACATAAAATAAATCTAATCTGAAGGCAAGAAAAGATTAACCACAAATCTAACACAATAGGGATCTAAATCCACAAAAGAAAGCGAAGTAAGTATGTTGGGTTCACCAAAATGAATAGTGGTAATTTGGAATCACCTCTATTTGTGTAAGTGTGTGGGGAAAATGTAAGATTCACTCCTAAATCCAAATTCCAAAAGGAGAGATCCAATTTGATCAACCAAGAGGTTAATACACAATTGAGTCAATCTATGAAGAATATGAAAGAGAGAGAAACCCTATACTTCCCTATAGTTGGATTAAGCTTGAAATCTAAAATAATTGAAGTGCAAATACTAACCTTGAATTAGGGCAGATCTGGAAAATGCTGAATTATGGCTTCTGTATGAACTTTTTGAAGATTTTGTCCCCTATTCTAGACTGGAAATGTCGAGGCAGACAAAACCCAGAAATCTTTTCTCTAAATTCACACAAGTCGACTTTGACCTTTTATAAGGTCAAAGACTACATTTTTATTCTGAAGTCTGATTCTGATTCTGTTCATAGATCCTAAAATATTGTCGAAAAGGGTATCTGAATTCACTCTCAGAACTAAGATTTTGCACCTATACCTGGAAGAAAAAATGGTGTTTTTTTTGTTTGGGGGGGCGGTGGGTTTGCCTTGGTCAAACCCTAGTTTGGAATCAACATTAATATTGAAATTGAAATAGGAGAATGTTAGCAAGTAGTAGAAATGAATCTAATAATAAAGCTATGCAATTCAATAGATATGCTAATGTATTTAGAATGTAATTGAATATATTGATATGAAAGCTTGAACATAACATTATCAAACCTCCATGATTTTATGCTTGAAATCCACCTTGAGGAAACAATGATATGGATCTTGAAGATGAACAAAGGATCTTGAAGGAAGATCACACCACTATGGTAGCTAGATCTAGGGTTTGAATGATTGAGCCAAATCCTTTCAATAGATTTAATGCTTGAATCCTTGATCTTCAATGGAGAACTTGGATGAAGAAGAAGACTTGAATACTTGAATGAATGCTTGCTTGATCACCTTGAGAGCTTGATTGCTTGGATGAGATGTAAACTTGATGTGAAAATGAGAGAGGAAGGCCTCCTTTTATAGTGATCTAGGGTACACTCCTCTAGATGGGCCACCTTGGAGAATTAAATCCAAATTAGGTCTTCACCTTTAGAAAATATACCTTGATTAAATACAATTAAAAGATTTACCATTTCAGAGTCCGAAATAGCCGACCCGGAGGCAGAAAAATAATTATCCCGAAAGTGAAACTGCTGACAGATGACAATTTGATATCCTGGTAGGAAGAGGTCAAGGTTGAGGTCGACCCTAACCTAGTCAGGGTCAAGGTCAACTTTGACCTCAAACCCTAACTTTGTCAGGATTTGCTGCAGAGGTTCCAGGAGATGCCAAAAACTTAGAAATTGATATCTGAACAGGACCCAGTGTCAGGAACAGATAGAAAATCCTCTATTTGATGTGATGAAGGACTAAGAGGTCTCATTTCTAGACCCTCCCTAGAAAATAGAGCCATGGAAGAGGGAAAATTAGGAAAGTCCTTAAGACCTTAACCCTAATTTCACCTAGAATGGAGAAATCAAGCGTAGAGAAGAAGTGGAAAGTGGGGAGAAAGCCAAATACATGCAAAGATCCAATCAAGGTACAAAACATGACCCTAAACCACTTAATCAAAGGGCTAAATGCTCTTAACATGGAAGTGCTTCCATTTTAAGATGATACAGAAAGCTATTCCTTATACATACCATCAATGTTTGAAATTTCCTTATGAAGGAGTAGAGGTAACCATTCTAGTAGACATATCTACAACTTGCAATATATTGAAAGAAAGTGCATATAAACTTGTTCCTAATAACAAAGAATCTTCCACTAAGAAAATAGATGTAGCATCCACATCCAAGATGGAAGACATTGAAAAAGAGGTCAAAATCAAAGATAATGGTATGGGAGAATACACAATGGAACCTATTTTATCTCTCACATCTCTCCCATTGTCCCTTAAGTCTTATGGGAAACCATCAGACAAAGAAAAACCTAATGCTAAAAAATCCCAAGTCATATTCAATGGAAGTTTTTTCATAGAGAAAGTATCTAAACAAGAGTTTGAGGAAGATGAAGTTGTAGTTGCATGGTTATAAAAGAATTGACCTCAATCCCAATCAGTCTAGAAATGTGACTCTACTTCAAGCAAAATTCCTCAAAAGTCATATGGACCAGGGGACAAATTGATCACAAAAATGGGATATACTGGAAAAGGATCTCTAGGAATACAAGGTAAGGGTCTTCTATCACCTCTTCACCACCATGGTCAAACCAACAAGGATACAATAGGTCTAGGATATAAGAAGAAGCCTTTCTATCTTAGCAAGAACTCCATGCATGTCTTAGAATAGATTGAACCAAAGGAGGAAACAATACAACAGTCTGATAGAGATGAGTCAGACACCACTGAGGAGCTCATTCCTTATGAGCATTTGCCTAAAGAGATAAAAGGCCTCCTTGAAGCGGAAGATGATCCAGTAAAAAGAATCAATGTAGTAAATGTAATACCCCAAAAATGGGCTATAAGTTCATTAATCTCCTACATCATCAAATCAAATGAAATCGACATCAAAGTCCTAATCTAAGGCACATCTAAACATCATCAAATCATAATTGATTATCTTAAATTCTGCATAGGGGAATATTCCTAGCAATATTCCTAATTATCTTAATTATTTTTAATTTAATGATTATTTTGCGATAAATCACATTTATCCTAAGTTTGATTAATTGAATATTTTTATATTTAATTAATTAGATTTAATATTTGCCACTTAATTGTTTAATTAAATTTAATTCTATCTATGATTAATTATATTATTTAAATTTTGAATCTTATGAATAATTGATTAAATTTTTATTTAATTAAGTAAAGCAAGTTGTCATTATTTAATAATATAGTTCTTAATAAAAGTTTGATTAAATGATTGATTAACCCATAAATCAATTGTTTTATTTTTAAAAGCAGTTAAGTTGGAAATAAATCACTTTATTATTAAATTAATTCATAAATAAAACATGCACAATCATAAAAGCAGACAACTATCAATTATCAATTAAAGCTAAACTCTATTTTGAGTTAAAACTTAGCTTTTGCATGTTTTTGTGAATTAAATTATCTTTATTATCAGATAACTCAAAAATTAAGCTGAGTTAATCTGAGTGATTTATGGCTTTCTTCCATGCACCTCGAAAGCCCTGGATTTCTATAAAAACAAGGCTCAGCTCTTCATAATTGATCTCTCAAATCTCATAATTGTGCAAACCTATGCTGGAGAATCAACATCTAGAAAATCAAATCTCTTACGAATCAACACCTTTGTGAGATCAATCTAGTTTTGCATTCATTTAGATTCATATTTCATATCATTGTTAGATAGATTTCATATCAGTTTTCATAGCATAGATTCCTATCAAGTTATCATTCTTATTGCATAGAAAATACCAAAAAAATAGATTAATTGCATTCATATTTCATATCAGTTTGGCATTCAAATCCTTCATTTAGGTGTCGTCTAGGTCACTGATCTCGATAGCAATCTGAGACCATTAATCTCGCACCTACTAGAAGGTAGTAAATCGCTTGGTTAAATTAGATTTCAATTTTGAACGATTTTGATTTTTACTAACCTCTAATATTTTACTAAAGTGTTGTGTCTATAGATTAGGTACAATTTTCACACACACATTTCTGGTTCCCACCGTGAGGCAACCCACCTTTACATGCTAGTTTTGATTTTTTTGGGGGAGCTAAAGCCCTAAAGTTTCAAAGATTTAATTTTATCTCTCAAACGGATTGTCTTTTTGCTCTTAAATTTTTTTTTCAAGTTGGACACATATCAAGGAAGCTACAGTAAAAAATTTAAAATTTTTTGAGATGTTGTGCATTTTTAATAATTTTTTCTTGAAATTCCAGAAAAAATTAATATTTGATGCAAATCAGCATATTTTTTAGAAATTTTTATATTTTTGGAAATATTTTTAAATTATATAGGGGGTCTATTCTTTTTGTTTTAAATTTGGACATAATATAATAGCTCAAATAGTCAATTTACAAAAACTAGTCTGTTTTGATAAACTGGGTCTCTAGGGCACAAATGAAGAGATTTTTAAAAAAAATTTACATTTTTGGAAAGCTCTTTGTTTTTTAGTAGTGGTCTCTATTTTGAATTTCTATTTTTGTGGCCAAAATCATATCAAAAAAATTAGATCTTGTTGACTAGGTCAAATGCAGCAAAAAAAATAAAGTTTTGTGATGGGTATGCACTTTTTTTTTTTACATGGTTCAATGAATGATATGAGTTGTCATTTGGGTTAATTGCTAGTTATTATTACTGATAATAATTTATTTTTAGAGCTAACCCTATGGTTTTCATAAGTTGAATATATTTTGCATATCTTGTTTGCTTGTTTGCTTGTTGGAGAGTTCGTCACTTGCTTGCATGGAAAAACTCAACAAGAATTGTTAAAAATCAGGTAAAATCTACTAAGCACATTGCAAGGATCCCAGGTATTCTCCTTCATCTAATAAAATTTCAATTTGGCTTTAAAATAAATCTCTCATGTGTTTAGCTTGAGTGTTTCTTTGCATGTTTTTTCTACGAATTTGCATAATTGAATACTGGGTTTTGACACCTTAGGTATTTATTGGTAGTCTTAGATTACTTGTGATTGATCTAGATTGCTATCTTGGGTTATTGGACTCGCTAAATCTACCGGCCCCTCATTTTCATCATGTGGTTGCAATATCAGCACCACATTAAAGGGGAGGGGTCTACAGGAAAGAAGTGTTAAGTGTTCCACTAGGCAACCCTTTTGCGCTTTTTGGAACTCACTTATTTTCTAAGTTGTGGACTCATTTCTAGCTTGTCTGAGGGGTTAAGTACTCCAATTTGTGGACTCACCTCATATTTTCTTTAAGTGTTAAGTGTACCACCTTGTGCTTTTGAATATTTTTGGATAAATTTGCTATCTAGAATATATCTATACTCACATAGTAATTAGGCCCCATGAACACTATTTGTGGATCTTGAGAGAGTGGGTTCCTAGTGAAACCCTTCTCAACGAGGGATCCCTTGTAGGTGGGGAGGATACTTAGTGCATCTCATGTTCTACTTGGTTCGTGCATCTTCCCTTATTGATTGATACATTCTCTCTCCGGAGAGGTTGATAGATCACGTGAGGTTGATATCATAGACCTTGGTGAGACAAACTTTGTCTTAGCGTGTCGGATTTATCTGTCTTCTTTTTTGGGGTTTAAAGTGAAAAGACATCAAAAACCTTGGATCTGAAGCCAAGTCCCCTTGTGGTACAATATTGTGAGTCATCTTTAGAGAGGGTTAACCGTAGCAGACATTCCCTTCAGAGGGAAAATTGCGTTGATGGAACCTCAAGTGGTAATAGCCATTTTTGCCATGGTAGTGACAACCGCTATATAAATGTCCTTATGGAAGAAATCTCCATGGGTATGGTTCATTGTTGGGTTGTTAGATCTCCCTAGCAGCTCTTGAAGATTAAGTTTTCAGACTGTGTCAAAACCCTGGTGCGCCAGGATTGGAGTTCACCCCTTTGGATCATAACAGTTGCAGAGTCAAACCATTACTAAAAACCCTAGCGAGGCCAAATTTTCATTTTATAGGGTATATGTGCATTATTGCAAAACATTTTGGAACATACACAATTAGCACTTTTGAGGATTAGAATGAATAAGTCACTTGATTGTTCATGCGCAAGGTTGCTTTTGCCCTTGTTCATCATTTTCAGACATGCTTGAAATCACTTGCTTGCTATTTTCCGTGCTTGTTTATCTATCTGGTTACTGAAAATGGACAAATCTGTTACGATCCTCAAATCTGGACATTGAAATTTGCAAACAATTCAAATCTGAAAACTCAAAATTTGCAAAATCTGAAGTAAAATCCTTTTCTGGAGTCAAAAGTCATCTCAGTAGGTCAAAAAGTCATACGAGTTTCCATCAAGTGTTGTTTCATTACTACCCATCTGTCATATGATTAGGGACCCAGTGTCGTATCAGTCTCTCTGCTAATCAAATTCTAAAAGTCAAAATCCTACTTGCAACTATCATATGATATTCTCAACTTTCGTTTCATTTCCTACCAATTGTCGTACGAGTCTGCAGAAAGTCATTTGGGAAATTTTTGAGAGTTGTCAGAAAATTGTCAAAATTGCTAGATACTTTTTCTTTTATAACCTATTTCCACAATTTGTCATACAAATCACTGTGTCAAGAACATAGCAGTAGCTATTGACAATCAGTACACATGTCTCAAAGAATTAGTACACAAGAGGAAGAAGCTCTAATCACTGGTATGATGAAGCAGCTGCAAGCTATGCAAGTTGAACTTAACAAACTTGAGAAAGAAAAGGAACCTAAAGAGTTCTCCATGGAAGCTCTGTGCCCTTTTCCATTTGATAAAGACTTGTACATGTCACCATGCCCTTAGACAAAATGTGAGCAACGTGACAACCCTTATGATACCTCTTCGAAAGAGAGTAACACATCAAGCTTTGGAGACTATGATGACTATGATGATAGACAATGTAATGATACTTATGACACCTCTGTTCCTAAGAGTCCTCCTCGTCGTGTGTTCCTACTTACTACAAATGGGCCATCACATTGGATAGATCATGATGGTGATCCATATGATTTTGATTTTGAAAGAGATTTTGATGGCTTTTGTAGACAATACCTTGATTATGATCCATCTACTACTGTTGAGGACTATAAAATGCATCGTGCTAGCTTGAAGCATCAATATTATAAGAATCCTTCTCCTAAAGACTCTCCTATTGAAAATAAAGATTATCTTCTCAAGAAAGGTCATGTTAATGTTGAACCTTTGTCTAGTGATGGTTCCCTTCCATCCTCTACTTCCTCCAATACCCATACATTTCCTAAAGCTTCCGAGTCTTTCAAATCTTTCACAAAAGCTTCATCCGACACAAGCCCTGATACTTTTCATGTGGTTCCCTATAGTTATCCTCCAGAGCTACCTCTTAAAGAAACTCAAGCTAACCTTCACTTGGCTGCAAATACTTTCAATAATGATAAACCTAAAGAGCCTAAGCCTTCATATGCTATAATCCCTACTTCAGCTAGTCCTCCACCATCTCTTCCAAAGTCATCCATACAATCCCAACATGCTTCATTGTTCTTAGAAGTGGCTCCATGTCAAGAAGACTCTAAAAATGATGAAGAAAAGAACATAAAGAAAGATCAAGATCAAGAACCCTCCATGGCATCTACTCCTTTTCATGATGTCTCTTATCCACTTCAAGATTCTTTTGATCCTGCACATCCTTTTTCATGCATTCCACCATGTCTTAAGTCTTCTCCTAAGCAAGATCAAGCTACTACTTACACTGTTGAGCTTATTGAAAATCAAAATAACCTTACCCCACTTCCAATTTCCAAAGATGATACTTCCATTAAGGTTGTTAAAAATGGTGTTGTTCCTTCCAATGTTAAGCCTATTGAAAATCAAGAGAAAAATTATGCACTTATGCTATCCAAAGATCCTTGTCAAGATCAAAGTCTTCCATCTTCTTATTCTACCACTCCATGTTCACTTCCACTTTCTACTCTTCCTAAGTCTTTGCAAGATTTGAACAATCCTATCAAAGAAGGTGCTCATATTCAAGATGTCCATGATTCTATTGAAAATTCTAATGCTCACTCTAAAGATGTTGATATCTTTGGTTGTCATATAGATGCTGATGAACTTATTGATTATCCTTTTGTGTCTTCTACTTCCATCCTTGGACCTCTTCCACCACTACTAAGAGCTTCACATCTACCTTCCATCTTGGGTCCTTATGTCCCTTCACTTTCCCCTCCTAACTCTCCTAATTCACCATCCATATTGGGTCCTTACATCCCTCCATCTCCCATCTTTCCTCAAGATCAACATAGATGCATACCCTTGAATCTTTTTCATCCACCCACCCATCTAAACTAGTCATATCCTCCTTTTTCTTCCACAAGTCTGAAGTCTTTTGGAAGTAACTGGAATGTTCAATAGAAGAAAAAGAAGCAATACAAGAATCCATAAAAAAAAAAAGATCACCATGTCTACTCTAATAGACATGGAAACATAAAGTCAAAAGAGATATCTAAGAAAAAAATTACAAGACAAGTATGGGTTCCAAAATCCATCATTAAAGATATTCTCTCTAGATCATCAAAAAGAAATGAAAAGCCTACAACTATATGGATTCCAAAATATCTCTTGAAAGAGTCTGGTGTTGAGCAACAAGTGAAGTTGACATTCAAGCTTCCAAATACTTCCACTTCATCTTCTTCCAAAAATATTCTTCCATTCCATGTGCCTAAACCACAACCTTTGCTATCCATTCGCCATATTCCTTCACATTTCCTCCATCCTATTGCCACCCTTCAAGGTGTGTGTTCATGTTGATCTTGCCTTCCTTTCCATCTACCCTTTCACAATCCTTCCATTCATTATCCTTCTACCTTCTATCCTTTTTCCTCATTTTTCTATTCCTCCTATCTTCCAAGCTCACTTGCTTTACATAAAATTCTATCCTCCATTTTTCTCTTCCATATTCCTTTCCCTGTCAACATCTTTGAGCATATCATTTTGAATCCTTGGCATATCATGGTTTATCCTTTCAAGGAGAATTATCTAAAAAGCTTGCCTTCTTCCAAAAACTAAAAAAAAAAAAAAAAATTGAAAATGTGCCTTAGTAAAAACCTAGAAACAGGCAGCTTGGTAGCAAAAGTAAAGAGAAATAAATTCATCCTATGGTGAAAACCACTCCCTTGTGGAACCTTGGATAAGTACCGTGATGAAAACCTGGCAATCAGGCATCATGCATAGTTCTTCTACATATTTCATCCATTCCATCTTCTCTCTTTGATCTTGACATTGTTGATCTATACATGAACATTTGGCTATTTTATGAGCTATCTTATGATGATCTTGCTTTCATTCCCTTCTTTTTTAGCCTTTATGTCTATTTTCCTCCATTCATTTTCACCTATCGCTATCCTTTTCCCTTTTGGTCTTGATCTATTAAAAAAAAGAAAGAAAGAGTAAAACATGGTGCTATGAAGCCTCTTGACATGTCTACTCCTTTGGACTACATCCTTTCCTTCTTTGGCATTATGCTTTTGTGACTTATCCTATGTTGGCCTTTCATTGCTTGTCCAAATGTGCTTTACATGAAAATTTTTCCCTAGCTTGGGTCTTCTTGAGGATTTTTCCCTTGAAATTTTTTTCGCTTCATTCTCCTTCATTCTCTTATCTTCCATCTCATCCACCAACTTGCTAATCCCTCTTGTTCTCCACCTTGCTAGACATTGGGACTGCATGATATGATCTTGCTTGGGAGTTTGCAATGGAAAAATATACTATCAAGTATACAAGTATCAGAATAAGTATCAAAACTAGTATCAGAACAAATATCAGAACAAGTATCAAAACAAGTATCAGATCAAGTATCAGAACTCCCACTGGGGCTACACCTTTTGCTTTAGTTTATGGGTCTGAAGTGGTACTACCTATTGAGGTCAAAATCCCATCACTAAGAATCAAAATGCATGGTCTAGTAACTGATGATGACTACAGAGTGTCTAGGTTGCAAGAACTTGAACTACTAGATGAGCGCAGACAAGCAGCATATAATCATCTCAGAGTATATCAAAAGAGAATGTCTAGAGGCTACAACAATAAAGTCAGACACATAGAATTTCAGGTTGGCGATCTAGTCTTGAGAGAAAATCCTAAAAATCAATCCCATTAAGAATGCAAGGGGAAGTTCGAACCCAACTGGCTAGGTCCCTTTGTCATCACTGCTACTTTTGGCTCTAGTGCTTATCAACTCTCAATGATTGAAGGAGAATAGCTCCGAGAACCAATCAACGTTCTCCATCTGAAGAAATTCTATGCCTAAGGCATTTAGTCTATGGTAAAATATCTTGAAAAAATCTTAAAAATCAGAAAAAGTCCTAAAAAAATGAACATCTTGGTGAAAACCTAGCAATAGGCACCTTGATGATTCACAAAAAAATCAAAAAATATCAAAAATTAAAAAATGAACAAAAAAAAGAAAAAAGAAAAAAAAAAGTGCCTTGGTGAAAACTTGGAAATAGGCGCCTTGGTAGCAAAAATAGAATCTCTGCCAAGATGGTGAAAACCTGGCAAACGGGCATCACTTGTTTCAAAATGCTCCATCTATCAGTGCAATCTTGGTCTTTCCTAGCTTTTAGTCTTGCTTTAGTTTGTACATATCTCCCGGTTTGTTTTTGCATTTCCAATTTTCAATAAGTTGGTTTGTCCACCAATCTACTCAAGTGTCTGTATCCTATCAATGTTCAAACTTGGGGGCAATCAATGTCATATCCTATGGTCTCCAGTATATCTGAGATGTATCATATCCACTCAGAGTCCTTTGAAGCTTTGTGTGAGTCAGTTAGTCAGTCTTGTCTCCAGAAAGGGTTTTGCATCAACAACGCAATCAAACAACAAACTGAAAACAATCTATGCTTTTTTACATGCTTTTATCTCCTTGTATGCTTACTGATTCGCATTGAGATTTTTGCATATTGTGTTCCTTCGAGCTCTTCGATGATGTCCTTTATAGGATTTAGAGAGTGATGACTAAGGGCATAATCTTTTCTTTGTTTTCTTCTTGTATGTGAAAATCTAACAACTTTGGAAATTTTGGATTGAAATGGTGTCCGACTGTAAGAGCCTCTATCTCGAATTGGATGGCCATGCGTACCTCGACCATTGATACCCAAAAAATTCAAGGAAGTTTGATCTAACTATTGTCTTTTTGAGTGAGTTCTTTCTCCTACTGTGAAACATGATCTTACCTAAGGATGTGCACGATAAAGGGTCACTATGGGTAATTCACATTGGATTTAGAATAATCTCTTGACTGTTTGATGTGTTTTTCATGTAAGGTGTATTCAAGTCATCATGACATTTATGTTTTGATGCTTATACAAATTGCTATATCAAAATGGACATGATATTCAGGTCATCCTGGTGTTTGTGCCTTGGTGCTTGTATCTAATCTGACATTCTGAAAATAAAACCAATATTCATATGTCCATGGTTGTTTGAGCAGTGGGTGTTGTATTGATTCTTACACATACAAATTGATATTCATGTCTATGGTTTCATAGCTAGTGGGCATTGTATTGATTTATCTGGTTACCTAAAAGTTCAATGATGATAACAAATCGACATATGATCAGTGACTAGGCCCTAGGTCTTAGGTTGCATTTCATTTTGCATGTCTCATTGCATTTTACATGTTGCATGATCTCACAATGACTAAACAAACTTCAATGCTTAAACAATTCTTCAATCACCTCTTCCAATCTAACAAGAGCTGAATCCCACACGAAGGTTCCTCCAATGAAATAGCAAGTAGAATCCTTTTTTGGGATCAAAATTCAAATTTGAGATCATTCATATTATTAACTGCTTGCATATTCGACCTTCTATCATCATAGAAATCCAGTATTCAACTTAATTGATTATCTTACATCAAACTATCAAAATTTCAACTTGGTCAACCATGGTCAACTCATGGTCAAACCTAGTCAAACTTAGTTGTCTGGACCTCTAAATGATACAGAATGCATTCCTGGATGTGTTTAACCACTTCTCAAATCAATTTACATGCTTCTAAACCATTTAACGCTGACTTCTCTTGTCAAATTTCAATTTTAATCCTGAAGGGGGCATGATATTACACATCATTCAAAGTCTGTAATCAAATTTGAAATCATATCTTTATGGAAATCTATTATCTTTCATCAGTGATCAAGACAACAACCACAACTAGTTGCTGATTCATCAAAAGTCCTCATCGCTCGGGGCAAATCTGTCATTACTTGGGGCATATCAGATTCATCAAGATCCATATCAATCTGGTATTCTCCTAATCTTGTAAATTGTATCAGTTTTTGCAACCATGGGATCATAGTGTTCTTTCCTTGGTTCTTCGGCAACTGAAGGATTCGGATGTGATACCTACTAGTTCTGAGAAGACAATCGAGTCTAGAACCAGTCACTCACTTCTTCGCAATCATAAGGTTTGGAATCAGGTGTTTTGACACTTTTTTTCACAATCCTCGGTTCATCGCTGCTATAGTGAACATTATCTTTGGTCATTCAGGACCTATTATCTCCATATCAAATCAATATCAATCAACTTTTGTCTCATATCAATTATCAATTTCAAACATGAGTTTCATATCTTTATCAAACATAGACTATCTTTGAACAACTGCGCTTCGCACAGTAATTCAAAGAGGGGCAAAATGTAATACCTCAAAAATGGGCTATAAGTTCATTAATCTCCTACATCATCAAATCGAACGAAATTGACATCAAAGTCCTAATCTAAGGCACATCTAAACATCATCAAATCATAATTGATTATCTTAAATTCTGCATTGGGGAATATTCCTAGCAATATTCCTAATTATCTTAATTATCTTTAATTTAATGATTGTTTGGCGATAAATCACATTTATCCTAAGTTTGATTAATTGAATATTTTCATATTTAATTAATTAGATTTAATATTTTCCACTTAATTGTTTAATTAAATTGAATTCTATCTATTATTAATTATATTATTTAAATTTTGAATCTTATGAATAATTGATTAAATTCTTACTTAATTAATTAAAGCAAGTTGTCATTATTTAATAATATAGTTCTTAATAAAAGTTTAATTAAATGATTGATTAACCCATAAATCAATTGTTTTATTTTTAAAAGCAGTTAAGTTGGAAATAAATCACTTTATTATTAAATTAATTCATAAATAAAACATGCACAATCATAAAAGCAAACAACTATCAATTATCAATTAAAGCTAAACTCTATTTTGAGTTAAAACTTAGCTTTTGCATGTTTTTGTGAATTAAATTATCTTTATTATCAGATAACTCAAAAATCAAGCTGAGTTAATCTGAGTGATTTATGGCTTTTTTCCATGCACCTCCAAAGCCCTAGATTTCTATAAAAACAAGGCTCAACTCTTCATAATTCATCTCTCAAATCTCATAATTGTGCAAACCTATGCTGGAGAATCAACATCTAGAAAATCAAAGCTCTTGCGAATCAACACCTTTGTGAGATCAATCTAGTTTTGCATTCATTTAGATTCATATTTCATATCATTGTTAGATAGATTTCATATCAGTTTTCATAGCATAGATTCCTATCAAGTTATCATTCTTATTGCATAGAAAATACCAAAAAAATAGATTAATTGCATTCATATTCATATTAGTTTGGCATTCAAATCCTTCATTTAGGTGTCGTCTAGGTCACTGATCTCGATAGCAATCTGAGAACATTAATCTCGCACCTACTAGAAGGTAGTAAATCGCTTGGCTAAATTAGATTTCAATTTTGCACGATTTTGATTTTTGCTAACCTCTAATGTTTTACTGAAGTGTTGTGTCTACAGATCAGGTACAATTTTCACACACAGTAAACACACAAGAACCTACTATAGAACAAGAGATAGTTGCACCACAAGAACTAGCTAATCTCAAAAATAATAAAATAGATAAAGAGGAAGGTGGTAGTTATTCTGAGATAGATTCTCACGAGTATGAATTCAAATCAGAATCTGAGGGTAACCCTTCTTGGGGTATACACCCTGACTTTACTCATGTTCTCAATTTTCCTAGAGGCATAGATGAGGAATCAAATGACTATGAATGGGAAGTCATTCCAGAGGAAAATGAGCTTATCACAGAAAAAAATATTGATGTTATTCACCAATATGCACCTAAACCCAACATAAGTCTAAAGAGAAATAATGAACTTAACGAGTTTGATCCACTGATGGCTAAAGTGGACTTCCAAAATGACATTGAGCTTATTCATAAATTAAATGTCTTAATTTGTAATATCACCTTCAAACTCAAGCATCAGGTTAGGACCAATGATGACATATCCATATCCATAAACACTATCTCCCAATCTTTTCTCACTTTGACTATCCAACATCCTGACCTTCTTGACCAAACTTCCACGAATATGAGCCAAGGTATCTTTACTTTCCCAAATAACTATGCCCTTTCTTGCTACCTAAATGTAGTTGAGCCTATGAAGACTTCCATCAGTGAACCAAGCAGCAGCATGACAGAGTCAGATATCAAGTATCTTAGTCAAAAGAATAAGAAGAAAAATAAAAATAAAAGGAGTTTTGAGGGTGAAAACCACTTTGTGGCAGTCTCAAAACCTACAAAAATAAAAATAAAAGACATATCCAAAGGTGAAAAACTCTCTAAGGCACCTAAGGATGAGATATTTTATGTCCTTCCGAGTCATTTATAGGATAGATCTCCAATTCTAATTGAGCCCACTCAATCTATCAACTTGGGAACAATAGAGGAACCACAGTTGATCCATGTAGCACAATCCTTATCAGAAGAAGAAAAGAAAAAAATTACTACATTCCTAATAGAGAAAAAGATCAAATTTGCATGGAAATATTTAGATATGCTAGGGTTGGATCCTGATCTTATAATGCACCATCTATCTATTGCTCCTGGAGTAAAACTACTAAAAGCTAGATTCATCCGTGTTATTGACTATGCTAAATGGATCTCAAATATTGTACCTATTTCTAAACTAGATAAATCAATCAGAGTGTGCACAGACCTTAGAGATGTGAACAAAGCATTCCCTAAGGATGATTTTCCACTACCTAACATTGATATGATAGTGGACATGACTATGGGTTTCGAGATGTTTTCTTTAATGGATAGTTTCTCCAAATATAATCAAATAAAAATTTCTCAAGAGGATCAAGAGAAAATTTCTTTCACATGTGCATGGGGTACCTTCTACTAGAATGTCATGCCATTTGGGCTAAAAAATGTTGGTGCTACATATCAGAGAGCTTTGACATCTATTTTTCATGACATGATGCATCGAACTATGGAGGATTATGTTGATGATACTTTAGCAAAATCTATGATTAGAGCTAAACATCTAAATGACTTGAGCAAGATACTAGACAAAATGGAAAATTTTTGTCTCAGACTAAATCCTAAGAAGTGTGCTTTTGGTGTCACTTATGGAAAGATCTTAGGATGCATAGTTTTAAAGAAGGGCATTGAAGTTGATCCAACTAAAGTAAAGGCTATAATGGAGATGCAACCCCTGAAGAATATTAGTCAAATGAGAACATTACAAGGGAGAGTACAATCTATTAGGCATTTCATATCACAGCTTGTGGATATCTCACAGCCTTTTACAAAAACTTTACATAAAGGTGTGACTTTTGCATGGAGTGAAGAATGCGAGAAGAAATTTAACTATATCAAGAAATATCTATCAAATCCTCCTATCTTGATGCCTCCTATTCAGGGAAAGCCATTGATCCTATATGTCTCCACCACATATACATCACTGGGGGCATTGCTACCATAGCATGATGAGAATAAAAAGGAAAGGGCTATACATTATATCAGTAGAACATTGGTTTCATATGAGAAGAACTATTCAATGATTGAGAAAGCTTGTCTAGATGTGATCTTTGCATCATAGAAACTAAGACATTACATGTTATCTCATACCACACATTTGGTAGCTAAGATTGATCCACTAAAGTACCTACTAAGCAAAGCTGCCCTCATAGGTAGATTATCCAAATGGGTCATGCTCTTAAGTGAATTTGACATTGAATATGTTGAAAGAAAAGCTATCAAAGAACAAGTTATTGCTGATCAATTGGTAGATGCACCTATATTTGATGATACACCAATGCAAATAGAGTTCCCAGATTCCTCTATCATGAATCTTTCTTCTAGAGAATGTCAATTGTTCTTTGATGGCTCCTATACACAAAATGGATCTAAAGTAGACATATTATTTATCACTCCTTAAGGGAACTCAATACCCAAAGAATTCAGATTAAAGTTACCTTGTACAAATAATATTGCTGAATATGAAGCTCTCCTTAATGGTATGAAAATAACAATTGAGTGGAGAGTGACATAATTACACATTCATGGAGACTCACAACTTGTAATACACCAAGTCAATGATGTGTATCAAATGAAAGATGGAAAGTTGATCCCGTGCAAGATAATGGTAGATGATCTAAAGAATTATTTCATATCTATCACATTTGAGCAAATTCTTAGAACAAAGAACAACACTGTCGATGCAATGGTAATGCTATCTACTCTATTACAACAACTTAAACATGAGCTACTCTATGAGTTCCTGGTGGAAGCACTATCTTATCCTGCATATGATTCCCCCAAAAGCTGCATGATCTGCACTATTGTTGGTCATGATTCATCCTGATACAAAAATATTTTCTCCTATCTCCAAGATCAAATCATTCTCGATACCTTCAACCACCATGAGAAATGGTACCTTATCTGAAATGCATCTCGATATGTCATCATTGGTCATGATCTATACAAATGAGGTCTAGATGGTACACTCCTTAGATGTTTAGAATGGGAAGAGTCTCAACGTGCATTAGAGGAAGTCCATGAAGGTATTTATGGATCACATTCGAATGGTTTAACACTATCTTGAAAACTTATTAGGGCTGGGTACTATTGGCCTGAAATGGAAGAAGAGGCTATCAAATTTGCCAAGAACTATCATAAGTGCCAAGTACATGGTAACTTAATTGATGCACCAGGGAGAGATCTAATTCCCTTTACTACACAATGGCCTTTTCACCAATGGGCATTTGATCTTATAGGAGCCATACATCCTCATTCTTCTAATGGACATACCCATATTATTATAGCTATAGATTATTTAACAAAATGGGTAGAAGTAGTTCCTTTAACTCAAGCATCTAACAAACAAATTTTAATGTTTATCTTGAACTACATCATATGTCGGTATGGTATTCCACTTCTATAGTCACAGATAATGGTGGACAATTCAAGAATAGAGACTTGGATGATCTATGTGCCAAATTCAAGATTACACAATATTGGTCATCTAACTACTATCCTTAAGGGAATGGACAAGCAGAGGCTTCTAACAGGAATCTATTGAAAATCTTGCACTGTATAGTTAATAAGATAGGAAGAGACTAGCATCTCATGATTAATCTAGCTTTCTAGACCTACAAAATGAGTATTAGAACACCCACCGAGGCTGCACCATTCACTTTAATTTATGGGTCTAAAGTGGTACTGCCTATTGAGGTTGAAATCACATCACTAAGAATCAGAATGCATGGTCTAGTAACTGATGATGACTACAGAGTGTCTAGGTTGCAAAAACTTGAACTACTAGATGAGCGTAGACAAGAAACATATGATCATCTTAGAGTGTATCATAAAAGAATGTCTAGAGGCTACAACAAGAAAGTCAGACACAGAGAATTTTAGGTTGGCAATCTAGTCTTGTGAGAGAATCCTAAAAATCAATCACATCGAAAACACAAGGGAAATTTTCAACCCAACTAGCTGGGTCCCTTTTTTATCACTGCTACTTTTAGCTCTGGAGCCTATCAACTCTCAATGAATGAAGGAGAATAGCTCTGAGAACCAATCAACATTTTCCATCTGAAGAAATTCAATGCCTAAGGCATTCATTCTATAGTAAAATGTCTTGAAAAAATCTTTAAAATCTGAAAAAGTCCTAAAAAAATAAACATCTTGGTGAAAACCTAGCAATATGCACCTTGATGATTCACAAAAAATTAAAAAAATACCAAAAATATCAAAAAAATTGGAAAAATGAAAAATACAAAAAAATGAGAAAAAGAAAAAGTGCCTTGGTGAAAACTTGGAAACAGGCACCTTGGTAGCAAAAATAGAATCTCTGCCAAGATGGTGAAAACTCAGAAAATGGAAACCACTTGTTTCAAAATGCTCCATCTATCAGCACAATCTTGGTCTTTCCCAGCTTTCAGTCTGCTTTAGTTTGTATATATCTTTGTTTCAATAAGATGGTCTGTACACCATTGGAAAAAGTATCTGTATCCTATCAATGCTTAACACTTGGGGGCAATCAATGTCATATCCTATGGTCTCTAGTATACCTCATGTTGGTAGTCTTTCTAGTTTTGGTGTTTTGTCTTTTGAAATTTTGGATTCTTGATCTCTATCCCTATTTTTGTGGTTCAATTTCTAGTTTTTCTAGCCCCAGAAGTTCCAATTTTCATTGAGAGGAAAACACCCTAGGTTTCAGGTCTTATTGCCTTTGCAAATCCAAGAAACCCTAAAAATGCTCACCCAAGTCTATTTGGTTGTTACCTTTTTCAATGACTTAAAAGGTTTTTTAAAGCATGTGTGCTTTTGTCTCCCCAGTTAGTTGTTTAGTCTCCCAAGAAAATTTGCATATTCCTTGTTATTTAGTGATTACCCAAAAAACTCTTTGTTGCACAATCTCCCTAGGTTGAGAGAATATTCTTTCTCTTCAAATGACTTAGTAGTCTTCCTTAGTTGCCAAGTCTCTGAATCACTATTGTGAGATCTAGCGACTACTATGATAAGTATTTACAGGGTTGCTATAATTGCTTTATCTCCAGATCAAAAATGCCTACAATTGGGTGATCTCTGAAAGAAGTAGGAAATTGATATAATATTCAACAATATTAAGACTTGCAGTTGGTTGCTGAATCTCCAAATATAAAGTGGCAGCCTATTTTGTGGCTCGCAAAGTCTCTAGTTATTTAGTGGTTAAGTCCTTTTATGCCACGACTTGGCGATTTCATTAGTCATGCATTCTCATCATCCTAGCAGAAATGTCTCTGGCAGTCAATGATTCAATGACATGGTTATCTTTGAGTCTCCCAATGAAGTGGTTAAGTTACAAAAGCTATAGCGACTTAGCGAGGCTCATTGGATTAAGTTTTGATTGATGGTTGGTGTTTATTCTCACTACCTGACTAAGGTTAAGTGATTTTTCTAGCAACTTAGAGAGTAAGGGTGTTCACACAATCTCTAGTCTTAATTGTGGTCAAGAGAAATATTGGGCAATAAAGAGAAGTCTTCAGTCGCAAGGATGCTAGATAAGGATGAGTTAAGAAGGGAGTTTTTAAAGCAATTTTTTGACCGTTGATTTAAACTTGATCGAGCGGTGGTTGCGTAATCTCAGAATTAAGCCAAGGGTTAACAAATGATCTAGCGATCTTGAGATTACCATAATCGCTCAGTCTTTGGATCTAACTCAAGTTAAGTATTTTGTTCAGCGATTATGAGATTATCTTCAATCAAGTGATCTCCAGATAATCCAAAGTTAAGTTTTGACCAAAATCAAGAGATTTAAGAAAATATGAACTTCTACTTGCCAAAATTTGTGACGTGTCTCTTCATGATTGGTTGATTAAAATGAAAAATATAAACAGGAAGGCAGGCTTGATTATAGTTGCCAGGTCTCAAGATGAATTCAAAAGAAAATATTTTTGCAACGATTGAAATAATGATTATAGTTGCTAAATCTCAGGATGGAAAATATAAGTGAGCTTGGTTGCTCGATCTCCAGATAAGCTCAGAAGGTCTTAAATCTTTCAGTGACTATGATTTTCCACCTTGGTCACTAGGTCTCCAGATAAAATGAAAGTTGTTATACAACTAAATTTGCTATGACTAGCAATTATGAGAATGTTTTGTAGTTGCTAGATTGCCAGAAGTTAAAATTTGATTACCTGTCATTTTCTCAGCCATGACTAGTGAATTAAAGTCCTAAGCATGCCAAGTAATGGCAGAAGTGACATACTAATTCATCTTTTTGATCTCTAACAGATTTTTGCATTTAATTCAGCTGAATAAGTATGATTGTTCTTTGTTCATTTCAAATTACCAAGCATTTAGAAGACGAGAGTGACAAAATTTCTTAGAGAAATTACAAAGTTCAGAACTTCTAGAATTTGCAGAAGAATTTCAAATTGCAGACAAAATGAGAAAACCATCAGTCAATCGGGCCTCTACCAGCAAAGGAGGAAAAGAGAAAGTTAAGAAGAGTTTTTCAGATGAATTCCTCGCTATGCTACCAGACTCATCACATAACAAAAAGGTTAGTGATGAATGTTTCATAGATGAGCTTGCTTATTGTAGAGATGCTAAGACACCAAATGTCACCAGAATGTGCCTATTTAAATACTTTTCTAAGAATGCTAAGAGTCCAGTCCCTGTCTCAAACCCTTGGATGTCTGGATTAGGAAAATTGATAGTTCATGAGGTCTTCTTGGATGTAGATGTTTTAATTGTCCTATCCCACAGTTATGACCCTCTTTCTAGAATAATTAGGAAAGCTGACGCTTTTCCTCTAGTTACTCTTGATCATAGTTCATTTATAAGGGCTTTCGGTATCCAGGTCCCTATAGCTACTAAAATAAATTTATAGGCCTTGGCCAAGAGGTATACTAGGGAGGCTGCCATGGTGGAAAAATAAATTCAAGCCCATGCACCACAAGAAAACATAAATTACATCATGCTAATTGTGGGGTCAGCAGCCCCTTTTTTTATAAGGATCTCAAATTCTACATGAAATATATTGCTTCCAGATTATGGAAACTTTTAGGGATGGATGGTGGGGAGAGAATCACCAAGGACCTGTTAATGATGGTTTTAGATTCCCAAAGTCTTCATGTGATAAGGGGATATGACTATATAGGTTTTATAATAGAAAGAATGCATGAGGGTTTACTAGTTGTGAAGAACCACGTGTCTGGTTCTGGTTCTATACCGAGATTTATGCATTATTCTCTATTGATGGATCTTATTTTTTATTTCAATTATAACATCATGAACATGGATAAACTTGAGCCATAGATGATGTATCAAGGGAAACTAAACCCGGTGCAATACTGGATAAGGGCTTGAATTCCTTCATCCACAAGAAGTGATTTTTGTGTGTTTGAAAATTGGGTGGTTCGGCCTATCCTTCTTAGGTTAGGGCTTGATATTTCTAGGCTTTCTACCAAAGTTTTGTAGCTGGTGAGGCCTAAACAATTTTTTGATAAATGGAATAATGGACATAATTGGGGAGATATATACTATGAAAAGGGGTATACTATGATTAGAGTATATGGATGCCCTCAGCCTCCCCACATACTACCATTATTTATTCCACTGAGGGTGGCATTTTTAGAGTTCATCTAGCAGCTTATGCTAACTGAGAAGGAGCATCTAGCTTCATATAGAGAGAGAACTTTCACTCCTAGGAACTTTAGAGTGCATAGTATCACAATAGGCAAGAATGCCTTCAGCAAGGTTGATGAGTGGCTGGGGCAATTCAGGATGCATGTTGCCTCACATAGGTATGTGGATACAAAAGGATTCATGGTTACTACTAGGAAATATTACATGCCCAACATTCCATTCAATAAAAGACATGAGGAGTACCCTCAAGAGGATGTATTGAGAAATATAATAGAAGATGAAGAGGTGACAAGAAGAGCTGATCAAATACATGAATTGTATGCTATGGAGAAGCAAGTGAGATAAAAAAGGATTGGAATTTAGTGGTTTCTTCCCTAAATTGCCTTATATTCAAAGGCTTAAACAAATGATGTCTCAATTTAACACCTTGATAAGAGGTTTTGAAGATCAAATTGATGAGATTGACAAAAAAGGGGATGTCCATTCTAAATTTGAGTGTGATGAGGATATTGATGGTGGCTATTCTGTGCATAGTATCCCTCCCCTAGAATAAATAATGGTTGAAAGGCATCAGGTTTGGGAAAATATTGTTGACATAATGGAGCTCCATAGCTGTCAAGATACAAGTGAGCCACCTGCAAAGAAGCATAAATTATTGGTCCGTGAATCTTCTCAGGTGAAGAAAAAGGATAAAATAGGAGCCCTATTCCCTAGACTTGGTGTCCATGATCACCAATTAAGAAGAAAATAAGGGAAGAGAATAGGAAGAGAAAGCTTGAAATAGACAATGTTGAGTTACCCTTGGTTGTATGCCAAGATGAGAGAATGATTGAACAAGATGCCTTCTTGAAGGATGATAGTTTCATAGAGTCAAAAGAATTCAAGAGCTTCTTGATTTGGCACAAATAACAATAGGTTGCATCTAGTGTGAAAATCACTAAAGAGGGTCAAGTACCAGAGGAGGCAGTCCAACAATTAAGAGAATATGACCCTGAAGCTAAAAAACTCACCCCAGATGAAGCTAGACAACTATTGAGAAAGAGAAATATGCTACTTGTGCCTAGGTGGAACTTGTATTTAGACTTCATTATTGATCAAATCAAAAGGTAGGAAGACATAACTTTGTCTTTGGAAACCCAAGTGGGGGATATCATTAGAGGATTTGGGTACATCCCAAAAAATCAAGCATTAGCTTTGTGGAGTCTTTATCCTAAGGATAAAAAGCCTTCATTTTTTAATGTGAAGGAGCAGATGGATGGAGATAAGATTGTGTTGTCCATCCACAACATAGGGGACCTTGAGATTTCTCAAGTGTTAACCCATTTTTCTAGATTAAATGAGGATAAGAAAAAGTATCTATCAGAGAGGTATGGCTCCCTTCTAGAGGTATACAATGCACTGTTGAAGGATAGAGATATCCAGATAATGAAAGAGAGGGCATTGGAGAAGTCTATGGAAGACTTACATCAACAACTAATAAACACTCATGTAGTAGCTCCTGCACCTCTTGAGCAACTTGCATTAACTGAGGCTAAAGGAATGACATAAGAGGAAGTTGGTGTAGAGTTAGAGAAAATAAATGTGGAGAAAAATGAGGTTATTTTACAGGCCTTATTAAAGATCTTGCAGGATAGAATTGACATGCTAAAAGATAAATCTGATTTAGTTTTTAATGCTTACAATAAGTTGCTCAAGTTTTAGGTAGAGGTAAATGGTTATATCTCAATTTTGAATAATTACTATTCAACTTGGTCTTCCAGGACACCACTCTTTGAAAGATTGGCAGTATTTCAATCTTAAAGAAATGATATTCCACAAGTTGTTCTACAAGTGGGAGAATAAATAAATAGGGTTAAGGCCATATTGCCACTTTTTAAGGGCAAGGCAAATCAAATTGAGGCTAAGATAGCAATGCTTAGCTTCAATTCCAACAAGTTTATCCCTCTTGTTAAGGATGTAGATGGAGCCATAAAAAGCCTCGATCGATGGAGATGAGACTTTGATCTCATATTGCCTAGAAAAGAGACATTTTTAGATGAAAGTAATGAAGTAGATGTGGAGAGATTTAATAAAACTCTGGATGAAGCTATAAAGGCAGAGGTTGAGCTTACCAAATTTGTAATAGATGTCAAAGCAATAACATATGATAGATGGGAGTGACAGAAGGAACAACTGCAACATACATAGAACTACAAATAGCCAACAGAGGAAGAGGTCATTGCATGGGATGAGCTTACAAAGCCCAAGAAGATAAAATCCAATGTAGTTGACTTTGATATCTTAGATGATGAATACAAAGGAAACCTCGAGGACCTGACATATGATCTCAGGGCACAGGGATGATAAGCTATCATTTAAGAATGGTGTAAGTTAGCAAGAAATGGCAGTCACCATATCTCATTAAAACTTAAGAAGCTATCATGAATACTTGTAGACAAAGGTGTTAGTAGTTAGTGATCTAGGGTACAGAACAAACCAAGATAATTTTGTCTTTCCACCACTTGAGGTCTTATTGTATCTTGTCTTTTATGCTCTTTAGGGTTAGGGTTTTAACCATTCGAAGCTTGTTTCATTCTCATTAATAAGGGAATTCCAAGATGGTTGAACTATAATATAAATAGAGTTGTAATCTATTTTTGAGGGGGATCAAAGATAATAGAAAAAACCAAGCACAATTGCTATAGAATAGACTTCTGAAATTTTTTGTCTAAATTTCTGAGCATGAGTTTTCTTATCTAAATTGCAAGTCTTCTTTAATATAAATATACTACAATTTCTATCTCTTGTTGTTATTATTTCTCTATTTTTGTATTTACTCTTGTATGTTTTATGTGTAAGACATTTAAAATATACTAGTTGTTAAGAAACTTTTGTAATTGATTATGAGTTTCTCTCAAGGAGAGAATTAAAAGCCTTATCATCAATTTCAGGGAGTAAATATATCTGTAGGGGTATTGATAGTAATAATATTAGATTGATAGAATAGTTTGTAAGGCATGCTATCATATTTCTTTAAATGTACTTGTGGATTTGCATTTAGGACTATTTTGCCCCTTTGGATTTAGGCACTGGTCTGAAGTTGTGTTTTTCTTAATTATCTTTTGCAATCCTTAGAAGAATCAAAATTTATTTCATTACTAGTACTTTCATTTTCAAGAATTGTGTTTATACTTTGATAGGGTTGTGTCAGAGTGATACAATACATATTTAGTGATTCCTTAAAGAAAGAATCAAGAGGTTATCCTTCCTTGAATTGAATTCATAAAAAGAAGAAGGATGAATGTCCTTATGCCACTATTTCATGCTATTACAATTATAATTTCTATTATAGTATTCTGTATTAGGATAATTTGGGCTGTCTGTAGAGTAATAATGTCTTATTGAAGTAATTTGAAGAAATAATAGCATAACAGTGAAGAACATAATCCACCTATTAAAAGATTACATGAAATATAGTAACCCATTTGAGGCAACACCTGCCTGAGTTTTGTGGATCTCGAAGTAGAAGGAGGATCTTATCCAATCCTCATAAATTAGGCTTTTCTTACAAACTTGGAGTCCTTAATTAAGAATTATGCCCATACATTTTCCAAGTCCCACAAGAAAAATCCCTAATAAATTGGTGACTCTACTAGGGATAATCAAAATATTTTATAAAGTCATAAGTGACGTAGGTTCCAAGTTGAGTTCAACTCCTGGCCCACTCATTTCATACCAGTCAGTCACCATTGAAGCTCAGAGTTGTCCTTTCATCTTTTAGTATCTTGTCACTTTAGGAGCTTTGCTTCCATTTTCTCCTAAGGATAGTATCTCCAAATCCCCAGATAAAGTGGGTGTCGACTCTCTACAAAATCTTTGTGCCAGTGTTCCATAAGAAGTCTTCTATTTCATAATGACCCATAAGAATACAAGGTCTTGGAGA
The DNA here is from genome assembly GCA_027943335.1 of Chamaecyparis obtusa. Lineage (NCBI taxonomy): Eukaryota > Viridiplantae > Streptophyta > Pinopsida > Cupressales > Cupressaceae > Chamaecyparis > Chamaecyparis obtusa. The sequence continues at coordinate 304,518 of BSBK01004189.1, read as the reverse complement.
AAAGAACATCTAGAAGAAAATTTAGAAGAACTTCCAACTACCTCAAGATAAAATCAAATGAGGAGGGAGAGAAATAGTAATGAGGTGTCATTCACATGGAAACAAAAAGGAAATGTGAGGATAGAGGATCCTATTCAAATAAACCAAGAGGGAAATACATCAGAGTATGAGGAAGCAGTTGATTTAGGTCTGAATCAATATGATGATTATTATTCACCCTCTAAAAAGGATGGAGGGAGAGCACAGTCCCACAAAAGAGGAATTCCTAGAAATAATAGAAGATCTAGAAGCCAAAGTAGAAGTAGACAACACTTTGTTCCTTCTTTTCCCCTTGGTTCCTCTTTACAAGGCCACCAAATACCTAATGACCAGCAAGAAGAAATTCCTACCCAAAATTCTTCATCAGAAACAACCCTCCCAGATTCTAAAGAAATTTTTGAAGAGGTGTTTGAACTGGAAAGAAAGATCCAAGAGAAAGATGCAATAAGGAAAAAAAGAGAGAAAGAAAAGGAAGAAAATATTAGACATGCTATGATAAGAGCTAAACAATTGAAGCAGCAATTGTTGGATTTTGAAGCCATAAATTATGTTCCTATAACAGAACAAATAGAAGAACAATCTATTGTCCAAAAGATACATGAAATAAGAAACCCTAGGGATAAGGGTAAATAAAAGGTTGTAGGAATTTCAATTAATGAACCAAATCATATCAAGAAAACTTTAGATCAAGCAACAAGATTAGATGTTGACCTTGAAAAGGAAAAAAGAGAGCAAGAATTGTTGGCTAAAGAATTAGAAAACGCAGAGCTAGAAGCTACTATAGCTAAGATGAAAAGAAAGATTGAGTTCCTTAAACAATTTTCAGGACCTACCAATATAGTATCCACCTCTCGGGTACAAGGTGAAAATGTTTTGAATACTACCAAAACTAACCCTATGTCAGGTATCCAAACATCCACAACTTTAGGTGCTGGCCCATCTCAAATTGGGTCCATCTATGAGAGACACAAAAAATTAGTTTTTATTAGGATCCCTGGGTACCCTAATCCTATCCCTGATGAAATTAGGAAAAAACTTCCAAAATTCATTGGAAGAAATGCAGTCACCTGTGAGGAACACTTGAAAAGTTTCACTGATGTAATAGATGACTACAACATTGAGCCTGATGATGTAATTATGAAACTTTTTGTTCAATCTTTGACTGAAGATGCTAGAGATTGGTTTAGGAATTTACCTCATGCTAGTATAATTTCATGGGAATAGTTCAAGCATTGTTTCAAAGAACAATATGGTGATAAGACTAATGAAGGTTTCATGCTCAATGAGTTCAATAACATCAAGAAAAACCAAAATGAGGGTGTTGTTGAATTTACTGTTAGATTCCAGAAAGCTATACATAAATTGTTACAAGTTATTAGGTTAGATGACAAAATATGTTTGGTCACTTACCTAAATGCTTTTGATTCAAAGATGGGATATATTTTGAGAGACAAAAACCCTAGAAATCTTGTAGAGGCTTACAAATTGGCCATTAACATAGAAAGCAATAGAAGAATATCAAGGAAGTTGGGGAGAAGGGATGATTATAAACCTCCAGTCTCAAATAGAATTTGAACCAAGGAAATCTGACACAAAACAAAAAGATGATGATAGTTTGAAGAAAATATTAAGAGCAATAAAATATTTGAAACCTGGTGAAAATAGAAGAAATCGAGTGCAAGGAAATGATAGGCCATCCTTCAATAACTTTAACAAGTTACCAAGAATGCGAAACTATCCTTATAACACTCAGTGGAAAGATGGAAAGCCAGTACTTCCTGAAAGAAGGGACAAACCCAATGAAAAAATCCCTAACCCATCACATAAGAGTTCAGTGAACATGAATGATGATGTTCCCTAGTGTATTGCTTGTCAATCACCTCATGATTCTTGTTATTGTGTGGTTGCTCAAAGTGTCTCTGTAGATGGATAACAAGATAGTAATGATGAAGAGTCTTATGATAATCGAGGATGTACCATGAATTCTTCCTACATGTATGATGAAATGGAATCCACCGAGGAAGATGAGGGTCAAGATGTTGCAAGTTCCCAAATTAGAAATCAGGTCTACCATCAGCAAGTTTTTTATGATGATGAATAAGATAGTCAGTTGGATAGAGTCCAATGTAACACTTTAAGAGATGATGAATCAGTGGTCTTGAGAAGACCTTCTGATGAAGAAATTGCACAAATCATGATAGACATGGTTACCTGTTGGTTAATAGTTTGTCCTCTCTTAAGATTTTCAATCTTTGACTCTCTATACACTCAAGGTGAGAGAACAAAAGGATGTCCTCCAACAAATGGGTCAGTGTAAGTCTTCTATCACTGCCCTCTAAATTGACCAGTATAGCTCCCTGATTGTGTATGATATGCAATGAATATGTTTTTATCTTGACCACCAGATTATCTCTTATGTGTTTTAACCAAATTGTTTGTAGGCACAAACAATTCAGGTAGGGATAAGAGCGGATAACCTATAATCACCAATGGAATGTTGATCACAGATTATCATAAAGTCTATCTTCTAACCTAAATCTATCTACTCTAAGAATGCATATCCTACTAAGGAGAATAGAAGAAAAATTATACATGGATAGTAAATGGAATTACTTATGCTGCAATTACTAACATGAAATGGAATCCAAGTAGGAATCACAGTTCCATATACAATTGTACTTTCTATTCAGATGCATCTAAATAACAGGGTGAATAGGAGAAGAATCATACATAAAAGGTAAATGGAATTACTTTCACTGTAATTACAAACATGAAATGGAATCCAACAAGAAATTATAGCTTCATATATAACTGTCTTGTCTATTTACATGCAAATGAAAACTACTGGTTCAACAAACATGAAAACCCAGCAAAGTAAATGGAATCACTTATGCTACCCTTACAAGTTTGCTGACCCTCACACTAAGTTTCTTTATAGAATATATAGGTTTTACAATACATCAGGCTCATAGGAGCCAATGACCTTCCCTCTCCTTTGAATACAAAGAGACAAAGCATTAAGAAATAAACTCTTCCAATATGAGAACTCGAAAGGTCACTATGGACTCTGAAACTCTTCATCTCCAATCAACATTTGTTGAGCTAAATCCATTGGGCTTCTGGAGTTGAATCATCTTCCAACAACAGTCAATCAGTTATACCATTACATCCAACCTTTTTCAAACAATTCAGAAACACTTAGCATGACCTTATCTAACATAAGGGCTTTATCATCACTACCACCTATGGCAACCCTTGGCGCATCTACTGGGCCTCGAGCTACAACATACAAAATTTTTAGCATTGTATTCTTCCTTCTTTTCCTAACCATGACCTTAGTCAACATGTCAATAACACTGTGTCAATAATTTGCTGTTCTCACCTTCGATGTTCCATTGGATTATATTATCTTTATTCCCTTTAAGTCTCGAGTCCCACTTGACAAGTTTCTCATCAGATGGTGATTCTCGACCAATCAAAAGCCTCCAACTATGCACCCCTATCAGTGGACTCATGTTGTCGCATGATCGCATGGCAATATTTCAACTCTTGTGATCATGCGACTGCTCTATCCTTATCGCATCTGCGTTGTTAGCAGATATAGGTTCTCTTTTTTCCTTGTCACATGATCGCATGAGGAAAGAATATTTCTCACGATCATGTGCCAGCCATAGATCCCTTGCATCTAATAGAACTCAACACTAGCCAGGTCCACAAGATAGATGGCAGTCAGTCATAATCCTTTTACACTTTATCATATCTAAAAACTTAGAATATCAGCCCCACCTGACAGATTCTCATCAGATGGTGGGCATATGATCTGATGGGCTCACAAGATTCTATGAGATCATATGCCATCCATAGATTTGGAATCTTAGCCGATGTCATAAAAATCTGACCCCACCTAAATATGTGGTAAGATCCCGTTAACCCGCTAAGCAAAGGTGACGTAATAAAGACAAAATGGGAATCGTAGATTCTGCATCTCAAAAGATGACCACCGCAAGAGACTTTCCTCGAACCCACAGGGACACGCATACGCATCTCACAAATTTTCAAAGCATCTTCCTTCCCATAGCGACTAAGCGACTACCATTGATTCGGCATCGCAAGCAAACCCTTTCCAGACCCACCAGGCTACGTGTCTTCATCCCACCAAGCATGATGACTTATGTTGTCGCATGATCACATGGTAATATTTTAATCCATGTGATCATGCAACTACCCTATGATTGGCTCATGGGGATCCAGTATATTTTTTATTTACCCTTTCCTGTCTTTCCATTGACTTTCCTTATCTACACGGGCTTCCATTGTCACATGATCGCATGGTATTATTTCAACTCTTGCGATCATGTGATCTCTCTATCAACACTATTCTTCGATCCCATTATATTTTTAGTACCCGATTCATTTCTATCTCTGATCAATATAAGTAATCCGGTACTTAGTTTGGTTTGACACATGTTCAAGAGCCAGAAATGTAATATATATGATAGTTGTTTGATGCACAATGTAGAACATAATACAATGATCGAGCTTCTTGTTATTGCAAAGTCTTCAAATTTAGTAATGTACTAAAATCTTGATTTTCCTACCAATATTGCTTATGTGTAATGTACCGAACTATAACATTCCCCATATTCAAGATGCCACATCTTCATTTTGATCATAATGCAACCTGTGGATTAATGAGTCACAACATAAAGGATGACAGGATTATGTGATTGAATCATTCACCATTTTATTTATTTCATCTTCAAAAGACACTTAATACAACTAGATCTTTGACTATCCCAAATTCTTCTATTATCATCAAATCATACAATGCAATGCTATCACCTTCTTGATACTGAGATAAATAGTATGTCCTTCCAAGGTGATTACCTTAATTATTTTGCATTAGGAGGCTTTCGAAAACTGAATCTAAGTTCATGTCTGTCCAAACTTTACTTCTGAAAATTGAATCAACCTTCTTTTGATTCCTTGCAAGTGCCTAAAGATCATGACTTGGAATCATCATTTCTCCTAAGAAAAATTACCAGTCAAATCATGTTATTCTTGCCAGGTAGGTATCTATCACTTACCCATGATGACAAGGTTTTCAAGGCAACCCACCCGGCTTGAAGCAAGAAGGCAAGGAACCTTGGCAAGAATAGCCTATCTTAGAAAAGTTAGACCTAGACACCAGACTTGACAAGACCACATGACTCCAACATTGCAAAAAAATGGGTGATTGAAAGTTAGACAACATTACCCAAGCCAAGAGCAACTATAATTTGAGAAATAGGGTAGTGGGTGATTCAAGTCAAAAGCCATCTGGTATATTCATCAAGAAGTTAGATAGGGATGTGAAACAAGCTCAAGATAAACATAAGGCTACAGAAGTTGTTAGCAAGACTAAGATCAAGAAGAATGCCACATTTGCTACTCCTAATATGACTTATAGAGTAAAGGCTAAACCTCTTGAGGAAACTATCATTTTTTCCCAAAAGGAAGTCAAAACTCAAAACAAGGATCATCTTGGTCTTACAGAACATGAAGAAAACAAGGAGGTCACTGTTATTAAACAAGGTATAGTTGATCCAAAATATATTCCTATTGACATGAGTAAGTTGTTGTCACAAATCACTATCAAAGTCCCTTTGTTAGAAATGATGAGAATTGAGGAGCACAAAGAGAAAGCTTTAAGTTGGGTAAATGGAGTTGCTCCTACTAATACCTAAAATATCACTAAGGCTAATAAAGTGATTGCCTCGATAATTGACTCAAATGAAAACCAGTGTGGGGAAATTATTTCTAAAATTCCTCAAATTTACTTGGATGTAAATGTTATCAATACTCTGATAGGAATTGTTGATCCTTTCTTTTTGTCTTTGATAGTGAATGGAAAGCTTTTAAAGAACTGTATGATTGATTCAAGAGCTTCTAATACTATTATGCCTGTAGAAATAATGAAGTCCTTAGGTTTGAATGTTGATACACCTCATGGGAGATGTCAAGCCATGGATTCAAGAGAAGTCCCAATTATTGGTACTATAAAAGCACTACCTTATAGGTTGGCAGCTTTCCCAGACAAGCTGTTAACGATGAGTGTTTTGGTGGTTGATATCCCACCTCAATATGGGATGTTATTATCCAGGAAATGAAGTGCTTCAATGGGGGGTAGTATCCAGTGTGATTTGTCCTTTGCAACTTTTAACATTGATGGAAACAATGTAAAAATATCCAGAGAAACTAGAACCCCACACATGATTGAATTGACTGATGCTGATGATTTGAAATGTTGTGTGGATGTTGATATGGAAAACTTTAGAGTGGAAAAAATTATTCCACAAGAAGAAGATATAGATCCACTGACTGAAGAGATGAAAGAGAAACAAAATGGATTATGGTAGATGTATTTTGATGGAGCTTGTTCAAAAGAAGGTTCAAGTGTTGGAGTCCTATTTATATCTCCATCAGGTACTACTTTCAAATATTCTTTCCTATTAACTTTTCAATGTACAAATAACACTACTGAGTATGAAGCACTATCTTTAGGGTTAAACATTTCCATAAAACATGGGATAAAATGTTTTAAATTTTTTGGTAACTCTAAGCTTGTGGTAGCACAAGTTAGATCCCAATATGCTATAAAAAATGAAAGATCAAAGTTATATAAACATGCTATTTGGGATCAAATTGAGTTATTTAATGCATTCAACATCTGTTTGGTAGAAAGGTCTAAAAACATAATGGCTGATTTTTTAGCTAATGTTTCCTTAAAAGGAGATGATGAAACTTTGTTTGGAGTGTCAATAGTGGAAATAAAAAGTAGGCCAGTTATCTGAGATAATATTTATAACTGGTAGGTCTTTGAAGATGACCATGACATTTTAAAGTTTATTCAATGCCTTGACATGTATGAAGATCAACTCATAGATTGTAACACTTTGGTTGAGGAAATTGATGGTAAAGATATGGTCCTAGGAAATAAAGTGATCTAGTTAACTAAAAATCATATTCCTAAGGGTTTAATTAAACTAAAAGAATTATATAGTAGTCAGGATGATCACATGTTAAAGACTAGTAATGCTAAGGTAGAAGATTTGGAAGAAGTGAATTTGGGATCACATAACACACCTCAAATGATTTATATTGAAAAAGGATTGGATACATAGGTATGATATAATCTGATAAAGTTATTAAGGAAACACAAGCATGTGTTTGCATGGTCTTATGATGACATGAAAGCCTATAGAGAGGACCTTTTCCAACATGAGATCCCATTAAAACAAGATGTTAAGCCATTTAGATAGAAGCAGAGACCTGTTAATCCATTATTGGCTCCCAAAATGCAGCAGGAATTGGTCAAGTTAAGTGATGAAGGGATAATTTAGCCTATTAGGCATTCAACTTGGGTATCTAATCTGGTCCCAATCAGAAAGAAAAATGGTGATATTAGGTTATGTGTGGACTTTAGAAACCTAAATGTTGCATCATTAAAAGACAACTATTCTCTGCCCAATATGGAAGAATTGTTGCATAAAGTCATTGGATGTGAATTATTGTCTATGATGGATGGTTTCTCTAGATATAAACAAGTGTTGGTGAAAGAATTTGAACAATTTAAAACAACATTCACAACATCTTGGGGAACCTATGTGTATGTCAAAATGCCATTTGGCCTTAGGAATGTTGGAGAAACTTTCCAAAGAGCCATGGATGTTGCTTTCAAAGAATATATAGACTTGTTTATGGTTGTGTACTAGGATGAAATGACTACCTATTCCAAAAGGGTTGAGGATCATTGTTCACATCTTGAAAATATTTTTAACAAAGCTCTAGAATATGGTGTGTCCCTGAATCCAAAGAAGTGTAACTTTGCAGTCAAAGAAGCAAAACTATTGGGGCACATTGTATCAAAAGAAGGAATAAGAATTGATCTAGAGAGGTTGGAAGAAATCAAGAAGGTCACTACACCCAAAAATCTCAAGGGTGTGCAATCTTTTTTGGGAAAAATCAATTTTGTTAGAAGGTTCATTGCCAACTTTGCTGAAATTGTCAAACCAATAGTTAAATTACTCAAAAAGGATGTCAAATTCCAATGGACTGCTAAAGCTCAAAATTTCTTTGACAAAATTAAAGAGGTTGTTCAAGAGGTACCTATGTTGAAGTCTCCTAACTACAACAAGCCTTTCTCACTATTCTCCTTTGCATCATTTCACACTATTGCTATTGTACTACTACAAAAAGATGAAGAAAGTTTTGAGCATCCAATTGCTTTTTTTAGTAAGTCTTTGTAGGCTGCTAAGTTAAATTATGAGATGATGGAAAAGTAGGCCTATACATTGGTAAAAGCCATAAAATCTTTCAGACCCTATCTAGTATGTGCCAAGGTTATTTCATATGTTCCAAATGCAGTAGTGAAGGATGTTTTCACATAGTCTGAAGTTACTGGTAAAAGATGCAAATAGATTACTAGGATCCAGGAATTCAACTTAGAAATCCATATCACCAAGTTAGTAAGAGGGCTAGGTCTAGCAAAACTAATGACTGAGGAGGACATGGATTTGGTCTAGATTAATAATGAAGGAACATCAGACATGATAATAACAAGTATTGAAATGCAATCATTGTATGCTGATATTGTTTATTTCATTAAGAATGCCAGATGTCTAGAGCATATGACTGACAATCAAAAGAGAGCCTTAAGGTTACAAGCTCAAAAGTACACATTGATACAAGGAGATTTATAATGGAAAAATAGGGATGGATTTTTGTTGTTTTTCCTTGACAAACATCAAGAAGAGAGGGTCTTAAATGAAATGCATGTTGGTGTATGTGGGGGACATTATTTTGCAAAGACAACTGCCCATAAGATTCTGAGGGCTGGCTATTTCTGCCCCACATTGTTCAAAGACTCTTTCCAATTTGTTAAGAAATGTGAGGCCTATCAGAAATTTGCTTCTAAGTTGAAATATTCAGAAGCATTGTTGTTAAATCCAATAGTTTCAGAAGCACCATTTACAATGTGGGGAATGGATTTCATAGGTGAGTTTGCTAAGAAATCAAGTGGGGGACATAGTTGGATACTTGTTGCAACTGAATATTTCACAAAATGGATAGAAGCTATTCCCACAAAAAAGGCAACAAGTAAAATAATGATTGATTTCTTACTAGATAATATTTTGACCAAATTTGGTGTCCCCATGAAGTTGATCACTAATAATGCAATGTGTTTTAGGTCAGATGAATTCAAGGACTTTTGTAAAGACAATGGAATCATGACATCTTATTCATCTCCCTATCACCCTCAAGTAAATGGACAGGCTCAATCTAGTAACAAAAGCATTTTGACAATTCTGAACAAAACATTAGAGAAAAATAAGAGAGCTTGGCACTCAAAGTTGAAGCTTGCCCTATGGGTAGATAGGATTACAGTAAAGAAAGCTACCGGGAAGTCTCCATTTGAACTTGTGTATGGTTTTTAGTCAAGGTTACCCATAAATAATTTTCTTCCTATTTATAAATTTATTCAATATAAGGAGTTGGATAGATCAGAGCCAATGCAAGACAGAATCATGCAGTTAACTGAATTAGATGAAATAAGAAGAGAAGTCAAAGGAGTAATATCAAGTTACAATAGAAAATGAAGTACTTCTTTGACAAGAGAGCCACTACTAGAAAATTCAAAACAAATGACCTAGTGCTTCAATGGAATGTGAGAGCAGAGGATAAGGGAAAGCATAAGAAGTTTGAATCACTATGGCTTGGCTCCTAGATAATTCATGAAGGTTTTGGGAAAGATTCTTACTTATTAAAAGATATGGATGGAGAAGTCTTTGAATTTCTAGTGCATGGGAAATTCTTAAAGCCCTTTTTCAATTGAAAATTTTGGTCCTTATGCACATGTAAGTTTCTTGTAAATCTGTATAGTTTTGTTTCTTTTCAGTCGTGTGTTTTTTCTTCCTACTTTAGGGTAGGCTTTTTTTTGGTCTGCTTTCCCAGAGATCTGTGGTTCTTGCTTAAACTCTCATTTAAACATCCTTAGATAGAGCCATTGTTGGTAGTCTTTCCATTTTTGGTGTTTTATCTTTCAAAATTTTGGATTCTTGATCTCTGTCCCTATTTTTGTGGTTCAATTTCTAGTTTTTCTGGCCCCAGAAGTTCCAATTTTCATTGAGAGGAAAAAACCCTAGGTTTTAGGTATTATTACCTTTCTAAATCCAAGACGCCCTAAAAATACTCACCAAGTCTATTTGGTCATTACCTTTTTCAATGACTTAAAAGGTCTTTTAAAGCATGTGCACTTTTGTCTCCTGGGTTAGTCGTTTAGTCTCCCAATAAAATTGGCTTATTCCTTGTTATTTAGCGATTACCTAAAAAAGACTTTGTTGCACAATCTCCCCAAGCTGAGTGAATATTCTTTCTCTTCAAATGACTTAGTAGTCTCCCTTAGTCACCAAGTCTCTGAATCACTATTGTGAGATCTAACAACTTCTATGATAAGTATTTGTAGGGTTGCTATGGTTGCTTTATCTCCAAATCAAAAATGCATGCAGTCAGGTGATCTCTAAAAGAAGTAGGAAATTGATATAATATTCAGCGATATTAAGACTTGCAGTTGGTCGCTGAATCTCCAAATATAAAGTGGCGGTCTATTTTGTGGGTCGCAAAGTCTCTAGTTATTGAGAGGTTAAGTCCTTTTATCTTGTGACTTGGAGATTTCATTATTCATGCATTCTCATCATCTTGGCAGTTACATCTCTAGTAGTTAGCGATTCAGTGACATGGTTATCTCTGAGTCTCCCAATGAAGCGGTTAAGTTACAAAAGCTGCAGTGACTTAGCGAGGATCGTTGGATCAAGTTCTGATTGGCAGTTGATGTTTATTCTTGTTACCTAACTAAGGTTAAGTGATTTTTCTAGCAACTTAGAGAGTAAGGGTGTTCGTGCAATCTCCAGTCTTAACTATGGTTAAGAGAAATATTGGGCAATAAAGAGAAGTCTTCAGTCATAAGGATGCCAAATAAGGATGAGTTAGAAGGGAGTTTTTAAAGCTAGTTTTTGACCATTGATTTAAACTTGATCGAGTGGTGGTCACTTAATCTCAAAATTAATCCAAGGGTTAAGAAATGATCTAGTAATCTTGAGATTAACATAGTCGCTTAGTCTCCGAATCAAACTCAAGTTCAAAATTTTGTTTAGCGATTATTAGATTATCTTCAGTCAGGTGATCTCCAGATAATCTAGAGTTAAGTGTTGACTAAAGTCAAGAGATTGAAGAAAATATGAATTTCTACTTGTCAAAATTTGTGACATGTCTCTTCATGATTAGTTGATTAAAATGAAAAATATAAATAGGAAGGTAGGCTTGATTATAGTCACCAGGTCTTGAGATGAATTGAAAAGAAAATATTTTTGTAGTGATTGAAATAATGACTATAGTCGCTAAATCTCAGGATGGAAAATATAAGTGAACTTGGTCGCTTAATCTCCAAATAAGCTCAGAAGGTCTTAAATCTTTCAGCAACTATGATTTTCCACCTTGGTCGCTAGGTCTCCAGATAAAACTAAAGTTGTTATATAACTAAATTTTCTATAGTTGCCAAATCTCCATAATTGTTGAAAAGGTACCAGATCTTTTAGTGATTATGAGAACGTGTTGTAGTCACTAGATCAACAAAAGTTAAAATTTGATTACTTGTCATTTTCTCAGCCATGACTAGTGAATTGAAGTCCTAAGCATGCCAAGTAATGGTAGAAGTGACATACTGATTCAACTTTTTGATCTCTAATAGTTTTTTTCATTTAATTCAGCTAAATAAGTATGATTGTTCTTTGTTCATTTCAAATTACCAAGCATTCAGAAGACCAAAGTGATAGAATTTATCAAAGAAATTGGAAATTTTAGAACATCTAGAATTTGTAGAAGAATTTCAAATTGCAGACAAAATGAGAAAACCATCAGTCAGTGGGGCCCCTATCGGCAAAGGAAGAAAAGAGAAAGTTAAGGAGAGTTTTTCAGATGAATTCCTTGCTTTGCTATCAGGCTCATCACAAAAAAAGAGGCTAGTGATCAATGTTTCATAGATGAGCTTGGTTATTGTAGAGATACTAGGACATCGAATGTCACTGGAATGTGCCTATTTAAATACTTTTATAAGAATGTTGAGATTCCAGTCCCTATCTCAATCCCTTGGACATCTAGATTAGGAAAATTGATAGTTGCCGAGGTCTTCTTGGATGTAGATGTTTTAATTGTCATGTCCCATAGCTATGACCCTCTTTCTAGAACAATTAGGAAAGCTGATGGTTTTCCTCTAGTCACTCTTGATTGTAGTTCATTTATAAGGGCTTTCGGTATCTAGGTCCCTATGGCTACTGAAATCAATTTACAGGCCTTGGCCAATAGGTATACTAGGGAGGCTGTTGTGATGGAAAAAGAAATTCAAGCCCATGTGCCATTAGAAAATAGAAATTACATCACACCAACTGCTAGGTCAGCAACCCCTTTTTTCTATAAGGATCTCAAATTCTACATGAAATATATTGCATACGGATTATGCAAATTTTTAGGAATTGATGGTGTGGAGAGAATAACCATGGACCTGCTAATGATGGTTTTGGATTCCCAGAGTCTTCATGTGGCAAGGGGATATGACTATATATGTTTTATAATAGAAAGAATGTATGAGGGTTTACTACCTATGAAGAACCACATGTCTGGTTCTAGTTCTACACCGAGATTTATGCATTATTCTCTATTGATGCATCTTATTTTGTATTTCAATTATAACATCATGCACATGGATAAACTTGAGCCATAGATGATGTATCGAGGGAAACCAAACTCGATGCAATAGTGGATAGGGCTTGGTGTCCTTCCACAAGAAGTGATTTTTGTGTGTTTGAAAATTAAATGGTTCGGCCTATCCTTCTCAGCTTAGGGCTTTATATTTCTAGGTTGTCTACCAAAGTTTTGCAGCTAGTGAGGCCTAAACAATTTGTTGATAAATGGAATAAGGAACATAATTGGGGAGATATATACTATGAAAAGGGGTATACTATGATCAAAGTATACGGATGCCCTTAGCCTCCCCACATACTACCATTTTTTATTCCACCAAGGGTGGCATTTTTAGGTTCATCTGGAAGCTTATGCTGACTGAGAAGGAGCATCTGGCTTCACACAGAAAGGGAACTTTCACTCATAGGCATTTCAAAGTGCATAGTATCACAATAGGAAAGAATTCCTTTAGCAAGGTTGATGAGTGGCTGGGAAAATTTATGATGCATGCTTCCTCACATAGGTATGTGGATACAAAAGGATTCATGGTTGCGGCCAGGCAATATTACATACCCAACATTCCATTCAATAAAAGACATGAGGAGTACCCTAAAGAGGATATATTGAGAAATATAATAGAAGATGAAGAGGTGATAAGAAGAGTTGATCAAATACATGAATTGTATCCTATGGAGAAGTAAGTGAGACAAAAAGGATTGGCAATTAGTGTTTCTTCATTGAATTTCCTTATATTAAAAGGTTTGAACAAATGATGTCTCAGTTTAACACCTTGATGAGAGGTTTTGAAGATCAAATTGATGAGATTAACAAAAAAGGGGATGTCCATTTCTAATCTGAGTGTGATGAGGATAGTGATGGTGGCTATTATGTGCATAGTATCCCTCCCCTAGAATAAATAATGGTTGAAAGGCATCAGGTTGGGTAAATATTGTTGACATAATGGAGCTCCATAGCTCTCAAGATACAAGTGAGCCACCTATAAAGAAGCAAAAATTATTGGTCAGTGAATCTTCTCAGGTGAAGAAAAAGGATAAAATAGGATCCTAATTCCCTAGAACTAGTGTCCATGATCACCAATTAAGAAAGAAAATAATGGAAGAGAAGAGGAACTAAAATCTTGAAATAGACAATCTTGAGTTGCCCTTGGCTCTATGCCAAGATGAGAGAATGATTGAACAAGATGCCCTCTTGAAGGATGATAGTTTCATAAAGTCAAAAGAATTCAAGAGATTCTTGATTTGGCACAAACAACAATAGGTTGCATCTAGTCTGAAAATCATTGAAGAGGATCAAGTACTAGAGGTGGCAGTGCAACAATTAAGAGAATATGACCCTGAAGCTGAAAAACTCACCATAGATGAAGTTAGAAAACTAGTGAAAAAGAGAAATATACTACTTGTGCCTAGGTGGAACTTATATTAGAACATCATTATGATCAAATCAAAAGGTAGGAAGACATAACTTTTTCTTAGGAAACCCAAGTGGAGGATATCATTAGAGGATTTGGGTACATCCCAAAACATCAAGCATTAGCTTTGTGGAGTCTTTATCCTAAGGATAAAAAGCCTTCAATTTTGAATGTGAAGGAGTAGAAGGATGGAGATAAGATTGTGTTGTTTATCCACAACATAGGGGACCTTGAGATTTCTCAAGTGTTAGCCCATTTTTCTAGATTAAATGAGGATAAGACAAAGTAGCTATCAGAGAGGTATGGCTCCCTTCTAGAGGACTACAGTGCACTGTTGAAGGATAGAGATATCCAGATAATGAAAGAGAGGGCATTAGAGAAGTCTGTGGAAGACTTACAGAAACAACAAATAAACACTCCTGTAGTAGCTCATGCACCTCCTGAGAAACCTACATTAATTAAGGCTAAAGGAATGATAGAAGAGGAAGTTGGTGTAGAGTTAGAGAAAATGAATGTGGAGAAAAATGAGCCTATTTTACAGGCCTTATTAAAGATCTTGCAACACAGAATTGACATGTTGAAAGATAAATCTGATTTAGTTTTTAATGCTTACAGTAAGTTTCTTGAGTTGTAGGTAGAGGTAAATGGTTATATCTCAATTTTGAATAATTACTATACAACTTGGTATGTCAGGGCACCACTCTTTGAAAGATTGGCAGTCGTTCAATATTTAAGAAATGAAATTCTAGAAGTTGTTCTACAAGTGGGAGAGTAAATAAATAGGGTTAAGGCCATATTGCCACTTTTTAAGGGCAAGGAAAATCAAATTGAGGCTAAGATAGCCATGCTTAGCTCCAATTCCAACAAGTTTATCCCTCCTATTAAGGATGCAGATGGAGCCATAAAGAGCCTTGATCAGTGGAGATGAGACTTTGATCTCATATTGCCTAGAAAAGAGACATTTTTAGATGAAAGTAATAAAGTAGATGTGGAGAGATTCAATAAAATTATGGATGAAGCTATAAAGGCAGAGGTTGAGCTTACCAAATTTGTAATAGATGTCAAAGAAATAACAGATGCTAGATGGGATTCATAGAAGGCACAACTGCAACATACTCAGAACTATAAATGACCGACAGAGGAAGAGGTCACTGCATGGGATGAGCTTACAAAGCCCAAGAAGATAAAATCCACTGTAGTTGACTTTGATATCTTGAATGATGAATATATAGAAAGGACACCTGGAGGACCTCACACCTGATCTCAAAGTACAAGGATGATAAGCTATCATTTAAGAATGGTGTAGGTTAGCTTAAAATGGTGGTCACCATATCTCATTAAAACTTAAGAAGCTATCCCGAATACTTGCAGACAAAGGTGTCAGTAGTCAGCGATCCAGGGTATAGAACAAACCAAGATAATTTTGTGTTTCCAACGCTTGAGGGCTTATTGTATCTTGTCTTTTATGTTTTTTCTTTTATGCTCTTTAGGGTTAGGGTTTTAACCATCTGAAGCTTGTTGCATTCCCATTAATAAGAGAATTCCAAGATCCTTGAACTATAATATAAATAGTGTTGTAATCTTATTTTTGAGGGGGATCAAAAATATAAAAAGCTAAGCACAATTGCTACAGAATAGACTTCTGAATTTTGAGTCTGAATTTTTGAGCATGAGTTTTCTTATGTAAATTGAAAGTCTTCATTAATATAAATATACTGCAATTTCTATCTCTTGTTGTTATTGTCTCTCTATTTTTGTATTTACTCTTGTATGTTTTATGTGTAAGGCATTTAAAATATACTAGTTGTTAAGCAACTTCTATAATTGATTATGAGTTTTTCTCAAGGAGAGAATTAAAATCCTTATCATCAATTTTAGGGAGTAAATATATCTGTAGGGGTATTGATAGTAATAATATTAGATTGACATAATAGTTTGTAAGGCATCCTATTTGGATTGTAGATTGTATGTAAGGAATAATGTGATATTTCTTTAAATGGACTTGTGGATTTGCATTTAGGACTCTTTTGCACCTTTGGATTTAGGCACTGGTCTGAAGTTGTATTTTTTTTAAAGTTATATTTTGCAATCCTTAGAAGAATCAAAATTTATTTCATTACCAGTACTTTTATTTTCAATAATTGTGTTTATACTTTGATAGAGCTGTGTTAAAGTGATACAGTACATATTTAGTGATTCCTTAAAGAAAAAATCAAGAGGTTATCCTTCCTTGAATTGAATTCATAAAAAGAAGAAGGATGAATGTCCTTATACCACTGTTTCATGTTATTACAATTATAATTTCTATTATAGTACTCTATATTAGGATAATTTGGGCTGTCTGTAGAGTAATAATGTCTTATTGAAGTAATTTGAAGAAATAATAGCATAACAGTGAAGAACATAATCCACCTATTAAAAGATTACTTGAAATATAGTAACCCATTTGAGGCAACACCCACCTGATTTTTGTGGAGCTTGAAGCAGAAGGAGGATCTTATCCAATCCTCATCAATTAGGCTTTTCTTGCAAACTTGGAGTCCTTCTTAACTAAGAATCAAGCCCATACAATTGCCAAGTTTGATCCCACAAGAAAAATCCCTAATACCTCAGATGAGTCATATCCAATCAGAGTCCTTTGAAGCTTCATCTAAGTCAGTCTGTCAGTCTCCTCTCCAAAAAAGGTTTTTCCTCTACAAAAATGCAATCAAACATCAACACAAACTAAAAATGATCTATGCTTCACATGCTTTTATATCCTTGTATGCTTACTGATTTGCATTGAGATTTTTGCATATTGTGTCCCTTCAATCTCTTCGATGATGTCCTCTATAGGATTTAGAGAGTGATGACTGGGGGCATAATATTTTCTTTGTCTTCTACTTGTATGTGAAAATCTAACAACTTTGGAAATTCTGGATTGAAATGGTGTTCATCTATAAGAGCCTCTATCTCAAATTGGATGGTCATGCATACCTCGACCATTGATACACAAAAAATTCAAAGAAGTTTGATCTAACTATTGTCTTTTTGAGTGACTTATTTCTCCTACTGTGAAACACAATCTTGCCTAAGGATGTGAATGATAAGGGGTCACTATGGGCAATTCACACTAGATTTAGAATGATCTCTTGACTATTTGATGTGTTTGAATGCAAGGCATATTCAGGTCATCACGATGTTTATGTTCAGATGCTTATACAAATTTCTATATTAAAATGGACATGATATTCAGGTCATCCTGGCATTTGTGCCTTGGTGCTTATATCTAATTTGACATTCTAAAAATAAAATCAATATTCATATGTCCATGGTTGCCTAACCAGTGGGTGTTGTATTGATTCCTACACATACAAATTGATATTCATATGTCTATGGTTTCATAAGTAGTGGGCATTGTATTGATCTATCCAATTACCTAAAATTTCAATGATGACAACAAATTGACACATGATCAGTGACTAGGTCCTAGGTCTTAGGTTTGCATTTCATTCTACATGACATTTTGCACTTTGCATGATCTCACAAATTGCTTGAACACTTAAACGATTCTTCAAAACCAAAAATGCTAAACATGACACAAGGACTGAGCATTGTATGAAGGTTCCTCCAATGAAACAATAAGTAGAATCCTTTTTCAGGATCAAAATCAAAATATGAGATCATTCATATTATTAACTACTTGCATAATCGACCTTCAATCATCACACAAATCCAAAATTCAACTTAACTAATTATCTTACATCAAATTATCAAAATTTCAACTTGGTCACCCATGGTCAACTCATGGTCAAATCTAGTCAAAATTGGTCTCTAGGACCTCTAAATGATGCAGAACACATTCTCGGATGTGCACAACCAATTCTCAAATCAATTAATATACTTCTAAACCATTCAACGCTGACTTTTCTTGTCAGATTTCAATTTTAATCCCGAAGGGGGCATGGTATTACACATCATTCAAAGTATGTCAATCTATTTCTATCAATCAAATCTTTCTTAGTAATCAAGACAACAACCACGTCTAGTTGATGACTCATCAAAAGTCCTCTTCACTTGGGGAAATCTATCATCACTTGGGACATATCAGATTCATTAAGATCCATATCAATCTGGTATCCTAATCTATCTTGTAAACTATATTAGCTTTTTGTAACCATCGGTTCATTAGTGTTATTTCCTTGGTTCTTCATAACTGATGGGTTCAAGATGTGATACCAATATGATTCTCTTTTGACAATTGGGTTTGGAATTGGTCACTCACTTCTTCACAATCATAAGGTTCAAAATCAGGCATTTTGGCACTTTTTTCATAATCACCGGTTCATTATTGTTATAGTTAACACTATCTTTGGTCAACTAGGACCTAAATCTTACATCTTTAAATCTTTAAATCAGTTTCTATCTCAGAATTGGTTCATCTTTCAAATCAGTCTCATACATCTTTATCATATACAGATTATTCTTTGAACCACTACGCTTTGCACAGTAATTCAAAAAGAGGCAAAATGTAATACCCTAAAAATGGGCTATAGGTTCATTAACCTCCTACATCTTCAAATCAAATGAAATCAACGTCGAAGTCCTAACCTAAGGCACATCTACACATCATCACATCCTAATTGATTATCCTAAATTCCGCATTAGGGAATATTCCTAAAAATATTCCTAATTTATCATAATTATTATTAATTTAATAATTATTTGGCGATAAATCTTATTTATCCTAAAGTTTGATTAATTGAATATTCTGAATATTTAATTAATCATATTTAATACTGCCACTTAATTATTTAATTAAATTTAATTCTATTTATTCCTAATTGTATTATTTAATTTTGACAATAAATCAAAAATCTTATGACTAATTGATTAAATTCCTATTTAATTAATTAAAGTCAATTGTCAATATTTAACAATATAGCTTTTGATTAAAAGTTTGATTTAAGAATTGATTAACCCATAAATCAATTATTTTAATTTTAAAATCAGTTAAGTTGAGAATAAATCACTTTATTATTAAATTAATTCATATTAAAACATGCACAATAAAAAAAAGTAGTCAACTTTAAAACAACTTTCAATTTCGATTTGTTAACTTTCTAAACTCAACATCCGATGATGAGTTGAAAAAGTGATGAAGGGTGCTCCCCTTAATACCACAAACACATAACAGAAATAGAGAAACAACAACAATATGCAAGAATAGAAAATTGGCTTCTTATTATCTCCACAAATGTGGAATTACAAACTTTCAGAATTACAACATGCAAAGCCACATGGGCATTCCCTTACAATATTCTGTAGGAAAAAGCCTCGAATCAGTACCCAGATCTACTACCCAGAACTGTTCTGAACTGCCTAAGACAATAATACAGCCTTCCTTATATGGGCAATTTTCCACCGCCTGGGAAGGTTCCAGAATTTTAGCCAATAAGGCCGACCAAACTTAGCATTATTTTATTTTACATTTTATTACATCAAAGTCGGCTCAAGATAACCCTTGAAACCCGAACAAAAATTTTGAAGAAAATTATTTTCTACCATTTCAGGTGGTCCAACTTCCGAAGACCATAAGTCATCACCAGTTGACCCGATCGGCTATTATAACCCCATTTCGGAAACGCCACGAAGCGCTCTACAGGCTTGGCCCGCGCAAGCGCCCGTCACCCAAATTTTTGACCTCATCCAGGGCCTCTAAAGCCTTCAAAACTGAGTTCAAAGTTTTTGTACCCTGCTGCCAATACCGAAAATCTTCAATATCTTCCAACATGCACTTGATCTGGAAATGAAACTTTACTGGCAGACTTATATGACCAACATGAACCTCCAAGAAAGAAATCAGATCATTCTGAGAAAATACAAAAATTACCAAAAATAGTAACTTTCCATAAATAGCAGTTCTGCACAAAATAGCCCTTATTGAATATAAAAATAAAAATATTTTTGGGTGATGCAAGATTGCTCTTACACCCAGGATGCTCCTGCATCAGACACCCAGGGTAATTTGAGAAGTGACCCTGTCACGACTTAGGTGTGCAGAGGAAAACCAAGACGGTTAACCTCCTCCTTTGTTAGCCATGATGAATCTTCAATAGGTCATCCTTTCCACTTGACCAGATATTCTTCACATGTCCTGTTCCTTGTGCTTCTGCCAACACGACTGTCCAGTATGTCTTCAATCTCCTTGATATCTGAACTAGTTATTGGAATACTCCACTGTGCTGCTGCAGCCTCATCCTCAACACCTCCTTCGTGATACTCTGTCAAATCTGAAATGTTAAACACTGGTGAAATATTTAGCTCACTAGGCAATTCTACCTCATATGCATTTCCTAAATCATGCTTCTTCAGTATCTTACATGGCCCAAACTTCTTCATTTTCAACTTGTTATATTTACCAACTGGAAACCGCTCCTTCCGCAAATGAACCATGACTTCATCGCCAACCTGAAATTCCTTATGCCTCCTTTTCTCATCCGCCTTAGCCTTATACTACGCATTCATCTTGTTAATATGCTTCCTCACCTCTTCATGGATGTTCTTCAAGTGTTCTGCAAAATCTTCAGCTTCAGCACTACTTATTTCTCCTTTAGCTATCTTTCTCAATTCAGATGCATTTCTTGGACTACTTCCATATACAATTTGGAATGGTGATTTACCAGTGCTCCTGTTGATAGAATTATTGTATGCAAATTCTGCCTGTGGTAAAATCAAATCCCATCTTGTTGGCTTATCTCTGACCAAACATCTCAGCAAATTTCCCAAACTCCTATTCACCACCTCTGTCTGTCCATCAGTCTGTGGATGATGTGATGAACTGAACTTCAAATCTGTCTTCAACTTCTTCCACAATGTACGCCAGAAATATCCAACAAACTTAGTGTCCCGATCTGAAACTATGGTCTTTGGCAAACCATGAAGTCTCACTACTTCTCTGAAAAATAATTTGGCTACATGAATAGCATCATTAGTCTTCTTGCAGGGAATGAAATGTGCCATCTTTGAAAATCTGTCAACTACTACAAAAATTGAATCATGTCCTCGGTAAACCAAGAACAAAGTCCATACTGATATCCTCCCAAGGCTTCTCTGGTATAGGCAATGGCTGGTACAACCCTGTATTCTACTTCACTCCTTTCACCATTTGACATACTCTGCAACTCTGTACAAACTTCTTCACATCTTGCTGCAACTATGGCCAATAATAATTCTCACTAACCAAACCAAGGGTTTTATCATGACCAAAATGTCTAGCCAATCCTCCGCTATGCTTCTCCTTAATGAGATTCTCCCTCATAGAACTTCGTGGAATGCACAACTGACTCCCTCGGAATAGCATATCATCTTGGATGATAAAATCCAGCCATTTCATCCTGTCTACAGTAACAGGTTCTGTACAAGCCTTCCAAGCTTCACCAAAATCAGGATCCTCTGGATACAAATTCTTGAGTTCCTTGAACCCAACCACTTCAATCTGCATTTCTGTCAGCAATAACTGCCTTCTGCTAAGAGCATCTGCAACCCTATTAGACTTTCCACTCCTGTGTTTCAAAACAAATGTATAACTCTGCAAAAACTCAACCCATTTCAAATGCCTTTGATTCAGTTTTCCTTGACTATTTAAATATTTCAAAGCTTGATGATCAGTATACAAAACAAACTCCTTAGGAAGCAGATAATGTCTCCACTTCTTTAATGCCTGAACTATAGCATAAAATTCCTGATCATAAACAGAATATTTCCTCTTGGCATCATTTAACTTCTCCCTGAAATAAGCAACAGGTTTACCTTCTTGGCTCATAACAGCTCCTATTGCAGTACCACTAGCATCACAATCTACTTGAAACACCTTATTAAAATCTAGAAGTGCTAAAACTAGTTGTTCTGTAACTTTTTGTTTCAACAATTGAAAACTCTTTTCAGCCCCATTAGTCCACTTAAACTCTTTTTTATCCCCTCTCATTGTTTCAGTCAAGGGTCCACAAATACTGCTAAAATTTCTGATAAACTTTCTGTAAAAGCTAGCTAGACCATGAAAAGATCTTACCTCAGTAGCACTCTTTGGAGTAGGCCATTCAAGGATAGCATGTACCTTCTCTGGGTCCATTTTTAGACCTTCTCCTGAAACTACAAACCCCAAATACACCAACTCTTTCTTCACAAAACTGCACTTCTTCAAATTAATCAATAATTTCTCTTCTCTCAACTTCTCAAATACCATACGAATATGCATCATATGCTCATCCAATGTCTTACTAAAGATCAAAATATCATCTAGGTAAACAATGACAAACTTACCCAGAAATTCTTTCAGAACCTCATTCATGAGCCGCATGAAAGTGCTCGGTGCATTGGTTAGCCCAAAAGGCATGACTAACCACTCATACAGTCCTTCCTTTGTCTTGAAGGCAGTCTTCCATTCATCTCCTTCTCTGATCCGAATCTGATGATATCCACTTTTCAGATCTATCTTTGAGAAATACACAGCTCCACTCAAACAGTCCATAATATCATCCATTCGTGGCAATGGAAACCTGTACTTGATTGTGATCTTGTTTATTTCCCTAGAATCTGTACACATCCTCCATTCTCCATTCTTCTTTGGTGCTAATACTGCTGGTACAACACAGGGACTTAGACTCTCACAGATCAATCCTTTCTGTAACAGTTCATGTACTTGTCTGTTCAACTCCTCACTTTCTGCAGGTGTCATTCTGTGTGCTGCCTTACTTGGCAAACTCGCTCCTGGGATCAAGTCCATCTGATGACTGATTTTCCTGACTGGTGGTAATCCATCAGGCACGTTATCAGATACAATATCCTGAAACTCATTCAACAAATTTGCAACTTCTACACGAACATCTTCTACTTCCTCTTTACTAGCTTTTGGAATTAAAGCAAAACATACATGCTCATGCCTCATACCATCTAGGAAATTTCTTCCATCAACAAAAGTTATCCTTGCATTACCACATACCTTTTCTTCAGTCTCCTTCAATGGTTTTAGCTTATGTCGCACTCCATCCTTTGTTAGGGAATAGGTATTCGCACGACCATCATGTACAACACATCTGTCAAACTGCCATGGTCTACCCAACAACATATGACATGCATCCATAGATATAATATCACACAATACCTCATCTTGGTATCCGCCAATCTTGAACTTTACTAGGCATTGTTCATTGACCATGACCTTGTGGTCATCCTGTACCCAGGCAATCCGATATGGATGTGGGTGTTTCTGTCTCTTGAGCTTCAACTTTGTCACCATCTCTTCTGACACTAAATTTTCAGTGCTTCCAATATCAATAATCACATCACAACATTTACCTTCACACTTGCACCTGGTGCGAAACAGGCTCCTCCTTTGCTCAGGTTCATTCTCACCACTCAACAGGACTCTTCTGTTAATCAACGTTTCTCCTCTTTCAGTATCTTTAGAATTTGATGATCTAGCATCTTCATCTACATGTGCAACTCTGGCCTAGCCTTCATTTCTCCTGTCTATTCTGCCTTGGCGTTGAAGACATTCAAATGCCCTATGACCTTCTTCTCCACAGTGAAAATATGTTCCACAGAAGCCACCTCTTCCAGATCCTTGTCCTCTTCCCCTTCCTCTTTGATCTCTATTATTCTGATCCTGGAAACGATTGGAATTATTTCCTCGCTGATTCTGACTGCTACTGGCCTCATCATTCTTTTTCAGATCTTCATTTCGGCCACCATATGACAGTCCACCAGATCGTCCACCACGACCTCTTTCGTTTTGTCTGCTCTCAAACTTCTTGTTTAGCTTTTCCTCTACTTTTAGGGCAAACTGGTATGCCTCCTCAATACTATTCATTCGAACCAGATTCAACTCCTCCTGAATGCTTGGCCTTAACCCATTAATGTATCAGGCAACTTTCTCCTTATCAGCTTCTGCATGGCCTGTTCTGATGAGGAGTCGATAGAACTCCTCTGTATACTCCTGAACAGATCTTCCTGCTTGCTTCAAACTCTGCATTTTCTTCAGTAGGTCAAGCTCATAATCAACAGGAATGAACTGTCGCTTCAATTTATCCACCATCCGATCCCATCTTGTGATTTTATCTTTCCCTCTTCTATTTCGCTCCAATTGAATTTCTTGCCACCAGATCTTCGCATGACCTTTCAGTCTGGCCTTCGCAAATTTGACCCTATCAGGATCCTCAACATCTTCATACTCAAAATATTCCTCACATTCATTGATCCAGTCGATCAATTCCTCTGGGTTAAGATTTCCAGAAAATGTAGGAACCTCAATCTTAGGCCTTTTCCCGATCTTGGAAATCGCCCGAAAAAGTCTTTCTTCCTCCTGGTTCACAATTTCAACTTCTCCTTCTTGATATTCTTCTTCGGCTTCATCCTCACTTTCATCTCTGACATTAAGATTCATTCCTCTACGAATCTCTTCTTGCAATGCTCGCACTTGTCTCTGCAACTCTCTAACCTCAGGTGTCACAACACCAGGTCTTCCGCCACGTTCTCTTCGTGGAGGCATTTTCGCGATGCGCGCTGAAACCCTAACCACGATCCTGGTGCAAACTACCTCACAGTCGGCGATCTGTTTACACACTCAAGAACCCCTGCTCTGATACCACTTGATGAAGGGTGCTCCCCTTAATACCACAAACACATAACAAAAATAGAGAAACAACAACAATATGCAAGAACAGAAAATTGGCTTCTTATTATCTCCACAAATGTGGAATTACAAACTTTCAGAATTACAACATGCAAAGCCACATGGGCATTCCCTTACAATATTTTGTAGGACAAAGCCTCGAATCAGTACCCAGATCTACTACCCAGAACTATTCTGAACTGCCTAAGACAATAATACAGCCTTCCTTATATAGGCAATTTTCCACCGCCTGGGAAGGTTCCAGAATTTTAGCCAATAAGGCCGACCAAACTTAGCATTATTTTATTTTACATTTTATTACATCAAAGTCAGCTCAAGATAACCCTTGAAACCCGAACAAAAATTTTGAAGAAAATTATTTTCTACCATTTCAGGTGGTCCAACTTTCGAAGACCATAAGTCATCACCAGTTGACCCGATCAGCTATTATAATTACCCCATTTCGGAAACGCCACGAAGCGCTCTACAGGCTTGACCCGCGCAAGCGCCCGTCACCCAAATTTTTGACCTCATTCGGGGCCTCTAAAGCCTTCAAAACTAAGTTCAAAGTTTTTGTACCCTGCTGCCAATACCGAAAATCTTCAATATCTTCCAACATGCACTTGATCTAGAAATGAAACTTTACTGGCAGACTTATATGACCAACATGAACCTCCAAGAAAGAAATCAGATCATTCTGAGCAAATACGAAAATTACCAAAAATAGTAACTTTCCATAAATAGCAGTTCTGCACAAAATAGCCCTTATTGAATATAAAAATAGAAATATTTTTGGGTGATGCAAGATTGCTCTTACACCCAGGATGCTCCTGCATCAAAAAGTGAACTAAAACTCTATTTTGAGATAAAAACTACTTTTGCATGATTTTATGAGTTTATTTATTCTTAATTTCTTGTTAACTCAAAAATCAACCTAAGTTTATCAAGAGTGATTTATGGCTTTTCTTATGTATCCTCAAACCCTTGATTTCTATAAAAATAAGGATCATCTCTTCATAATTCAACTCTTCACAAATCCCTCTCTCAAAACTCCCTCAAGCTTTCAATCTCACATCTCTCAAATTTGCACAATTACTCTGGCGAATTTACAACTGAAGAACAAAGATTTTGCGACAGGCAATTTTGTGAGATCATTTCATAGTTTTTCAGAGCTTTGCATATCAATTCATATAATTCTTAGATTAATTTTCATATCATTTCAATTCCATTCTAGATTAGATTCATACAGATTTTCATTCATCCTATTGCATACAAAACCCCAAAAAAAAACATTAATTTGCATTCATATTTCATTGCTTTCATCATTTTAAATCCTTCATTTAGGTGTTGCATTGTCACTGATCTCGATTTCAATCTGAGAACATCATACTCGCACCTACTAGAAGGTAGTAAATCACCTGGTTAGCATAGTTTCAATTACTTACAGATTTCGGTTTTTGCTAACCTCTAATATTTTACTGAAGTGTTGTGTCTACAGCTGCAATACCCCAAAAATAGGCTATAGGTTCATTAACCTTTTATATCGACACATCGAATGAAATCAACATTGAAATCCTAACCTAAGGCACATCTAAACATCATCGAATCCTAATTGATTATCTCAAATTCTGCATCGGGGAATATTCCTAGTAATCATAATTATCTTTAATTTAATGATTATTTGGCAATAAATCCTATTTATCCTAAAGTTTGATTAATTGAATATTCTGAATATTTAATTAATTAGATTTAATATCGCCACTTAATTATTTAATTGAATTTAGTTATATTTATTCCTAATTATTATTATTTAAATTTGACAATAAATCAAAATTCCTATCAGTAATTGATTAAATTCTTATTTAATTAATTAAAGCAAGTTGTCATATTTAATGATATTATTTTTGAATAAAAGTTTGATTTAATAATTAATTAACCCATAAATCAATTGTTTTATTTTTAAAATCAGTTAAGTTGAGGATAAATCACTTTATTTATTTATTTAATTCATAATTAATTATGCACATCCAAAAAATAGTTAAACTATAAATTAGAAAATCAATTCAAGTTGTTTTAAAAATAAGCTCAACTCTATTTTGAGTTGAAAGCTGATCTTGACTTCTGATTTAAATCAAAAAGTTGTTTTTGCATGATTTATTGTGAATTAACTATCTTTAATTCCTTGTTGACTCAAAAATCAACTGAGTGATTTATGGTTTTTTCCATGCATCCCCAAAGCTATGGATTTCTATAAAATCAAGGCTCAGCTCTTCACAAATCATCTCATAATTGTGCAAACTTATGCTGGCGAATTGGTATCTGAAGAATTGAAGCTTCTTTGCGAATCAACAACTTTTTGTGAGATCATTCATATTTTAGTATATCATTGTTAGATTAATTGTATAATAGGAATCCATAGTGTAGTTTAGTTTATAAACATTTGATGTATTAATGAAAAATATAATTGTTTAGTAAATGTTAAATATGGATTTTAATAACATTCACTTTTTATACAAGTATAAGTTTACGATACTTTAATTTCTTATACTTTAAGTTATACTTGTATGAAGGGATTAGGTACCTTTCAGATTGATTGGGATAGGTTTCAACTTCCTAGGAGTTAAGTTGTAACTTCTAAATTTTAGATTTTAATAAAAATCAGACTTAGTCAAATTTTAGTCTTAGGTTCAAATTGATGGAACATTATCTTTAGCATATGGAATTTTTATGTAAACCTTAAACATGGTTAGCAGAGGTTATATCCAGTGCATTTAGATGCCTTAATAGGGTTAGGATGTGTGTAGGAAACAATGTATGGTTTAGAGTTGTCTAAAAGGATCAGTACAATCTAAACATCCTTAAACGTTCTTAATTTCCCTAAACGTTCATAAGCTATCTTATTATTTTCTATTCTTTGTAGCAGTTCTCAATGTATTTATAATGTGTTTTCACTACATGTATGATGTTATTGTGATATGTGGGTTAGGGGTAGAAAAACTAATGACACCTAGTGAGTGGCTCTCAGTGCGGGGTCGGGGCCCTAAGTGACTAGGACCAGGATAACTGATTGAAGAGTTATTTAACAAGTGAAAACTTAATTAAACTTATGGGAATGGGTTCAAACATTAAAAAGATTAAATATGCCTCACCCATGCCATTAGTGCTAGTAAAGGCTATGGATGGGAGTGGGAGAAGGTACCTATACGTAGGTATGATCAAATGGCACTTGTCAGTACGAAAGGCATTCAATCCTGCATGTGCCTACTTGGGGCCCGGGGCCCGGAGTGGCTAGTACCAAGACAACCCAAGGAGTGAGGGCTATGTGATGACACTCACTTAGGTTGTTGCTTAGAGTTTCTACTGAGCCTTAGAACCTATTTGAGAAAAGATTTATACTTGGGCTTTCTTTTCATTTGTTATTGGGAAAGGTAACCCGACCCTAGGTTTGGCCTAGCTATTCCTTCTTTATGGACTTTGGTGTTTATCTCCTAGCATAGGGGAGTGGGCCTTTGGGTATCCATGTGGTTGGGTGGTAAATATTTTTATTGAGGTATCTTTTGCGGATGCAGTGTTTGAAGATTCATGCTTTCTTATGTACCAGTTTTTGAAGAATGAAGGCTTTGTAATTATGTTTCATGATGTAAAGTTATTGTTACCTCCCAAGTGGAGATGAATGTAATGAAATCATTGATGTAATTCAAAATGAAGTATTTGGAATGGGTAGACTTAGGAAAAGGGAACAAGGGAGATGTGAAGTTTATGTATAAGATGTATTTTGGAAAAGAAAATGATTTTTAGTTAAGTAGTATGATTTTAATTAGTGATGATTCAAGGAAAGGCTATTGAAAAACAAATGTATTACTTGCAATGTATCAGATGATTTAGATAATTCTCTTTGATTTAAAAGTTATATTGTTCATAAAGGATACTTAGGAATATAAATGATTTTAAATGGAAAATTGAAATGAAAGTACTTTGTAGTTCTTAATAAAGAATCTTATAGTGATATGATGTAATTTTCTTTGAGAACTTTATCTTCTTGTTATTTTACTTAATGGACTTAAATGAATCATGCATTAAATAGAAGGGAACCTTGGGAGGAAACTAAGTTTATGTTTTGTTCGCATAATTATTTTAAAAGTTCAAAATTTTTCATAAATCATTACTTAGGTTTTCTTTTACAAAGAGAATCGCTATTCTCTTCCCTAGTTCCCTTGTGGGGCATGACATTTTTTTTCCTGATTTGGACTAACAGCTAACATTAATGATTGAAATTTGTGGTTTCTAATTGATTTCTACTGATTTTGATAGGGAAAAGCGTAAGAATTGCTAAAAATAGGTAAGAATATACTAAGCATGTTGTGAGGAATTTAGGTAATCTTCTCAGGTGATAACATTTTGATTTGGATTAAAAAGAACTCTTGCGTGTCAAGCTTGTGTGACCTTTATTGCTTTCATATCAAAAATTTCATTTTGGGCTATTAAAAATGAATATAGATTTTCTTTTCAGCATCTTTGTTACACATAGTAAATAGGCCCTATGAACACTATTCATGGTTCTTGAGAGAGTGGGTTTCCAGTGAAACTCTTCTCAATGGAGGAACCCTTGTAGGTAGGGAGGTTACTGAGAGAGTCTCATGTTCTACTAGATTTGTGCATCTTCAGCTTTTGATTGATACATTCTCTCTTTAGAGAGGTTGATAGATCATGAGTGGTTGACATCATAGATCTTTGTGAGATAATCTTGGTCTTAGCATGTCAGATTAATCTGTCTACTTTGTTTGGGTTAAAAGTGAAAAGGCTAGAGGATTATGCTCTACTCCCTTTTTGGGTAGTACCAGAAACGTAGATCCTTGAATCTGGAACTAGTCTCTATGTGGTATATTTTGTGAATCACCTTTAGAGAGGGTTAACCATAGTGGACATTCCCTTGATTGGGTCAACCACATTGACAAAACCTCAAGTGATAATAGCCATTTTCACCATGGTAGTGACAACCGCTATATAAATGTCCTTGTGGAAGAAATATCCATAGCTGTGGTCTCTTGTTGGGCTGTCAGATCTCCCTAGCAAATCCTGAAGATTAAGTTCTCGGACTGTGTCAAAACCCCGGTGCACCTAGATTGGAGTTTTCCCTCTTGAGATCATAAAAGTTGGAGAGTAGACCATTACTAAAAACCCTATTGAGGCCAAATTTTCATTTTTCTAGGACTATGTGTGTTATTGCAAAAAAATTTGGAACATACACTATTAGTACTCCTAGGGATTAGCACAATTCAGTCACTTGATTGTTCATGTGCAGGGTTGCTTTGTCCCCTATTCATTATTTTTAGACGTGCTTGGAATCCCTTGCTTGTTGTTTTGTGTGCTTGTTTATCTATCTGGTTACTAAGAATGAATCAATCCGCTACAATCTTCAAATCTGGATAGACAATTTTGTGAACAATCTGAAACTAAAAATCTAAAAAATTGCAAAATTTGATGTCAAACACCTTTCTGGAGTCAACAATCATTTTGTATAGTCAAAAATTCATACTGTCATACGAGTTTTTCTACCAGTCAATCTAAAAAATTCAAAACCCTGCTATCAACTACTGTGCAAGTTTTGCAATAGTCATACGAGTTTTTCAATTATCATTTCATGCTATACCCACTATCGTATGAGCCTGTAGAAAGTCATTTGAGAAATTTTGAAAAATTGCCAAAAAGTTGTAAGAACTATCAGAGACCTAGCTTTTCCAACCTATTTCCAGAACCTGTCAAGAAAATCACTGTGTCAGGAACATAGCATCAATTACTAAGAATCTAATCATTTTCCTAAAGTGAGCTTTTGAATCTGATTTAGCCTTCTGTTTAATCAATTTGAGTCTTTATCATCTTGTGTCAAAACCTTGTCATAACTATCAATCTTCAATCCATCTTCAAAATGGCTAAGTGTTGTGAACTCGTGTCTTCTATATTTTGGGCATCTACCCATACATCCAGGGCATAGTCTCTTTTATTTACATCTAATCCAAGCTTCAATCAATCAAACCTTGACAAGGTTGTGTCATTTGATCTTCTTGAATCAGATCCTTCTTCAGTTGTCTTCATCATATTCTTTTGTTTCACCCAAGGTTAATGGTGGAAACTAGAGCTTCCACTCATAATAAATTTGGAGAAGCATCCCATACCTTACCTATAATGGTTGTCAAGGGTCCAACTCTTGAGAAACTCTACAATTCTAGTCTTTACAAAGATGATAGTCTTGGAAACTTTCGATTATAAACTGGGTACATTCCTCCTTCATCAACTCATGGAGGTAATCAACAAACTCCTCCTCAATCTATCCCAGGGAGAACTCCTACCATGTCTCAAGTAGGGAAAAACTTTGGCTCTCAAAGAGCTCAATCTCAACATGGTGTAGATCAGGAACCCACACCTGAAGAAATTTCTCAATATCAAAATGATGATAACTTCAAATGAATGATGAAGCATTTCTTGAAAGAAGACAGAGAGGCATACTTTTAACAATTAGCTCATCAAGGAGCTAAAATTCCTCCCAAATTTAATGTTGAATATATTATTATGTGTGAGGAAGAAACTCCACTCATAGCTATGATGAAACAGATGCATGCCATGCAAGTCAAACTTAATAAACTTGAGAAAGAAAAGGAACCCAAGGAGTTCTCCATGGAGGCCCTATGTCCTTTTCCATTTGACAAAGACTTGTTCATGTCACCATTTCCTAAAAGGGTGGAGATGCCTAAATATGATAAGTATGATGGACACTCTGATGCTCAAGATCATGTCAGAGAATTCTGTACACAATCTATGGATTTCATGCATGAACCAACTTATCTGATGCGTCTCTTTCCTCAATCTCTGGGGGGAGCAACCATTCATTGGTTCTCTAGATTTTCTTCTACTATCAAAAATTTTGAGGAGTTAATCAAATTGTTCTATCAGCAATACTCCTACAACATTCAACATCTAGTCACCATGATTGATATCTACAATCTCAAACAATATCCAGGAGAACCATTCCTGACATTTCTCAAGAGATGGAGGAAGAAATTCTCTCTATATGCTAGGCCTATTCTAGAAATTGAGAAACTAGAAATATTCATCAATAATCTTATCCCAGAGATCAACTACCCTTTACAAATACAAGATCATACATCTTTTGATAAGATGGTAGACAATGTGATCAAAATTGAAAAAGTACTTGTGAAAAAAGGAGACATCACACTTCAAAAGGACAAGTACGAATTAGGGTCCAATTCTAAAGAAAAGAACAAAAATTGGAACAAGAATAAAGACATCATCATAGATGGTGTTGTTGATACTATTCATGCCCCATCAAAGGCACCAGCTTTCAATCTAACTATTGGTACCAAAGCAATCAAAGCCTCAGAGAAAAAGGTGTCTGAACCATCTCAAAAGAAGCCAGAATACAAATCTTGGTTCGCTAATAATAAATGAAAGTTCACTCCTCTTGGGGAATCTTTGGAATTAGCTATGCAAACTTTGTTGGCTAATAACATGATATCTTTTCCTGAGATCTGACAATCTGATCCTGATCCTAAACCAAAATGGTGGAGAGAGAATGAATTTTGTGATTTCCATCAAGGTAAAGGTCACAAAACTAATAACTGCTTACGCTTGAAACATACTATTCAAGATCTGATTGATAAGGGAGACATCATGATTGATAATAATAAGAGCGATAATGGTCATACAGTGTTCATAGAACCATTTCTGAAACATGGTCAAGAAGTTTCATCTTCTCAGCCTAATATGGGGGCAAAGGTCAATTATGCTTACCCTAGAAATAATGTTTTTATCAACATGGTTGAACCTTATCTCTTTGAGGATTGCAATGTCATCACAATTGTGTAAAGAGATAGAGATCATACTTTAGCTAACACAGTGACTTGATCATAGGCTCAAGCACATCTGAATAGACAAATCCTAGATTCATCAAATGTCCCTAAGATGCCCTTCAATCTTTCTTCCACTTCCAAACATAAGGCTATTTCTAAATCTTCCAATCCTAAAGATATGAGGCCAACATCTTATAACATTTTTCAACAACTCCAACACACTAATGCAAAAATCTCCATGTTTGAGTTGCTTTGAATATCTCTAGCTCATAGAGCCATTCTAGACAAAGCTTTGCTCAGATCCAATGTTCCTAATGACCTTGATTTAGATAGGTTCCAGACTATGGTTGGACATATTACGTCTGCATAGTATATATCCTTTTCAGAGGAAGATGACAACTCCTTGAGTCACCCACATAACCAACCCTTGCATATAGAAGTTTTGATCCAGAACCATAGAGTCAAACATGTGTTGAAAGATGGAGGCGTTGGCCTAAATATTTGTTCTTACAACTTGGTCACACAGTTGGGATTTTCAGAATTGGCTATTGATCCTAGAAAGAAAATAACTATAAAGGCCTATGATGAACAAGAAAGATCTTCTAAAGGCACCATTGTCTTACCTATCAAAGTAGGTCCAATTATCAGAGATACTATATGTCAAGTTCTTGATCTACCTTTGGCTTACAACATTCTTCTAGGGAGACCATGGATACATGAGATGAAGGATATTCCTTCTACATTCCACCAATGCTTGAAATTTCCTTATGAAGGAGTAGAGGTCACTATTCCAGTAGACATATCCACCACTTGCAATACATTGAAGGAGAGTACGGATAAACTTGTGCCTAATAATAGAGAATCTTCCATTGAGCCAACAAAAGAAGCATCCACATCTAAAATGGAAGATCTTGCAAAAGAGGTCAATATCAAAGAAAATGGTATGGGAGAATATACTATAAAACCAGTCTTATCTTTGACATCTCTACCTATCTCCCCTAAGTCTCATGGACAATCTTTAAAAAAATCCAAACCAGACTCTAAAGAACCTCTTAAGGCATATAAAAAGAATTTTGTAGTAGAACAAGTCTCCAAGCAAGAATTTGAAGAAGATGAAGCTATGCTTACATGGCAATACAAAGATGGACCTGAATCTCAAGCTGTTCCAACTAGTAACTCTACAGTATCCAAAATCCCTTCTAAGGCATATGGTCTAGGAGATAAAATGATAGCTAAAATGGGATATTCAGGTAAAGGACCTCTAGGAGTCAGAGGAAAAGGTCTTATAACACCTATTTCACATACTGGTAGGGAAAACAAAGATACTATTGGCTTAGGCTTTAAAAAGAAACCCTTCCACCTCAAAGGTAATTTTTCCCATGTCATAGAGAAGATCACACCAGGAGAACCCCTTCTTAAGAAGGAAGAAACTGAACCATTAGATAGCAATTTAGATAGCTCAGAACTTGTTCCTTATGAGCGTTTGCCTAAGTAAATCATAGACCTTCTTGATGTTGAAGATGATCCAATCAAAAGAATTAATGTAGTAGAAATACAAGAACCTACTATCAATCAAGAGATAGTTGCAACACAAGAACTAGCTAATCTCAAAGACAATCAAAAAGAGGAAGGTGGTATTTATTCTAAGACAAATTCTCATGAGTATGAATTCAAATCAGAATCTGAGGGTAACCGTTCTTGGGGTATTCATCCTGACTTTACTCATGTTCTTAGATTTCATAGAGCATAGATAAAGAATCTAATGACTATGAATGGGGAGCCATTCTAGAAGAAGATGAGCTTATTACAAAGAAACATGTTGATGTTATTCACCAATATGCACCTAAACCCAATGTAATTCTAGAATGAAATGATGAACCTATTGAGTCTAATCCACTGATGGCTAAATTGGACTCCCATAATGACATTGAGCCTATTCATGAATTGAATGTCTTAAGTTGTAATATCAGCTTTGAACTTGAGCATCAAGTTAGGACCAATGATGATAGATCCATATTTGTAAACACTATCTCCCAATCTTTCCCCATTTTGACTATCCAATATCTTGAACTTCTTGATCAAACCTCCACAAATCCGAGCCATGGTATTTATACCTTCCCAAATGACTATGCCCTTGCTTGCTACCTCAATGCATTTGAGCCTATGAGGAATTGCATCAGTGAACCAAGTGTTAGCATATCAAAGTTGGACATCAAGTATCTTTGTCAAAAAAATAAGAATAAGAATAAAAAGAAAAGGAGTTCTGAGGGTGAAAACCACTTTGTGGCAGTCTCAGAACCTACAAAAGTAAAAATAAAAGATGTATCCAAAGGTGAAAACCTCTCTAAGGCACCTAAGGATGAGATATTTGATGTCCTTCCGAGTCATTTACAAGATAGATCTCCAGTTCTAATTGAGCCCACTCAATCCATCAACTTGGGAACAACAGAAGAACCGTAGTTGATTCATGTAGCACAATCTTTATCAGAAGAAGAGAAGCAAAAATTCACTACATTCCTAATAGAAAAGAAGATCAACTTTGCATGGAAATATTCAAATATGTCGGGGTTGGATCCTAATCTTATAATGCATCATTTATCTATAGCTCCAAATGTCAAACCTGTTAAGCAAAAATTAAGAAAGATGCATCCTCATGTTGCACTCTTGGTAAAAGTTGAATTAGAGAAGCTCCTAAAAGCCAGATTCATCCAAGTTATTGATTATGCAGAATGGATATCTAATATTCTACCTATTTCAAAACCACATAAATCAATAAGAGTATGCACAGACTTTAGAGATGTAAACAGAGCATGCCCTAAGGATGATTTTCCATTACCTAACATTGATATGATAGTGGACATGACTACGGGCTTTGAGATGTATTCTTTAATGGATGGTTTTTCTAGATATAATCAAATAAAAATTCCTCCAGAAGATCAAGAGAAAACTGCTTTCACATGTGCATGGGGCACCTTCTGTTGGAATGTCATGCCATTTGGGCTTAAGAATGCTGGTGCTACATATCAAAGAGCTATGACTTCTATTTTTCATGACATGATGCATAGGACTATGGAGGATTATGTTGATGATACTTTAGCAAAATCTATGATTAGAGATGAACATCTAAATGACTTGAGCAAGATACTAGACAGAATGGAAAAATTTAGTCTCAGACTAAATCCTAAGAAATGTGCTTTTGGTGTCACTTCTGGAAAACTCTTAGGATACATAGTCTCAAAGAAGGGCATTGAATTTGATCCAATTAAAGTAAAGGCTATCATGGAAATGCAACCTCCAAAGAATATTAGTCAAATGAGGACATTGCAAGGAAGAGTTCAATCTATCAGAAGATTCAGATCACAACTAGCAGACATATCACAACCTTTTACAAAAACATTACATAAAGGTGTGACCTTTGCATGGAATGAAGAGTGTGAGAACAACTTTAATCATATCAAGGAATATCTATCAAATCCTCCTATCTTGATGCCTCCCATTCTAGGGAAGCCTTTGATCTTATATGTCTCCACTACAGATACATCACTGGGGGCATTGCTTGCACAACATGATGAGAAAAAAAAGGAAAGAGCTGTATACTATATCAGTAGACCATTGGTTGCATATGAAAAGAATTATTCAATGATTGAGAAAGCTTGTCTAGCTGTGATCTTTGCATCATAGAAATTGAAACATTATATGTTAGCTCATACCACACATTTGGTAGCTAAAATTGATCCACTAAAGTACCTACTAAGCAAAGCTTCCCTCACAGGTAGATTAGCTAAATGGGTCATGCTCTTAAGTGAATTTGACATTGAATATGTGGAAAGAAAGGCTATCAAAGGATAGGTTATTTCTAATCAATTAGAAGATGCACCTATGATTGATGATACACCAATGCAAATGGAATTTCTAGATTCCTCTATCATGACTCTTTCTTCTAGAGAATGGTAGGTATTCTTTGATGGCTCCTATACATAGAATGAATCAAGAGCAAGCATATTGTTCATAACTCCTCAAGGATACTCAATCTCAAAAGTATTCAGATTAAAGTTCCCTTGCACAAACAATATTGCAGAATATGAAGCCCTTCTTAATGGCATGAAATTAGCAATTGAGTGGAGAGTAACAAAATTACACATTCATGGAGACTCACAACTTTTAATCCATCAAGTAAATGATGTGTACCAAACTAAAGATGAAAATCTCATTCCTTATAAGAGAATGGTAGATGATCTAAAGAAGTATTTCCTATCTATCACATTAGAGAAAATTCCTAGATTAGAGAACAAGGTTGCCAATGCAATGGCAATGCTATCTACTCTATTACAATAGCCTGAACATGAGCTACACTATGAATTCCTGGTGGAAGCAATATCTTATCCTGCATATGATTCCCCTGAAACCCACATGATCTACACTATTGTTGGTCATGATTCATCCAAATACAAAAACCTATTCTCCTATCTCCAAGACCAAATCATTCCTGATACCTTCAACCACCATGAAAAGAGATACCTTATGTGTAATGCCTCCTGATATGTCATCATTGGTCATGATCTATACAAATGAGGTCTAGATGGTACACTACTTAGATGTTTAGAATGGGAAGAGTCTCAATGTGCGTTAGAGGAAGTCCATGATGTTATTTGTGGGTCACACTCGAATGGTTTAAAACTTGCTCAAAAACTTATTAGGGCTAGGTACTATTGGCCTTAAATGGAGAAAGAGTCTATCAAATTTGCTAAGAATTGTCAAAAGTACCAAGTGCATGGCAACTTAATTCATGCTCCAGGGAGAGATCTAATTCCCTTTACTACACAATGGCCTTTTCACCAATGGGCCTTTGATCTTATAGGAGCTATACATCCTCATTCTTCTAATGGACATACCCATATAATCACAGCCATAGATTATTTTACAAAATGGGTAGAAGCAGTCTGTTTGACACAAGTAACTAGAAAGCAAATATCTATGTTCATATTGAACTATATCATATGCAGATATGGCATACCTCATTCCATAATCATAGATAACGGTGGATAATTCAAGAACAAATATCTAGATGATTTATGTGCCAAATTCAAGATTACACAACATTGGTCATCTATCTACTATCCTCAAGGGAATGGCCAAGTAGAGGCTTCTAACAAGAATCTATTGAAAATCTTGCACCGTACAGTTAATAAAATAGGAAGAGACTGGCATCTCATGATTAATCCAGCTCTTTGGGCCTATAGAACAAGTATTAGAACACCGACTAGGGCTACTCCATTCGCTTTAGTTTATGGGTCTGAAGTGGTACTGCCTATTGAGGTTGAAATCCCATCACTAAGAATCAGAATGCATGGTCTAGTAACTAATGATGACTACAGAGTGTTAAGGTTGCAAGAAATTGAACTACTAGATGAGTGCAGACAAGCAGCGTATGATCATCTCAGAGTATATCAAAAGATAATGTCTAGAGGTTACAACAAGACAGTTAGACACAGAGAATTTCAGGTTGGTGATCTAGTCTTGAGAGAGAATCCTAAAAATCAATTACATCGAGAATGCAAGGGGAAGTTTGAACCCAACTAGCTGGGTCCCTTTGTAATCACTCCTACTTTTGGCTCTGGTGCCTATCAACTCTCAATGACTGAAGGAGAGTAGCTCCAAGAACCAATCAAAATTCTCCATCTGAAGAAATTCTATGCCTAAGGCATTTAGTCCATTGTAAAATGTCCTAAAAAAATCATAAAAATCAGAAAAGGTCCTAAAAAAATGAACATCTTGGTGAAAACCTAGCAATAGGCACCTTGATGATTCACAAAAAAAATTGAAAAAATGAAAAATACAAAAAATGAAAAATACAAAAAATGAAAAATACAAAAAAATAAAATGAGAAAAAGAAAAAGTGCCTTGGTGAAAACCTGGAAATAGGTGCCTTGGTAGCAAAAATAGAATCTCTGCCAAGATGGTGAAAACCCAGCAAACGGGTGCCACTTGTTTCAAAATGCTCCATCTATCAATACAATCTTGGTCTTTCCCAGCTTTCAATCTTGCTTTAGTTTGTACATATCTCCTGATTTGATTTTGCATTCCTATTTTCAATAAGTCAGTCTGTACACCAATCAGCTCAAGTGTCTGTATCTGTCATGCCTAGATTTCCTTTAGCAAAAACACAACTATATTTTTTTTTCAAATATTAATATATATGTGTATGTTAAAAGTGTATAGCTTGCTAATATTTCTTCTAAACATATTTTACAATAGCAGTACAAGCACTAGTATGGACAGATTATCACAAGAAACATAAATAAATAAAGAACATTACTCTACCTTCAAGTTATAGCTACAATCAAAGAGATACAACATTAATCATTTCCTTTTTTTTTATTACAACTAGGAAGCATGTGACCACTTTTTACACACACTACAAATTTTCATAGCCCTAGCCTAGTCCAACCAAGATATCTTGAAAAAACCTACAAGAAACAAAACTGACTAGCAAAACCATGGTACTCTCCTCCCTACCATATGGCATCATGAGACCTCATAGGTCCTAGCCAACCCCCGAGCAAGGGGAAATCAAGCCAACAAGAAACACCCATACATCCCTCAAAAATCTCATCAACACATAAAGGAAACAATTTCAACAAGAACAACAAAGTAATCTTCACATTTACAAAAGAAAAACAAGAAACATGCTCTTAACAAGCTCATGATTCTCTTACTACTATAAAGGAATGAAAATAACACAACACAAGATCATGATACTACAACAACAATACAAAAAATTCCTCCAAAAACACAATAACACTAAGATCACAAATACTACACTAAGGAAATGACAAGATTTTGCATACAAAAGATAAACTTGCAAGAGAGCTATTTCCTCCCAGTTTGTTTTTGCATTCCTATTTTCAATAAGTCAGTCTGTACACCAATCAGCTCAAGTGTCTATATCCTATCACTGCTTAACACTTGGGGGAAATCAATGTCATATCCTATGGCCTCTAGTATACTTTAGATGTATCATATCCAGTCAGAGTCCTTTGAAACTTCATCCAAGTCAGTCAGTCAATCTCATCTCCAGAAAAGATTTTGCATCTACAACAATGCAATCAAACACAAACTGAAAACAATATGTGCTTTACATGCTTTTATGTCCTTGTATGCTTACTGATTCGCATTGAGATTTTTGCATATTATGTTCCTTCAAGCTCTTCGATGATGTCCTTTATAGGATTTAGAGAGTGATAACTGGGTGCATAATCTTTTCTTTTTCTTCTTCTTATATGTGAAAATCTAACAACTTTGGAAATTCTGGATTGAAATGGTGTCCGACTGTAAGAGCCTCTATGTTGAATTGGATGGCCATGCGTACCTCAACCATTGATACTCAGAAAATTCAATGAATGACCTGATGAAATGCATCCCTAATCATATGAGTTATGAAGGACTCGATGAAACATCCTATGACTGATGGGTCCCTCTAATACGAGTCATGGGGGCTTATGAAATGACAATCTAGCTACAGTTGAAAAGTTGTATGAGTCCTGCTGGGGAGTTGTATGAGTTTCCATGCATGCAAAATTCAAAAATGGAAAAATGTACAAAACATTGCTAAAATCCTATAAAACATAGAAAAATTGACATTTTAGCAAAGCACAGAGGTCCACCTACCGAATGTCCATACTGCCGAGGTCTCTGGTGTCTCCCGCTGCACTCAAATCAGTGCAAACTCATAAGTACCTTTGGTTCTGCTGCTTTATCTATCATTTTGCTCAGAGGGCTCCACAAATTTTTTCAAAGTCAAAAGGTTGAAATGAATTGAAAATGACCCTTCCGGCCTTTATATAGCTTTTGACCTAATTTTCAAACATGCTCCATTTTTCACAAAAACTACAGCCCTAGCTGATTTCAATGTCCTGAATCCATTTTTGGGATCAAAATTAAAATTTGAGATCATTTACTATGTCAAAATCATGATTTAAAATTTTTAGACCCAGGATGGTCTACTGCTTGCATAATTGACCTTTAATCATCACAGAAATCTAGTATTCAACTTAACTGATTATCTTACGTCAAACTATCAAAATTTCAACTTGGTCAACTATGGTTAACCCAAGTCAAACTTTGTCTTCTAGACCTCTAAACGATGCAAAATGTGTTCTCGAATGTATTTAACCAATTCTTACATCAATTAACATGTTTCTAAACCATTCAATGTTGACTTTTCTTGTCAGATTTCAATTTTAATCCTGAAGGGGGGATGGTATTGCACATCATTCAAAGTCTGTAATCTAATTTGAAATCATATCTTTCCTCGGTAATCAAGACAACAACCACATCTAATTACTGATTCATCAAAAAGACCTCATCGCTTGGGGCATATTAGATTCATCGAGATCCATATGAATCTGGTATTCTCCTAATCTTGTAAATTGTATCAGTTTTTGTAACTATCGGTTCAATTCTATTATTTCCTTGGTTCTTCAAAAACTAAAGGGTTCAGATGTGATACCAATGTGATTCTTATTGACAATCGGGTTTGGAATCAATCACTCACTTCTTCCCAATCATCAGGTTCAGAATCAGGTGTTTTGACACTTTTTTGCAATCATCGATTCATTTTCTATTATAGTTAACATTATCTTTGGTTGTTCAGGACCTATTATCTTCATATCAATTTCAAATTAATTTATGTTTCATATCAATTTCAAACATCAGTTTCAAACATCATACACAGACTATCTTTGAACCACTGCACTTTCCACAACAATTCAAAGAGGGGCAAAATGTAATACCCCAAAAATGGGCTATAAGTTCATTAACCTCCTATATCGACATATCGAATGAAAGTGACATCGAATTCCTAACCTAAGGCATATCTGAACATTATCGAATCCTAATTCATTATCCTAAATTCTGCATCGAGGAATATTCCATATTCCTAATTATCTTAATTATCTTTAATTTAATGATTATTTGGTGATAGATCTTATTTATCCTAAAGTTTGATTAATTGAATATTCTGAATATTTAATTAATTAGATTTAATACTGCCACTTAATTATTTACTTGAATTTAATTATATTTATTCCTAATTATTATTATTTAAATTTGACAATAAATCAAGATTCCTATCATTAATTGATTAAATTCTTATTTAATTAATTAAAGCAAGTTGTCATATTTGATGATATTATTTTTGAATAAAAGTTTGATTTAATAATTGATTAACCCATAAATCAATTGTTTTATTTTTAAAATCAGTTAAGTTGAGGATAAATCACTTTATTTATTTATTTAATTCATAATTAATTATGCACATCCAAAAAATAGTTAAACTATAAATCAAAAAATCAGTTCAAGTTGTTTTAAAAATAAGCTCAACTCTATTTTGAGTTGAAAGCTGATCTCAACTTCTGATTTAAATCAAAAAGCTATTTTTGCATGATTTATTGTGAGTTAACTATCTTTAATTCCTTGTTGACTCAAAAATCAACTCAGTGATTTATAGTTTTTTCCATGCATCCCCAAAGCCCTAGATTTCTATAAAATCAACGCTCAGCTCTTCACAAATCATCTCATAATTGTGCAAACTTATGCTGGCAAATTGGTATCTGAAGAATTGAAGCTTCTTTGCGAATCAACAAATTTGTGAGATCATTCATATTTTAGTATATCATTGTTAGATTAATTGTATTGCATATCAGTTTTCCATATAGATTAGATTTCATATCATTTTTCATATTATTGCATAGAAAAACCAAAAAAATAGATTAATTTGCATCTAATTCATTTCTAGATTTTGCATTCAAAATCCTTTGTTTAGGTGTCGTCAAGGTCACTAATCTCGGTCCAATCTGAGAATACATACTCGCATCTACTAGAAGGTAGTAAATCACCTAGTTAGTTTAGTTTTCATTTCATTGCACGATTTTGATTTTAGCTAACCTCTAATGTTTTACTGAAGTGTTGTGTCTACAGCTAGGTACAAAATTCACACACACAAGGAACACTACTGACACAAGCTACTACATAACTGTCTGTACAAACAATTAACCTCTGTGTCCATGATATCATGCTGATAACATGCCCATGCTACATATACTCAAATATTACTACATATGTCTTTCATGCATGCTTCTTACCATATGTTGTCATCAATGACAAACATATAGTCAGCACTGTCTTGCTGGCAAATCTCCAACAAAATGTTTCAAGGTAATCATTGAGAGTGGAAGTTATGATAATTTGGCATCCGAAGAGATGGTTAACTAATTGCAGTTGCAGAGATTGAGACATCCTAAGCCTTACCATATTTCTTGGATCCAGAAGGAGCATAAACTACTTGTAAGTGAACAATGCCTTGTTAAATTCAAAATTGGGAATTATCATGATGAAGTCTTGTGTGATATTATGCCTATGGATTGTTGTCATATTCTTTTGGGTAGACCTTGGAAATATGATAGGAAAGCTTTGCATGATGGTAGATTGAATTAA
Organism: Chamaecyparis obtusa; assembly: GCA_027943335.1. Lineage (NCBI taxonomy): Eukaryota > Viridiplantae > Streptophyta > Pinopsida > Cupressales > Cupressaceae > Chamaecyparis > Chamaecyparis obtusa. Next base: position 261,266 of record BSBK01004189.1, on the reverse strand, counting down.
TATACTATTTGGATGGATAGGAAAAAACAAGTATTATTGCCATTAATAGAAAGGTTTCATGAAGGTCACTGTACTACAGTCAGAGTATGCTTGGTTGATGGTAAAAAGTTTGCAAGAGAAATGAAAGAACAAAATATTTGTTTTTCTTTGATTCCAAGAAAAACTGAGAAACAAGATGAGTTAGAACATGCACCTGAGGTTAAACCTTTGTTGATAGAATTTCATGACATCATTTCTAATAATGTACCTGATGGTTTGCCTCCTATGAGAAGTATAAGTCATTGTATTGATTTGATACCTGGAGCTAGTTTTCCTAATAAAGTACCACATAGGTTGACACCTGATGGAAAGACTGAGTTGAATATATATAAGTGAAAGAATTTCTTGAAAGAGGTTTGATTAGGGAAAGTTTGAGTCCTTGTGTAGTACCTTCTATATTAGAACCAAAAAAGAATGAAGAATGGAGAATGTGCACTAATTCTAGAGCCATAAACAAGATAACAGTAAAGTACATATTTCCTTTGCCTAGGATGGATGACATAATGGATAGTTTGAGTGGAGAAAAGTATTTCATAAAGATTGATTTGAAAAGTGGTTATCATCATATTAGGATTAGAGAAGGGGATGAATGGAAAACTACTTTTAAGACTAATGAAGGTTTGTATGAATGGTTAGTTATGCCTTTTGGTTTGCCTAATGCACCTAGTACTTTCATGAGGCTAATCAATGAAGTTTTGAAAATATTCTTGGTTAATTTGTGATTGTATATCTTGATGACATTTTGATATTTAGTAAGAGTAAGGAAGAACATCTTGAACATATTAGAAAAGTATTGCAGAGATTGAAGGAAGAAAAGTTGTTGATTAATTTGAAGAAATGTTCATTTATGAAAGAAGAGATTGTGTACCTTGGTTTTCTAATTTCAGCTAATGGATTGAAGATGGATTCTAAGAAAGTGAGAGTTATACTTGATTGGCCTACGCCAAAAAATGTTGGAGAGGTAAGATCATTTCATGGATTGGCAAGTTTTTATAGGAAGTTCATCAGAAATTTTAGTTCTATTTGTAATGCTATGACTAAAACCATGAGAGGAGATAAAAGGGATTTCAAATAGACACATGGTGTTAGAAAGTAAATTCCACCAAGATAACTGAGAGGGGGGGGGTGAATTAGTTATCAGATAATTATAACTTTTATCATCTTCAATAGCATTAAACCATATAAACAATATAATTACCAACCATAGAAAGATATTCATACACAATTACACAATAACACAAGATAGGTTGACTAGGGAACCTCTTGATCAAAGAGTAAACCCCGGTGGGAATGATGCCCACAAAAGATGCACTAATATGAATATTCCTTATGAAAGGATGGAATCTATTAGGATTCTTATGAAATACATTTAGTACATATAAATCCCTGTTAGGAGATTTTGAATCCCTGTTAAAAGATTCTAACCTTGTTAAGAGTTATGGAAGACAGAAGGACCCACTGCCCAAACAGCTTCAAGGTAAGATCACTAAACTCACTGTCCAAATAATCTTTGCATTATTCAATAGAATAATATGTTACCTCTTCTTTGACTGTGCCAAACTGCACTCACTGTTACATCAGATCTCAATCTTAGATCTTTGTACTTCGCATGTCTTCCTTCATAATTTCACTCTGATACTTAGCTCTTTTCTTCACTTCATGCATACCACATCACATCACAACATTACACCAAGGAAAAAAATTCCTTCTTTTATACCACACTCAAATAATTACAAATGAATCGGCACACAATTACAAAATAAAATATTTCATATGTTACACCAAAATTACATAAAACTGTTGGCTTCCAAATACAATAAATCTTCACTTGTGTGACTTAAAAGTTTGCACTATCATCCACATCACTATCAATGTGTCTCTAACTTCCCTTTAACTGTGCAAAGCTAGATTCCATCCCGATTAGGAGATGTCATCCAATTGCCAAAAACCACTACTTAGGAACATTGCCTGAATACTGCTTCGACCAAAATGATCATAACTTTCATGAATAAAATAATTACTATATGTGCTCTTAACCATAGACATATAACATATCAAAGAGTATATCCTCAACATTGCATAGCTCCAATTGCAATATCCCACGTGTGCTAATCAAAACACTATCTACTTCTCTGCAAGTCTTCGATAAAACACTATGTTGACATCAATGACAATCATAGTCATGAATGCAACAACAACTGCTATAGAATGGGTGTCAAAAAATTTAGCATTCATTCATAATAATGTCCCCCATTGGCATTGATGGAAAAATAGATGAAAAACATCCAATGTTCCAAAAATCCAATACTGCAACACTGCTTCTTCAAATCCTCTTCATCAATCAAATCTTGCTTCGTTATCTTGTTCAGTTCTCTTATATTGTTTTCTCATATTGTTTTTCATGCATACTTCTCCCAAATTGACATCAATGATAGAAATTTCATCACTATGTCAACAACAACTCAATGTCAAAAGACACTTTTCAAAAAAAAAAAAAATTTACTAGAGTCCTCATGACTTAGCTCAGATACACATACTCCCCCATAGAGGAAGTACCAACATCCAGTCCAGAAGAAAGTTAGGGCTCATATATTACCAAATGGATGCAACCAACTACATCATTACTCAAAAGTAGGTTGGGGTATAACCCCAAGCATACCTCTCAGATACTCAAATGTATCCTTAGGCAAAGGCTTTGTAAATATGTCTACTATCTATTCCTTTGTGCTTATGTACTCCGGTCTGACTTCTTTCTCAGCAACTTTCTCTCTTACAACATGATACTTGATCTCTATATGTTTTCTCTTAGAATGTAGTACATGATTCTTAGACATATTGACTATACTGGTGTTGTCCCAATGTATAAGAATAGGTTCAACAAATTTAATTCCAATATCCTTCAGCATTTGTTTCATCCAAACTATCTGGTTACAATTGTTTGTTGCTGCTACATACTCTATTTCTACTATGCTTTGTGAAATACAATTCTACTTCTTGCTTAACCAAGAAACTAATCTTCATCCAGGGAAAAATGCTCCTCCACTGGTGCTTTTCTTATCATCAACACTGCCTCCCCAATTAGCATCTGTATATGCACATAGGGTAAAATCATCAGATTTTTCATACCACAATCCATAGTCCATTGTGCCTCTTAAATATCTCAGTATCCTCTTTACTACTACATAATGTGATTCTCTAGGTTCAACTTGAAATCTTGCTACAATTCCAACTGAATGTGCTATATCCGATCTTGTGTGTGTCAAATACTACAATCCTCCAATCATGGATATGTATTTCTTCTGCTCAGCTATCGGTGTTTCATCTTTGCTAGATAACTTATGTCTAGTTACCATAGGTGTTCCAACTGGTTTACAGTCCTCCATTCCAAATCTTTTCAAAAAATCATTCAAGTACTTTGTCTAACTTACAAAGATACCATCATTGTTTTGTGTTATCTGTAATCCCAAAAAGTATTTCATCTCACCAATCATACTCATTTCAAATTCAATCTTCATTTCATCAGCAAATTTGTCACTAGCTTCATCTTCTCCTCCAAAAATAATGTCATCAACAAAAATAACTATAATCAACAGAACATTTTCAATTTCTTTTGTATATAGATTGCTATCAGCTGTTCCTTTAGAAAATCCTAACTTTAACAAATACTTATCCAGTCTTGCATACCAAGTTCTAGGTGATTGCTTTAGTCCATATAATGATTTCTTCAGTTTGCATACCATGTCTCCTTCTTGAGTCAAAGGAAAACCATCAGGCTGCTCAATGTAGACTTCTTCTTCCAATTCTCCATTAAAAAATGTTGACTTCACATCCATCTGATATAGTTTGAATTTCTTAAAAGCTACATAGGCCGAAAAAATTCTTACTGCTTCAATTCTTGCTACTGGTGCAAAAGTTTCTTCATAGTCAATTCCTTCTTGTTGTGAGTAACCCTTACATACCAATCTTTCTTTGTTTCTTACAACTTCTCCTTGTTCATTCATCTTGTTTCTGAATACCCATTTAGTTCCAATCACATTCTTGTCTTTAGGTCTAGGGACAAATTCCCATGTCTTGTTCTTTTCAATTTGATCTAGTTCTTCTTTCATAGCATTAATCCAATGTTCATCTTCACAAGCTTCACTAGTAGATTTAGGTTCAATTTGAGAAATCAAACATAAATGTACCTTATTCTGAGTTAGAACTCCTCTATCCAAACTTCCAATAACTTGTTCAATAGGATGATGTCTTGATAAATACCTTTTCAGTGTCATAGTCTTAGATCTTGCTTCAAATATAGATTCTTCTCTAGATTCCTCTCTAGTTTCTTCAGCATGAATTTCATTCAACAATTCACTATCAGTTTCATAGAATAACTCAGTAGTTTCAGTGTTAGGCTTAGAATGAGCTTCTTCATCAGATTCATAATCAAGCATTCTTTCCTGAATTTTGAACTTTTCATCAACTTTAACATTTGTGTTTTCAACAATAGTTTTAGTTCTCTTATTGTAACATCTGTATTCTTTTCTCTTCAAAGAATATCCAAGAAAAATACATTCATCACTTCTAGGATCAAACTTAACAATATCATCATCTCTCTTTATATAACATTTTCTTCCAAAAATTCTAAAATACTTAACTGAGGGTGCATGTCCAAACCATAATTCATAAGGTGTCTTGTCTGTTTCTGCTCTGATTTGTACTTTGTTCATTGTATATACTGTTGTATTCACTACTTCTCTCCAAAATGTCTTCACTAAATCATTCTCAAATAACATAGCTCTTGCTGCGTCAATCACTGATCTATTTCTTCTTTCTACAATACCATTTTGTTCAGTTGTTCTAGGGGCTGAAAACTGTCTCTTAATACCATTTACTTCATGAAAAGTGTTAAACTCACTAGAAGTAAATTCACCACCTCTATCAGATCTCAAACATTTAATCTTCATTCCAGATTCATTCTCAACTTTGTTCTTAATGATCTTAAACTTATTGAATGCTTTAGATTTTTCTTTTAGAAATGCAATCCACATCATTCTTGTAAAATCATCAACAAGAATCATAAAATACCTTTCTCCATAGAATCCTCTAGTCCTGGTAGGACCGCTCAAGTCTGTATGAACAATCTCCAACTTCTCTATCGATGTGAACTTATTACTAGGAAATGAACTTCTCTTCTACTTAGCCATCACACATTCTTTACAGATCATGTTAGTAGGCTTCATAATTTTAGGCAAATCCCTTACTGCAAGTGTATTACTTACTTTCACAATGTTATCAAAGTTTATATAACAAAACCTTGTATGCCATAACCAACTGTCATCAATCTTAGTAATCAAGTATGTCATCTCAGTAGGATTCAACTGAAATACATTACCTCTGGTTCTAGATCCTATTCCAATCAGATTTCCATCTTTATCCTTTATCACACAAGTTTTATCAATAAACCAAACTTGATATACCTTATCAACTAACTATCCAACACTCAAAATATTATGTTTCAATCCATCAACAAAGTAAACATCATCAATATTAGTCTTTCCATCAAGAGTAATATATCCTATACCTTTAATCAAACAAGGTGCATTGTTACCAACTCTAACAACTCCTCCATCATAATTGTTAAACTTTATAAACATTTTCATATCACCAGTCATATGATGTGAACAACCATTGTCTATAATCCAATCACCTTTCTTTTCAACTTGGGAAACTAAGGCTTTTTCTTCCTTAACATTAGTTTCAAAATTTTCTTCTTTAATTGCTACAAATCCTATTTCATCTCAGTATCACTTTCACTTAAAGTTCTTTCAATACTAGCTTCAAGGTCTTCATCATTAGCATAATAACATTCCTTAGATCTTCTAGGCTTGAAATTATTTTTGTACTTCTTAACTCTCTTAGGACATCTAGATGCAAAATGACCATATTCTTGACAAGTCCAACATTTAAAAAATTTCTTATTGTCTGGTTCTCTTTTCACAGCAACGCAATACCTTCTTCAATCTTCTTGTCTTCTTCACTTCTAGATCTGCTACTTCGAGCATAATCTCCATTCACACTAATGCTTCTTAACAATGTAGGGAAAATACTAAGAGCACTTAATGCTATCTCCATTCTAGGTAAGTCTCCTGATAATCTCAGGTTCATCTCTGCTACTTCCAATCTTCCAAGAAGAGTCTCTCTTGTAAAGTTTGTAGTACAAGGTATAACTTGTTCAATTGTCCATGTTGTCTACTTAAATACAAGAGTCAATGTCCTTAGAATTTTCCATATCACTTCATTCTCTATCTTTGTTCCTTCGCAAGATTTTATCCCTGCAACAATTTTTGACATTCTGCCAATATAGCTTCTAATAGATTCATCTTCCAACATTCTTATATCTTCAAATGCACATATCCAATTATGTAATCTATCTCTTTTTGCATGTTCATCACATGCAAAAGTAGAGTGCAAAGCTTTCCAAATTTCATGAGAGTTTTTCAAACATTTTACCTGACTATATTCATTCTCCAGAAGTGCTGTCAAAAGTGCTTCTCTTGCAAGTATGTTACACATGAATAGATTTCTCTCATCATTAGAGCATGTCTCAAGATCATCTTCTTAAATGATAGTCTTATCATTCTTTTTAGTCAACCAATAAACTAGTCCTAAACATAGTACATGTGTCTTCATCTTTTCTTTCCAGCTGTCAAAATTTACTCCATCAAACTTAGGGCTTTCTTTCCTGAAATTCACCATGGATCTCCTTAAGCTGTTAAACTTTTATTTCAAGGACCTACTACTCTAATACCCATTGTTAGAAAGTAAAGTCCACCAAGATAACTGAGAGGGGGGGTGGTAGGGGGGTGCTGAATTAGTTATCAAATAATTATAACTTTTATCATCTTCAACAACATTAAACCATATAAGCAATATAATTACCAACCATAGAAAGATATTCATACACAATTACACAATAACACAAAATATGTTGACTAGCGAACCTCTTGATCAAAGAGTAGACCCCGGTGGGAATGATGCCCAAAAAAGATGCACTAATATGAATATTCCTTGTGAAAGGATGGACTCTATTAGGAGTCTTATGAAATACATTTAGTACATATAAATCCTTGTTAGGAGATTTTGAATCCTTGTTAAAAGATTCTAACCCTGTTAAGAGTTATGGAAGATAGAAGGACCCACTGCCCAAATAGCTTCAAGGTAAGATCACTGAACTCACTATCCAAATAATCTTTGCATTATTCAATAGAATAATATGTTACCTATTCTTTGACTATGCCAAACTGCACTCACTGTTACATCAAATCTCAATCTCAGATCTTTGTACTTCGCATGTCTTCCTTCATAATTTCGCTCTCATACTTAGCTCTTTTCTTCACTTCATGCATACCACATCACATCATTACATTAAAACAAGGAAAATCATTCCTTCCTTTATACCATGTGCAATTAATTACAAATGAATCTGTACACAATTACAAAATAAAATATTCCATACATTACACCAAAATTAGATAAAACTGTTGGCTTCCAAATACAATAAATCTTCACTCATGTGACTTTGAAGTTTGTGCTATCATCCACATCACTATCACTATGTCTCTAACTTCCCTTTAACTATTCAAAGGAAGATTCCATCCTGATTAGGAGATATCATCCGATTGCCAAAAACCGCTACTCAGGAACACTGCCCGAATACTACTTCCACCAAAATGAGCATAACTTTCATGAATAAAATAATTAATGTTTACACTCTTAACCATAGACATATAACATATCAAAGAGTATATCCTCAATGTCACATAGCTCCAACTACAATATCCCACGTGCGCTAATCAAAACACTGTCTGCTGCTCTACAAGTCTTTGGTAAAACACTATGTTGACATCAATGAAAATTATTGTCATGAATGCAACAACAACTGCTATAGAATGGGTGCCAAACACTTTAGCATTCATTCCTAACACATGGAGCTCATTAAGAGTTTTGAAACATTGAAACAAAGAATGCAGAGTTGCCTGCACTTGCTTTGCCTAATTTTAGTAAAGTTTTTCAAGTTGAATGTGATGCTAGTGGAAGTGTAATTGGAGCTTTTTTGAGTCAAGAAGGAAGACCAATAGATTTTTTTAGTTAGAAGTTGAATGATGCTAAGATAAAATATTTAGTTTATGACCAGGAATTCTATGCTATTGTTCAATCTTTGAAGAAGTGGAGACATTATTTGATGCCTAAAGATTTTATGTTGTATACTGACCATAAAGCTTTGCAATATTTGGGAAGTCAGAATAATTGAATCAGAGACATATGAAGTGGATTGAGTTCTTGCTGAATTTTTCCTTTTCATTGAAGCATAAAAGTGGACAGTTAATAAGGTTGTTGATGCCTTGAGCTGAAGAAGAAGTTTGCTGACAGAAATGAAAGTTGATGTACTTGGTTTTGATGATTTGAAGTGTTTGTATGAAAATGACCTTGATTTTGTAGAGCCTTTGAAAGATTGTTAGGAACAAATAGTGAGTGATAAGTGGACTGATTATTTCATTCAAGAAGACATGTTGTTTAAAGGAGTTTACATACCTAGAGGATCTATGAGAGAGAACATAATAAAGGAGAAACATCATGGTGGACTTGCTGGATATTTTGGGATTGATAAGACTATGAAATTGATCTTAGAAAGATACTTTTGGCCATAGATTTATAGAGATGTACAAAGAATGGTTAGAGGTTGCAAAATTTGTCAAGTGGCAAAAGGAACTAGTCAGGATTTGGGATTGTAGACACCTTTTCCTATACCAGATAGACCTCAAGAAGATGTGAGTATGGACTTTATTCTTGGATTTCCTAGAACTTAGAGAGGTAATGATTCTATTTTGGTAGTGCTTGATAGATTTTCTAAAATGGCACATTTCATACCTTGTAAGAAGACATCTAATGCATTGCATGTAGCTGAATTATTTTTCAAGGAAGTGGTAAGATTGCATGGGTTGCTTAAATCTATTGTTTTAGACATAGATACTAAGTTTACTGGTTACTTCTAGAGAACATTTTGGAAAAAGATGAATACTGAGTTTAAGTTTAGTTCTACATTTCACCCTCAGATAGATGGATAGACTGAATTTGTGAATAGAAGTTTAGGAAACTTGTTGAGATGTTTAGTTGGAGATAAGCCTGCTAATTGGGATTTGGTTTTGGCACAAGCAGAGTTTGCATATAATAATTCTCTAAATAGAAGTACTAAAAGGACCCATTTGAGATTTTTATTGGATTTAAACCTAAGGGAACCATAGAGTTGAGAGATTTACCTACTGAGACAAGGAGAAGTGTTGAAGCTAAGGATTTTGCAGTATATGAGAACTTTTCATGAAAAAGTAAAAATGAATTTAGAGGACAGTAATCTGAAATATAAACAAAGAGCAGATAAGAGAAGGAGACATAAATCCTTTAAAGTTGGAGATGAGGTTATGATTCATTTGAAGAAGAATATATTTCTAGTTGGTACCTACAACAAGCTAAAAATGAAGAAGTTTGGACCTTGTAAGATTCTGAAGAAGTTTGACAGTAGAAATACTTATGAAGTGGAACTACTAGGGGACATGGATATATCACCTATATTCAACATTGTTGATATCTTTGAGTACTTTGAATAAAAAAATGAGGTGTGAGATGATCTTGAATATCAGAGTAAGCAAGAGTACCAGAGGAAAAGACTATGTGGAATATCTAGTTCAGTGGAAAGACAAGCAAGTTGAAGACAGTTCATGGATTACACAAGCTGAGTTGGATCTTTATGATTCAGGTCAGAATATGAGTAGTTCCTGATGTGGACATCAATTCTTTTATTACCTCAGGTGTTTGATGCAGGATCATCTTGGGTCTTGAGCAATCTTGCATCACCAAAAATATTTCTTATTTCTTGTACCAGTCTGATGTTTGTTTTGTCGCCGATGTTGTAGTTTGTTTCTTTCCTTGTACAGTTAATGTAGTTTTGTGGACCTAATATTGAGCACTTTCCTAAGGGCACACATCCTAATTCATTTGGATCTGGAAGTTATCACCATTTTCCTTGGGCATCAATTTTTCGCTAGTTTTGCTCATGAAACGTGTGGTATTTCATCTTGCACAGTTTTGTATGGGGAAATTAGATCTTACGTGGTTGGGGATATGTTCTTGGGTCATGTGTGGACCTAAATGCATCTTTCCATCATATTTTTTTGTTTCTTGCTTTATTTTTCTTTCTCCTCCTAAGTGGACCTATATTGTAACTAAATGCCTAACTGATTGACTTGTGGCCTTGCTAGCTATATATTTGGAGCTTAGGTTATTTAGTTAGTAGTGCAAAGTAGGTATTGAGTAGATACATAATTAGAGACAAAGACAATATATGAGCTGAGACTCTAAATGCATAATTCTTATTGTATAAGGCCAAAACTCAGAAGGCCTCACAACTAGGCATGTTGAAAGATTTAATATAATTGCACTAGTGTTGTTACAAGTTGCTTGTCTCATATCCATTGTGTTTTCACTAATTTTATGTAGTTTTCATATTTCTTCCATGTGTAACTCTTCACAAGGCATGTTTGTGGGTTTAAGAAGTCTCAATTAACCCTGATTCTGCCTTCTCCTTCCCTGCCCTTGCATCGACAATTGTCTCCCATAGTTCTGCAAGCAGGATTCAGGCCGTTAACCCTATGAGTATTCAAACCCATTTAGTCTTGCAAGAAATATTGAAGCAGATCCTCTCTACACAAAATCTAAGTATGTTCATGGAATAAATCCAAGGAACAAGTGCAATTATGTCTTCTGAGGCTTTAACCTCAAGGAAGCATCAAATTTTATAGTCGGATGGAAGAGTTAGCTTAAGACTTGTCCCCATTTGGGTCATTCCTGGGAGATTTTTACCTCATCCAACATATCCTCTAAAGGATTAAATGAAATGTGAGGTTGGGGACCATGAGATCTAGGTTTCTAGTTCTCTAAAAGAGAAGACCATAATCCCCTAATCTTTTCCTTTTCCCTATCCAAGCCATGCCAAGCATAATTAATCCAGAGACGGTATGCACATTGCCAAGGGGCACTACTACATTTGACCTCATTTTTCTACCAAAATTTTTAACAATAAATTAAAAAGGTTTAGGTTGGTTGGATTATAGAAGGAAAACTTCCCTTTTTTTTAATCCATGCCCATGTTAGTCAAAATTTTGACTAATACCATGCAGGTCAAAATTTTGACCAACACAGGCATAACTTTAAAAAGAAAAAAGATTTTGTGTCTCATTTCATTGTTTGGTTTTCACTTGGAGTGTGCAAAGGAGCTAGAGCCTGCGATTGTTTGAACTATTATTTTGTGAGAGTTTTAGGAGGACTACCTACCTATGAGGGTTTCCACTATGATTTGGTGTAAAAGGAGGACCGCCTACCTATGAGGGTTGCCACTATGATTTGGTGTAAAAGGAGGACCACTTGCCTGCAAGGTTTTCCATTGTGATTTGGTGTAAAAGGAGGACCCCTTCCTACGAGGGTTTCCATTGTGATTTGGTGTAAAAGGAGGACCGCCTATAAGGATTTCTTTACTCTTCATTTGTTTGGCATTGTTTTATTAGTTACCTACTTAGGGCTCGTGAGCAATGTGCCAGGGCATCATGTATTGGGTATTTGCTAGGTTATCTATTGTGAAGGGAATGTAGAGACTAAACACCCCTGCAAGTCCATTTGATGCATTCATAGTTCTTGATGTTCACTTGATTAGTTTTATCTCTGTTTTACATAGTTAGTTGTGTAATGAACAAATAGTTGGCTATCATCACAAACATGGTCATGTAACTACATTGATTAGATTTCATTTTCCCTGAGTATGTTTTTGTTTATATATCATGCCTTGTCAATTTGTGAAGTGAGTGGATAGATTGAACATCTCTACAAGTTTAACCTTCGATGCATCCATGGTTTTGAAGTTCATTTGTTAGTTTTGCAAAAATTTTATTGAAACTTTTGTGTTGTGCCCACGAGATACTAAACTCTCTATCAGATCGGCCCAGAAACTCCTTAGTCAGATTTGTCATGGAGAGTGTACCTTGACTTGCAATTTCTCTATTGGTCTCCAATGCCATTGGATGAGAAGAAAGCTAAGAAAATGAATTTTAATAACCTAAGTGCTCAGATTTGGGGGAAGTAGCTATGTTTCTTCGAGATCGATGCCCTAGTTAGATATATGCTATGTGTTTAACCAGCAAAGTAATAAAATGCTTGCAGTAGTGTCCTAGGAATAATCTAGATTCAAGGCTTAGTTAAATTCAAAAGCCTCAAGAACATTGAAGAATTCTAAATGACAATAACCATTGTAAGGACCCACTATTAGACCATTCCAGATGACCCTAATCTAACTTGATCAACTAGATTAGAGTGTCTTTGTGATAGTCGATAGTGTTGGAGTAGAGTGGTTAAAGCTAGTTAGAATATTTAGTGTGACACATTAGAAGACAATGAATTCTATGCAGAATGGCCTAGACCCAAATCCAATAACTGATTGAAGGGAGGAACACAGTTGTAGGCTTAAAACTAGAGAAAGATTTTGATCCTAAAGGGAATCAAGAATCGGGTTAAATATCAACAACCATTTGATGTCTGTGAAGAAAAGTGTCACTTGGAACTTTACAAATCCCATTCAAGGAAATTGGTAGTTAGAAGAATCATCCTATGGCTGAAGAAATTTAGAGACTAAGGAGTTTTGATAGTGTTGGTTGGAACCATTGTTCATGGTTTGAATCGACATTATTATTCTATTGTGATAATTGGTTGGGCCTACAAGAGCTTTAGTTGTAACCATTGAAGCTTCAGGGTATTCTTAAATCTCCTATCTCCGATCAATTCTAGGTCCAATAGGTAGTTGTTTCACCATTAGATTATCATTATAAGATGATCCAAATAATAATCTATGTTCCTCCTTTAGACCAAATAGCTACTGTTGTAGCATACCAAGCAAATTCATTAAGTTTCCTCTATAAATTATGGTGATCACCCAAACATTCTTCCTTCTCATTACATTAATGGATTAGGGAACTATAGTACATGTTAATACTCAGTTATTCCATGTGTTACAGTGGTTAGAGGTCATGGAATGACCATATTCAATTGGAAAATCACAAAACTATCAAAGGAATGACTGAAACTACTCTACCAGTCAGAATTAATTAAGTAAAAATACAAATACAGACCTCACAAATACATATATGTGGTCTAGGATCAATATATAACTATTCCAAATGCATTGAAATGTAAGAAAATGCCAAAATGAATCCAAAATCACTCTAAGAACTCAAGGAAATTGCATTTGAAAGAAGTTTATTTATCAAAAAATCATTACAGTCCGTACACCGGGCCTCTTCTGTCGTACAATGAAACTTTGGCATATTTGATAGACTCCTAGAAACTACTCCAACCAATCCCAAATAGTTGGATGGATTAGTTTGCACTAAAACATAACAAAATCCAATTCCCTCCATTTTCTAATAACCGTTTCATTTCAAATTTTTGAATTTGCAACATTACAAATTTGGAGTTTTTGAAACTTTTAAAGATAATGAAGCCTTAAGACTTTAAAATGTGACCCAAATGAACTTACTAAGCATTATTAAAATAAAATATAAACTATTATAAACTTGTAACACCAAATACCATCCTAGGCTCTTATTTTGGTCCTAAGGCCTATTAGGCCTTTTAAGACTTATTACATATTTTCCATTTGCATTGCCTGGAATGAACTTATAGGCCATTATAGGTGCCAATACATTCCAATTGATGTCTTTAGATGTCATTAGGTGCATGGTTGTCATTATGGACTCATGGTAGTCTTTGGATGTTCTAGGTGCTCTTTCACCATGTTCACCACCTTTGAAAGGATTCTTATCCCAAGAATCAGTCCTGGCATTGGATGTTTGAGTCTGAACTTGTACTTTAGGAATATGGTGCCTTGACAGTTAGTTCTTTTTTCCCACTGACCATCCACATCTGAACATGGTTGTTTACTAGCTGCCCTTCAATAGGACACTTGACTGTACCTATTTGAACATAGTTCAAATCCCAAAAGTTTGCATTTCTAGGACTGTGCAACATTGTCCTATTCAATCATTTGTCCTTTTCTGCCCAAACCTGATTTTTCCTTCCTCCTCTTCCCCTAATTGAAGAACCTCCTCTATTGTTTCTATTCTATCTTTCACTTTTCCTCTTCAATTTATCCTCTATTCATAGGCCAACTGGTAACATTCCTTCACACTTCTCGGGTTAGAAGCCACAAATTCATCTTGGATGTTAAATCTTAAACCACCTAAATATCTAGCAACCTTAACAACTTCTTCTTCTTCCAATCCTAACCTTATGCTTATTTTATAGAATTCATCTTAATATGCTTTAACATCTAAATCTCTTTGTTTTAAACTTTGCATTCTTTTATGCATTTGTACATCAAATTCTTTACGAAGAAAGTTACCTTTCAATTTTGCTATCATCCTATCCCAAGAGACAATCTTTGGCTTACCTCTTCTCCTTCTATCTACCTCCTCATGATCCCACCATAAGAGTGCATGCCCTTTGAGTTTTGTTTTTTCCAATCTAACCCTTTGATCTTCTGATACGTCTTCACGTACAAAGTATGCATCCATTGATTCAATCTAGTCCAAAAGCTCTTCTTCTTTCAGACTTCCATCATACATAGGGATATCTCCCCTCACCTTATGCTGCTCATTCTTCATAGCCTTGAATATCTTGATTGTCCTCTACTCTTCAGGATCTATTTGTTCCTCTTCTTCCTCTCCTTCCCCTTCCTTATGGGTTTCTTCCTCTTCTTCACTACCAACACCTTCATCTGCTACTCTTCTTTGATTGGATTCTAGTGCTTCAAGCCTAGCCAAAACTATATTATAAGATTCCCGCAACCTTGTGTTCTTCTCCTTCAACTCCTGGGTCTCCCTGGCAGTACCTGCATTCCTTGGAAGCATTTTTACAAACAATAGTCAAAATTTTTTAGCAAAGTATTCCTCTATCCCTCTAAGGCACCATTTATTTTAGATAATTTAATTTTAACTTTGGTTGTGTTAACAAAACTATGTTGACTTTATTTTTTAGTTGTTTAACATGAGAGTTTGTAGATTAATAGGAGTTCACATATACTAGTGTGACATAGTTTCCCATATATAACTAGTGAGATGAACATAATTCATGTACCTCATGCTAGTGTGCTTGCATACCTTGTATACACTATTTTTCATTAGACTAGACATTATCCAAATAGTGAGTATTTATATAAAGTTCTATAGCACATAGGTGGTCCTCCTTTTACACCAATGAATAGTAGTGACAACCCTCACAGGAAGTTGGATAATGTCTAGTCTAATCCAAGCACACTAGCATGAGGTACATGAGTTATGTTCATCTCAATAGATATAGATGGGCATTAATTCTCAATTGAATGATACGTTCCCATAAAAATGTGAACTCCTATTAATCTAAAAACTCTCATGTTAAACAACTACAAAATAAAGTCAACATAGTTCCTCTAACACAACCAAAGTTAAAATTAAATTATTCAAAAAAGGGTTTGTGTTTTGAGTTAATTGGTTTATGTAAATCTATTTTGTGTTATACCCATATGGATCAATGGCAAGGTTTGAGTCTCTATAACCTATGTGGATAGTTCTTGTTTATATTGTTAGAAAGTAAAGTCCACCAAGATAACTGAAGGGGGGGGGGGGGGGGGTGAATCAGTTATCAGATAGTTATAACCTTTATCAACTTCAATAGCATTTAACCATGTTAGAAATGTTATTACCAACCATAGAAAGATATTCATACACAATGACACAATAACATAAGATATGTTGACTAGGGAACCTCTTGATCAAAGAGTAAACCCCAGTGGGAATGATGCCCACAAAAGATGCACTAATATAAATATTCCTTGTGAAAGGATGGACTCTGTTAGGAGTCTTATGAAATAAATTTAGTACATATGAATCACTGTTAGGAGATTTTGAATCCCTGTTAAAAGATTCTAACCCTGTTAGGAGTTATGGAAGACAAAAGGACCCACTGCCTAAACAACTTCAAGGTAAGATCACTGAACTCACTATCCAAATAATCTTAATATTATTCAATAGAATAATATTAAATATGTTACCTCCTTACTGTGCCAAACCACACTCACTACTACATCAGATCTCACTTTCAGATCTCTATACTTTGCACGTCTTCCTTCACAATTTCGCTATCATACTTAGCTCTTTTCTTCACTTCATTTATACCACATCACACATCCATATCAACAAAAAAGAAAAATTCCTTCCTTTATAACACACTCAAATAATTACAAATGAGTTGGCACACAAATACAAAATAAAAGTTTCCACACGCTACATCATAATTACACAAAACTGTAGGCTTCCAGATGTAATAACTCCTCACTCATGCGACCTCAAATTTTGCACTATGAAACACATCACTATCAATGTGTCTCAACCTTCCCTTTAACTATGCAAAACCAGATCTCATCTCGATTAGGAGATATCATCCAATTTCCACAAACCGCTACTCACGAACACTGCCTGAATACTGCTTCCACCAAAATGCTCATAACTTCTATGAATAAATGAATTTTTGTCTGCACTCTTAACCATAGAAAAAAAACATATCAAAGAATATAACCTCAACATCACATAGGTATATCTACAATATCCCATCTGCGCTAATCAAAACATTGTCTGCTTCCCTGCTAGTCTCTAGAAGATCACTATGTTGACATCAATGACAATCATAGTCATGAATGCAACAACAACTACTATAGAATGACTGCCAACATCTGGCATTCATTCCTAACAATCTCCCCCATTGGCATTGATGGCAACATAGATGAAAAACATTCAATGTTCCATAAATCCAATACTACAGCTCTAACAAACATTTCAAATCTTGCTTCGTTATCCTATTCAGTTCTCTCCAACAGATGGTACAAGTGGTTTTTCATGTAAACTTCTCCCCCATTGACATCAATGACAAAAATTTTGTCACTATGTCAACAACAACTCAATGTGAATAGACACTATTCAGAAAAATATATTCACAAGAGTCCTCATGACTCAGCTCACATACTCCCCCATAGAGGAAGTACCAACATCCAATCCAGAAGAAAGATAGGGATCATATACCACTAGATAGATGCAACCAACTACATCATTACTCAAAAGTAGGGTGGGGCATAACCCCAAGCATAGCTCTCAGATACTCAAATGTATCCTTAGGCAAAGGCTTTGTAAATATGTCTGCTATCTGTTCCTTTGTGCTTATGTACTCTAGTCTGACTTCTTTTTCAACAACTTTCTCTCTTACAACATGATATTTGATCTCTATATGCTTTGTCTTAGAATGTAGTATAGGATTCTTAGACATATTGACTGTACTGTTGTTGTCACAATTTATAACAATAGGTTCAACAAATTTAAATCCAATATCCTTTAGCATCTACTTCATCCAAATTATCTGGTTACAATTGTTTGCTACTGCTACATACTTTACTTCTGCTATGCTCTGTGAAATACAATTCTACTTCTTTCTTAGCCAGGAAACTAATCTTCCTCCAAGAAAAAAGGCTACACCACTGGTGCTTTTTTTGTCATCAAAACTACCTCCCCAATCAGCATCTGTATATGCACATAGGGTAAAATCATCAAATTTTTCATACCACAATCCATAGTCCATTGTACCTCTTAAATATCTTAGTATCCTCTTTACTGCAGCATAATGTGACTCTCTAGGTTCAGCTTGAAATCTTGCTAACATTACAACTGAATGTTGTATATCCGGTCTATTATGTGTTAAGTACTATAATCATCCAATCATGGATCTGTATTTCTTCTGCTCAACTTCCTATGTTTCATCTTTGCTAGATAGTTTATGTCCTATAATCATAGGTGTTCTAACTAGTTTACAGTTCTCCATTCCAAATCTTTTCAGAAAATCATTCAAGTATTTTGTCTGACATACAAAGATACCATCATTGTTCAGTGTTATTTGTAATCCCAAAAAGTATTTCATCTCACCAATCATACTCATTTCAAATTTAGTCTTCATTTGATTACCAAATTTGTCACTAGCTTCATCTTCTCCTCCAAAGATAATGTCATTAACAAAAATAACTATAATCAACAAACAATTTTCAATTTCTTTTGTATATAGATTGCTATCATCTGTTCCTTTAGTAAATCCCAATTTCAAAAAATTCTTATCTAGTCTAGCATACCAAGTTCTAGGTGCTTTCTTTAGTCCATATAATGCTTTTTTCAGTTTACATACCATGTCTCCTTCTTGGGTCAAAGGAAAACCTTCAAGCTGCTCAATGTAGACTTCTTCTTCCAATTTTCTAGTTAGAAATGCTGATTTCACATCCATCTAATACACTTTGAATTTCTTAAAAGATGCATAGGCCAAGAACATTCTTACTGCTTCAATTCTTGCCACAGGTGCAAAAGTTTCTTCATAGTCAATTCCTTCTTGCTGCAAGTATCCTTTACAAACTAATCTTTCTTTGTTTCTTACTACTTCTCCTTGTTCATTCATCTTGTTTCTGAATACCCATTTAGTTCCAATAACATTCTTATATTTAGGTCTAGGGACCAATTCCCATGTCTTGTTCTTTTCAATTTGATCTAGTTCTTCTTTCATAGCATTAATCCAATGTTCATCTTCACAAGCTTCACTAGTAGATTTAGGTTCAATTTGAGAAATCAAACATAAATGTACCTTATTCTAAGTCAAAACTCCTCTGTCCAAACTTCCAGTAGCTTTTTCAATAGGATGATGTCTTGATATATACTTGTTCGGTGTCATAGTTACAGATCTTGCTTCAACTATAGATTCTTCTCTAGATTCCTCTCTGGTTTCTTCTGTAGGACTCTCATTCAGTAATTCATTGTCAGACTCATAGAATAATTTAGTAGTTTCAATGTTAGGTTGAGGATGAGCTTCTTCATCAAATTCATAGTGAACCATTCTTTCCTAAATTTTAAACTTCTCATCAACTTTAACAATTGCACTTTCAACAATAGTTTTAGTTCTCTTATTGTAACATCTATATGCTTTGCTCTTCAAAGAATATCCAAGAAAAATACATTCATCACTTCTAGGGTCAAACTTTTCAATATCATCATCTCTCTTTATATAACATTTTCTTCCAAAAATTCTAAAATACTTAACTGAGGGTGCATGTCCAAACCATAATTCATAATGTGTCTTGTTTGTTTTTGCTCTGATTTGTGCTTTGTTCATTGTATATACTATTGTATTCACTGCTTCTCTCCAAAATGTCATTGCCAAATCATTCTCAAATAACATAGCTCTTGTTGCTTCAGTCACTGACATATTTCTTCTTTCTGCAATACCATTTTTTTCAGGTGTTCTAGGGGCTGAAAACTATCTCTTAATACCATTCACTTCACAAAAAGTGTTAAACTCTCTAGAAGTAAATTCTCCACCTCTATCAAATCTCAAACATTTAATCTTCATTCCAGATTCATTCTAAAATTTATTCTTAATGATCTTAAACTTATCAAATGCTTCAAATTTTTCTTTCAGAAATGCAATCCACATCATTCTTGTAAAATCATCAACAAGAATCATAAAATACCTTTCTCTATAGAATCCTTTAGTCCTAGTAGGACCACTTAAGTTTGTATGAACAATCTCCAACTTCTCTACCGATGTGAACTTCTTACTGGGAAATGAACTTCTCCTTTGCTTAGCCATCACACATTCTTTGCAAATCATGTTAGTAGGCTTCATAATTTTAGGAAAATCCCTTACTGCAAGTGTAGTACTTACTTTCACAATGTTATCAAAGTTTATATGACAAAACCTTCTATGTCACAACCAACTATCATCAATTTTAGTAATCAAGCATGTCATCTTAGTAGGATTCAACTAAAATACATTACCTCTAATTCTAGATCCAGTTCCAATCAGATTTCCATCTTTATCCTTTATCAAACAAGTTTTCTCTATAAACCAAACTTGATATCCCTTATCCACTAACTGTCCAACACTCAAAATATTATGTTTCAATCGATCAAAAAAGTAAACATTATCAGTATTAGTCTTTCCATCAAGAGTAATAGATCCTATACCTTTAATCAAACAAGGTGCATTGTTACCAACTCTAACAGTTCCTCCATCATAGTTGTTAAACTTTATGAACTTCTTCATGTCACCAGTCATATCATGTGAACAACCACTCTCTATAATCCAATCAAATTTATTTTCAACTTGGTAAACTAATGCTTTTTCCTCCTTAACATCAGATTCATAATTCTCTTCTTTAATTGCTACAAATCCTATTTCATCATTAATCTCAGTATCACTTTCACTCAAAGATATTTTAATACTAGCTTCAAGATCTTCATCATTAGCATAATAAAATTCCTTAGATCTTTGGGCACTTCTTAACTCACATTGGTACCTCTTGACAAAGTAGGATGAATATTAAGAGCACTGAATGCTATCTCCATTCTAGGTAAGTCTCCTGATACTCTTAGGTTCATTTCTACTGCTTCCAATCTTCCAAGAAGAGTCTCTCTTGTAATGTTTGTAGTACAAGGTATAACTTGTTCAATCATTTGTGTTGTTTTCTTAAATACAAGAGTCAATGTCCTTAGAATTTTTCATATCACTTCATTCTTTTTCTTTTTTCCTCCACAAGCTTTTATTCCTGCAATAATTTTTGACATTCTACCAATATAGCTTCTAACAGATTCATCTTCCATCATTCTTATATCTTCAAATGCACATATCCAATTATGTAATCTAGCTCTCTTTGCATGTTCATCACCTTCAAAAAAAGAGTGTAAAGCTTTCCAAATTTCATGGGCTTTTGTTAAACATTTTACCTGACTATATTCATTCTCTGGAAGTGCTATCAAAAGTGCTTCTCTTGCAAGTATGTTACACATGAATAGATCTAGCTCATCTTTAGATCCTATCTCAAGATTATCTTCTCCAATGATAGTCTTCTCATTCTTTGTAATCAACCAATAAACTGGTCCTAAACATAGTAGATGTGTCTTCATCTTCTCTTTCCATCTATCAAAATTTACACCATCAAACTTAGGGCTTTCTTTCCTAAAATTCACCATGGATCTCCTTAAGGTGTTAAAATTTTCTTTCGAGGACCTGCTGCTTTGATACCAATTGTTAGAAAGTAAAGTCCACCAAGATAACTAAGAAGGGGGGTGTGAATTAGTTATCAGATAGTTATAACCTCTATCTACTTCAACAACATTTAACCATGTAATTAATGTAATTACCAACCATAGAAAGATATTCTTACACAATGACACAATAACATAAGATATTTTGACTAGGGAACCTCTTGATCAAAGAGTAAACCATGGTGGGAATGATGCCCACAAAAGATGCACTAATATAAATATTCCTTGTGAAAGGATGGACTCTATTAGGAGTCTTATGAAATACATTTAGTTCATATGAATCTCTGTTAGGAGATCTTGAATCCCTGTTAAAAGATTCTAACCCTGTTAGGAGTTATGAAAGACAGAAGGACCCACTACCCAAATAGCTTCAGGGTAAGATCACTGAACTCACTGTCCAAATAATCTTAATATTATTCAAAAGAATATTATCAAATATGTTACCTCCTTACTGTGCCAAACCACACTCACTGCTACATCAGATCTCACTTTCAGATCTCTATACTTCACATGTCTTCCTTCACAATTTCGCTATCATACTTAGCTCTTTTCTTCACTTCATGCCTACCACATCACACATCCATATCAAAAAAGAAAAATATTCCTTCCTTTATACCACACTCATATAATTACAAATGAGTCAGCACAAAAATACAAAATAAAAGTTTCCACATGCTACATCAGAATTACACAAAACTGTCAGCTTCCAGATGTAACAACTGTTCACTCCTATGACTTCAAAGGTTTCCCTATGAACCATGTCACTATCAATGTGTCTCAACCTTCCCTTTAACTATGCAAAACTAGATCTCATCCAGATTAGGAGATATCATTCGATTTCCACAAACCGCTACTCAGGAACATTGCCTGAATACTGCTTCCACCAAAATGCTCATAACTTCTATGAATAAATGAATTTCTATCCATGCTCTTAACCATAGACAAAAAAACATATCAAAGAATATAACCTCAACATTGCATAGTTGTATCTGCAATATCCCATGTGCGCTAATCAAAACACTATCTGCTTCCCTGCTAGTCTCCAAAAGATCAGTATGTTGACATCAATGACAATCATAGTCATGAATGCAACAAAAAAAACTATAGAATGATTGCCAACATCTATCATTAATTCCTAAAAATCACCCTCATTGGCATTGCTGGCAACATAGATGAAAAACATGCAATGTTTCAAACATCCAATACTGCTGCTCTGACAAACATTTCAAATCTTGCTTCGTTATCCTATTCAGTTCTCTCCAACAGATGGTACAAGTGGTTTTTCATGTACACTTCTCCCCCATTGACATCAATGACAAAAATTTCATCATTATGTTAACAACAACTCAATGTCAATAGACACTATTCAGAAAAATACATTCACAAGAGTCCTCATGAGTCAGCTCACATACTCCCCCATAGAGGAAGTACCAACATCTAATCCAAAAGAAAGATAGGGATCATATACCATTGGATGGATGCAACCAACTACATCATTACTCAAAATTAGGGTGGGGCATAACCCCAAGCATAGCTTTTAGATACTCAAATGTATCCTTAGGAAAAGGTTTTGTAAATATATCTGCTATCTATTCCTTTGTGCTTATGTACTCTAGTCTGACTTCTTTTTCAGCAACTTTCTCTCTTACAACATGATATTTCATCTCTATATGCTTTGTCTTAGAATGTAGTACATGATTCTTAGACATACTAACTATACTGGTGTTGTCACAATGTATAAAAATAGGTTTTACAAATTTAATTCCAATATCCTTCAGCATCTGCTTCATCCAAATTATCTAGTTACAATTGTTTGCTACTACTACATACTCTAC
Organism: Chamaecyparis obtusa; assembly: GCA_027943335.1. NCBI lineage: Eukaryota > Viridiplantae > Streptophyta > Pinopsida > Cupressales > Cupressaceae > Chamaecyparis > Chamaecyparis obtusa. Next base: position 238,153 of record BSBK01004189.1, on the reverse strand, counting down.
TTTTGTTGTGCTCTGTGAAATACAATTCTACTTTTTTCTTAGCCAGGAAACTAATCTTCCTCCATGAAAAAAGGCTACACCACTGGTGCTTTTCTTGTCATCAACACTACCTCCCCAATCAGCATCTGTATATGCACATAGGGTAAAATCATCAGATTTTTCATACCACAATCCATAGTCCATTATATCTCAGTATCCTCTTTACTGCTGCATAATGTGACTCTCTAGGTTCAGATTGAAATCTTGCTACCATTACAACTGAATGTTGTATATCCGGTCTAGTATGTGTTAAGTACTACAATCCTCCAATCATGGATCTCTATTTCTTTGGCTCAATTACCGATGTTTCATCTTTGCTAGATAGTTTATGTCTTATAATCATAGGTGTTCCAACTAGTTTGCACTTCTCCATTCCAAATCTTTTCAGAAAATCATTCAAGTACTTTGTTTGACATAAAAAGATACCATCACTATTTTGTGTTATTTGTAATCCCAAAAAGTATTTCATCTCACCAATCATTCTCATTTTAAATTCAGTCTTCATTTCATTAGCAAATTTGTCACTAGCTTCATCTTCTCCTCCAAAGATAATGTCATTAACAAAAATAACTATAATCAACAAACCATTTTCAATTTCTTTTGTAATTAGATTTCTATCAATTGTTCCTTTAGTAAATCCCAATTTCAACAAATACTTATCCAGTCTACCATACCAAATTCTAGGTGCTTTCTTTAGTCAATATAATGCTTTCTTCAGTTTACATACCATGTCTCCTTCTTGGGTCAAAGGAAAACCTTCAAGCTGCTCAATAAAGACTTCTTCTTCCAATTCTCCATTCAAAAATGCTGATTTCACATCCATCTAATACACTTTGAATTTCTTAAAAGATGCATAGGCCAAGAACATTCTTACTGCTTCAATTCTTGCCACAGGTGCAAAATATTCTTCATAGTCAATTCCTTCTTGCTATGAGTATCCTTTACAAACTAATATTGCTTTGTTTCTTACTACTCCTTGTTCATTCATCTTGTTTCTGAATACCCATTTAGTTCCAATCACATTCTTATCTTTAGGTCTACGGACCAATTCCCATGTCTTGTTCTTTTCAGTTTGATCTAGTTCTTCTTTCATAACATTAATCCAATCATCTTCACAAGCTTCACTAGTAGATTTAGGTTCAATTTGAGAAATCAAACATAAATGTACCTTATTTTGAGTCAGAACTCTACTATCCAAACTTCCAATAACTTGTTCAATAGGATGATGTCTTGATATATACTTGTTCGGTGTCATAGTTATAGATCTTGCTTCAACTATAGATTCTTCTCTAGATTCCTCTCTGGTTTCTTCTGTAGGAATCTCATTCAATAATTCACTATCAGTCTCATAGAATAATTCATTAGTTTCAATGTTAGGCCAAGGATGAGCTTCTTCATTAGATTCATAGTCAAGCATTCTTTCCTGAATTTTAAAATTCTCATCAAATTTAACATTTGTGCTTTCAACAATAGTTTTAGTTCTCTTATTGTAACATCTATATGCTTTTCTCTTCAAAGAATATCCAAGAAAAATAGCTTCATCACTTCTAGGATCAAACTTTCCAATAGGATAATCTCTCTTTATATAACATTTACTTCTAAAAATTCTAAAATACTTAACTGAGGGTGCATGTCCAAACCATAATTCATAAGGTGTCTTGTCTGTGTCTGCTCTGATTTGTGCTTTGTTCATTGTATATACTGTTGTATTCACTTCTTCTCTCCAAAATGTCTTTGCCAAATCATTCTCAAATAACATAGCTCTTGCTGCTTTAGTCATTGACCTGTTTCTTCTTTTTGCATTACCATTTTGTTCAGGTGTTCTAGGGGCTGAAAACTATCTCTTAATACCATTCACTTCACAAAAAGTGTTAAACTCTCTAGAAGTAAATTCTCCAAGTCTATCAGATCTCAAACATTTAATCTTCATTCCAGATTCATTCTCAACTTTATTCTTAATGATCTTAAACTTATCAAATGCTTCATATTTTTCTTTCAAAAATGCAATCCACATCATTCTTGTAAAATTATCAACAAGAATCATAAAATACCTTTCTCCATAGAATCCTCTAGTCCTGGTAGGACCAGTTAAGTTTGTATCAACAATCTCCAACTTCTTGCTGATGTGAACTTCTTACTGGGAAATGAACTTCTCTTTTTCTTAGCCATCACACATTCTTTGCAAATCATGTTAGTAGGCTTCATAATTTTAGGAAAATCCCTTACTGCAAGTGTAGTACTTACTTTCACAATGTTATCAAAGTTTATATGACAAAACCTTCTATGCCACAACCAAGTGTCATCAATTTTAGTAATCAAGTATGTCATCTCAGTAGGATTCAACTAAAATACATTACCTTTGGTTCTAGATCCAGTTCCAATCAGATTTCCATCTTTATCCTTTATCACACAAGTTTTCTCAGTAAACCAAATTTGATATCCCTTATCCACTAACTATCCAAGACTCAAAATATTATGTTTTAATCCATCAAAAAAGTAAACATCATTAGTATTAGTCTTTCCATCAAGAGTAATAGATCCTATACCTTTAATCAAACAAGGTGCATTGTTACCAACTCTAACAATTCCTCCATCATAGTTGTTAAAATTTATGAACTTCTTTATGTCACCAGTCATATGATTTGAAAAACCACTCTCTATAATCCAATCAGCTTTCTTTTCAACTTGGGAAACTAATGCTTTTTCCTCCTTAACATCAAATTCAGAATTCTCTTCTTTAATTGCTACAAATCCTATTTCATCATTAATCTTAGTATCACTTTCATTCAAAGTTCTTTCTATACTAGCTTCAAGATCTTCATCATTAGCATAATAACATTCCTTAGATCTTCTAAGCTAAAAATTATATTTGTACTTCTTAACTCTCTTAGGACATTTAGATTCAAAATGACCATATTCTTGACAAGTCCAACATTTAAAAATTTTCTTACCATCTGGTTCTCTTTTCACAAGCAAGGCAATACCTTCTTCAATCTTCTTATCTTCTTTATTTCTAGATCTGCTGCTACTAGCATAATGTCCACTCACATTGGTACTTCTTGATAAAGTAGGATGAATATTAAGAGCACTGAATGTTGTCTCCATTCTAGGTAAGTCTCCTGATACTTTCAGGTTCATTTCTGTTGCTTCCAATCTTCCAAGAAGAGTCTCTCTTGTAAAGTTTGTAGTACAAGGTATAACTTGTTCAATCATCTATGTTGTCTACTTAAATATAGGAGCCAATGTCCTCAGAATTTTCCATATCACTTCATTCTCTATCTTTGTTCCTCCACAAGCTTTTATTCCTACAACAATTTTTGACATTCTACCAATATAGCTTCTAACAGATTCATCTTCCATCATTCTTATATCTTCAAATGCACATATCCAATTATGTAATCTAGCTCTCTTTTCATGTTCATCACCTTCAAAAGTAGAGTGTAAAGCTTTCTAAATTTCATGGGCTTTTGTTAAATATTTTACTTGACTGTATTCATTCTTTGGAAGTGCTGTCAAAAGTGCTTCTCTTGCAAGTATGTTACACATGAATAGATCTAGCTCATCTTTAGATCTTGTCTCAAGATTATCTTCTCCAATGATAGTCTTCTCATTCTTTGTAATCAACCAATAACCTAGTCCTAAACATAGTAGATGTGTCTTCATCTTCTCTTTCTAGCTGTCAAAATTTACACCATCAAACTTAGGGCTTTCTTTCCTGAAATTCACCATGGATCTCCTTAAGCTGTTAAACTTTTCTTTTGAGGACCTGTTGCTTTGATACCAATTGTTAGAAAATAAAGTCCACCAAGATAAATAAGAGGGGGGGCTGAATTTCTTATCAGATAGTTATAACCTTTATCAACTTCAACAACCTTTAACCATGTAAGCAATGTAATTACCAACCATAGAAAGATATTCATACACCATGACACAATGACACAAGATATGTTGACTAGGGAACCTCTTGATCAAAGAGTAAACCCTGATGGGAATGATTCCCACAAAAGATGTACTAATATAAATATTCCTTATGAAAGGATGGAATCTGTTAGGAGTCTTATGAAATACATTCAGTACATATGAATCATTATTAGGAGATTTTGAATCCCTGTTAAAAGATTCTAACCCTGTTAGGAGTTATGGAAGACAGAAGGACCCACTGCGCAAATAGCTTCAGGGTAAGATCATTGAACTCACTATCCAAATAATCTTAATATTATTTAGTAGAATAATATGAAATATGTTACCTCCTTACTATGCCAAACTGCACTCACTGCTACATCAGATCTCACTTTCAGATCTCTGTACTTCGCATATCTTCCTTCACAATTTCGCTGTCATACTTAGCTCTTTTCTTCACTTCATGCATACCACATCACAAAACCATATCAACAAAGAAAATAATTCCTTCCTTTATACCACACTCAAATAATTACAAATGAGTCAGCACACAAATACAAAATAAAAGTTTCCACACACTAGATCAGAATTACACAAAATTGTCAGCTTCCATATGTAATAACTCTTCACTTGTGTGACCTCAAATTTTGTGTTATGACCCACATCACTATCAATGTGTCTCAACCTTCCCTTTAACTGCACAAAACTAGATCTCATCCCAATTAGGAGATATCATCCAATTTCCACAAACTGCTACTCAGGAACACTGCCTGAATACTGCTTCCACCAAAATGCTCATTACTTCTATGAATAAATGAATTTTTATCTACACTCTTAACCATAGACAAAAAACATATCAAAAAATATAACCTCAACATCACATATCTGTATCTACAATATCCCACGTGCGCTAATCAAAACACTATCTGCTTCCCTGCTAGTCTCTAGAAGATCACTGTGTTGACATCAATGACAATCATAGTTATGAATGCAACAACAACTGCTATAGAATGACTACCAACATCTAGCATTCATTCCTAACATATATCCCTATTTCATATTCAATTTTCAAAGTATTGAAAGTATTGAAGTTGACTCATTCTAGCTCAGGTGTAGTTAAATTGTCCTTGCTCCGCTAGAATGACATCTTTGTTCAAACCATTGATTGCAAACATTTTTTAAGTACTTGAATCTACAATAGAACAATAGTGGTGAATGTATGATTATTATAATCATATGATTATATGTTGTAATATTTGTGTCATAAATGTAGTAACAATGGTGCGGTGCATTATTGATGTAGGCTCGATGGCTCTTGTCAATGTGCCAAACTATCAATGTGGTGGTGGCCAGTGTGTGTTGAAGACTTCACGGACATAGAGAAACCTTGGACAACAATTTTGGTTCTACCCAAATAGAAAAAGGGTTGCTAATGTGTATATATTTAATGTTTTAATGCAAATACTGTTCATTATATTATAAGAACTAATGTAGATTGAGCATCATAGGGAAATAATGGTTGTGGATACTTTAGTTGGGTCGATGAAAAATCGTCTGTATCTATCTGCCCATCTCCACTTATCCGCGATGAAGGATTTGAGTGCAAAACATGTCAGACTAGTGAAAATTCCAAAATTATATTTTTACGATGCCTTCTCTATATTGTAATCTCATATCTTTGGTGAGACCATATACAGAGATGAACTCAGGAGTTAGTTAGTTTAGTATTTTCATATTGTAACTAATATTTTAATATGGATATGATGTAACTTCTCTTTGCCTCAAGTGCACATATATATGGTTTACATCTTCTTTTAGAATAATTATTCATGATTATGGCTCAGGTGAGCCCCAATTTTCTATCAATCACATGATTTAACATATAGTGTTTTCTTGGTTATTCCATTTGTTCCTTGACCTTTGACCTTGGTGCTCCTGCACCAACTACCAGTATTCGAAAGACCTCTATAGTTTGTTAATTCCTTGCTAGAATCTGAAATAAACTAACACTAGAGATACTACCAGAGGAAGATGAAAAATTGGTTGCAGAGATGAGATCTGAGGCTGGGAAAAATATGGGTGGGTTCTTTGGGAATCAATAGGGGGGGATGATGGTGTGCTACTCTCTATGAGTGCTTTGAAGGAAGAAGGGGTGATCGTTGAACACAGATTGAAGAAGATTGCTACAGAGAGAAGACCTACCGTACCAAGGAAGTTTGATAAGAAGAAGGAATATGTCATCTACATTATGATGAAGCTAATTGTTGAAGGATCCTGGCCCAGGCTAGAAAGATGTCTTCCCAAACACATAAAAAACATGCACATAAAAACAATAGCTGAGAAACATAAATGTAGATTTCACAATAGCTGACAAACATAATTGTAGGCATCATGGTCACAATTTTTTGGAGACAACGTAATTGAGTTGTATACCTAGATGATGGAGAGCAACTTCTGCTCCTCTGATCCGAAGTTGACACTGCGGGATTCAAAGACCATAGATAAGGAATAAATTTAGAGAGCGGAGGAGGGCCATAATGACCAAAATAATACAGGATGAACCTCAAGTTAAATGAGGCAACTGCAAACATTTTAATAGATTTTTATTATTAAATAATGAAATTTGCATATACTAGTGTTCTAAGACCCCTCTATGTAAATTTCATTATATAATAATAAAATTCTATTAAAATGTTTCCAGTTGCCTCATTTAACTTGAGGTTTGTCCTGTATTATTTTTTTTCATTATGGCCCTCCTCCAATCTCTAAATTTATTCCTTATCTATGGTCTTGGGATCCCCTTGTGTCAACTTGGAACTAGAGGAGCAGAAGTTTCTCTTCATCGTCTGGGTATACAACTCAAATACATTGTCTCCAAAAAAATGTGATCATGATGCCTACAATTATGTTTCTTAGCTGTTGTGTCCCAAGACCCCTTATGACCCTTTATGACCATTTGCAACCTCTAAGAATACATCTTAGAGGTCTTAAAATGTCATAAAGGGTTATAAGAGGCTCCTACAATGGGCAGCTGAGATTCCACCTTCACGTGGTTGGCCCTATTAAGTAGAGAGTTTTAATTAAACTATTCTTGAAACAAAGAGAAGCTCAATAATTTAAGGTCTCAGTCCGCAGACAAATTCAATTAGACTTACTATGCCTCTTATTGTAGTTTATAATAAGATTTATTTTTAACCACTAGAGACTACTCTACAAGCTTGAAGAAGTTGTATATTTTGGTGAATGAAGAGTGGAAAGAAGATGATATTCCTAAGATCATGGATGGACACAATGTGGAAAACTTTATTGATCTAGATATCTTGCAGAGGATTGAAGAATGGGAGAGGGAAGAAGGTCTTAGGATTGTAGCTAAGTGTTAGGAATGAATGCTCAATGTTGGTAGTCATTCTGTAGCAATTGTTGTTGTATTCATGACTATGATTGTCATTGATGTCAACATAGTGATCTTCTAGAGACTAGCAGAGAAGCAGATAGTGTTTTGATTAGCGCACATGGGATATTGTAGTTGGAGATATGTGATGTTGAGGTTATACTATTTGATATGTTATTTTTCTATGGTTAATAGTGCAGATAGTAATTCATTGATTCATGGAAGTTATGAGCATTTTGGTAAAAGCAGTATTCAGGCAGTGTTCCTGAGTAGCGGTTTGTGGAAATCTGATGATATCTCCTAATCGGGATGGAATCTAGTTTTGTGACATTAAAGAGAAGTTTTAGACACATTAATGATGATGTGGTTCATAGTGCAAACTTTGAGGTCACACGAGTGAAGAGTTATTGCATTTGGAAGCTGAGAGTTTTGTGTAATTTTGATGTAGCCTATGGAAACTTTTATTTTGTAATTATGTGCCGACTCATTTGTAATTATTTGAGTGTGGTATAAAGGAAGGAATGTGTTTCCTTATTGTATGTAGTTGAGAGATATGAAAGAAGTGTGAGCATGGTTTGGTTTCATGCAAATGTAAGCATGAAGTGAAGAAAAGAGCCTAAGAGATTGTGAAAGTGAAATTGTGAAGGAAGAAATGCAAAGTTTAGAGATCTAGAATTGAGATCTAATGTAGCAGTGAGTGCAGTTTGGCATAGTAAGGAGGTAACATATTTCATATTATTCTTCTGAATAATATCAAGGTTATTTGGACAGTGTGTTCAGTGATCTTACCTTGAAGTTGTTTGGGCAGTGGGTCCTTCTATCTTCCATAACTCTTAACAGGGTTAGAATCTTTTAACAAGGATTCAAAATCTCCTAACAGGGATTTATATATACTGAATGTATTTCATAAGACTCCTAATAGAGTCCATTCTCTCACAAGGAATATTAATATTAGTGCATCTTTTGTGGGCATCATTCCCACCGGGGTTTACTCTTTGATCAAGAGGTTCCCTAGTCAACATATCTTGTGTTATTGTGTCATTCTGTATGAATATCTTTGTATGGTTAGTAATTGCATTACTTACATGGTTAAATGTTGTTGAAGATGATAAAATTTATAATTATTTGATAAATGATTCACCCCCCCCCTCTCAGTTATCTTGGTGGACTTTAATTTCTTACAATTGGTATCAGAGCGGCAGGTCCTTGAAAAGAAAGTTTAACAACTTAAGGAGATCCATGGTCTATTTTAGGAAAGAAAGCCCTAAGTTTGATGGAGTAAATTTTGATAGATGGAAGGAAAAGATGAAGACACATCTATTGTGTTTAGGACCAAGCTATTGGTTGATTACAAAGAATTAAAGAACTATAATTGAAGAAGAAAGTCTTGAAACAAGTTCTAAAGATGAGGTAGATTTATTGATTTGTAACATACTTACAAGAGAAGCACTCTTGACAACACTTTCAAAGAATGAATACAGTCAGGTAAAATTTTTTAAGAAATATAATGAAATTTGGAAAGCTTTACACTCTACTTTTGAAGGTGATGAACATGCAAAAAGAGCTAGATTACATAATTGGATATGTGCATTTGAAGATATTAGAATGATGGAAGATGAATCTGTTAGAAGCTATATTGGTAGAATGGCAGAAATTGTTGCAAGAATAAAATCTTGTGGAGGATCAAAGATAGAGAATGAAGTGATATGGAAAATTATGAGGACATTAACTCTTGTAGTTAAGAAGACAACACAAATGATTGAACAAGTCATACCTTGTACTACAAACTTTACACGAGAGACTCTTCTTGGAAGATTGGAAGCAACAGAGATGAACTTGAGGTTATCAAGAGACTTACCTAGAATGGAGATAACATTTAGTGCTCTTAGTATTCGTCCTACTTTTTCAAGAAGTACCAGTGTGAGTGGAGATTATGCCAGTAGTAGAAGATCTAGAAATGAAGAAGATAAGAATATTGAAGAAGGTATTTCCTTGCTTGTGAAAAGAGAACCAGACAGTAAGAAATTTTTTAAATGTTGGACTTGTCAAGAATATGGTCATTTTGCATCTAAATGTCCTAAGAGAGTTAAGAAGTACAGAAATAATTTCAAGCCTAGAAGATCTAAGGAATGTTATTATGCTAATGATGAAGATCTTCAAGCTAGTATAGAAATAACTTTGAGTGAAAGTGATACTGAGAATAATGATGAAATAGGATTTGTAGCAATTAAAGAAGAAAATTCTGAATCTTATGTTAAAGAAGAAAAAGCATTAGTTTCCCAAGTTGAAAAGAAATATGATTGGATTATAGACAATGGTTGTTCACATCATATGATTGGAGATGTGAAGAATTTCATAAAGTTTAACAATTATGACAAAGGAGTTGTTAGAGTTGGTAACAATGCACCTTGTTTGATTAAAGGTATAGGATCTATTACTCTTAATGGAAAGACTAATATTGATGATGTTTACTTTGTTGATGGATTGAAACATAATCTTTTGAGTGTTGGACAGTTAGTGGATAAGGGATATCAAGTTTGGTTTACTGAGAAAACTTGTGTGATAAAGGATAAAGATGGAAATCTAATTGGAATTGGATCTAGAACCAGAGGTAATGTATTTTAGCTGAATCCTACTGAGATGACATGCTTGATTACTAAAATTGATGAAAGTTGGTTGTGGCATGGAAGGTTTTGTCATATAAACTTTGATAAGATTGTGAAAGTAAGTACTGCACTTGCAGTAAGGGATTTGCCTAAAATTATGAAGCCTACTAACATGATTTGCAAAGAATGTGTGATGGCTAAGTAGAAGAGAAGCTCATTTCCTAGTAAGAAGTTCACATCGGTAGAGAAGTTGGAGATTGTTCATACAGACTTGAGCGGTCCTACCAAGACTAGATGATTCTATGGAGAAAGGTATTTTATGATTCTTGTTGATAATTTTACAAGAATGATGTGGATTGCATTTCTGAAAGAAAAATTTGAAGCATTTGATAAGTTTAAGATCATTAAAAATAAAGTTGAGAATGAATCTGGAGTGAAGATTAAATGTTTGAGGTCTGATAGAGGTGGAGAATTTACTTCTAGAGAGTTTAACGCTTTTTGTGAAGTGAATGGTATTCAGAGATAGTTTTCAGCCCCTAGAACACTTGAACAAAATGGTATTGTAGAAAAAAGAAACAGGTCAGTAACTGAAGCAGCAAGAGCTATGTTATTTGAGAATAACTTGGCGAAGACATTTTGGAGAGAAGCAATGAATATAGCAGTATATACAATGAATAGAGTACAAATCAGAGCAGATATAGATAAGACACCTTATGAATTATTGTTTGGACATGCATCCTTAGTTAAGTATTTTAGAATTTTTGGAAGCAAATGTTATATAAAGAGAGATGATGATATTGAAAAGTTTGATCCTAGAAGTGATGAAGGTATTTTTCTTGGATATTCTTTGAAGAGAAAAGTGTATAGATGTTACAATAAGAGAACTAAAACTATTGTTGAGAGCACAAATGTTAAAGTTGATGAGAAGTTTAAAATTCAGGAAAGAATGCTTGATTATGAATCTGATGAAGAAGCTAATCCTCAGCCTAACATTGAAACTACTAAATTATTCTATGAGACTGATAGTGAGTTATTGAATGAGAATCATACTGCAAAAGAAACCAGAGAAGAAACCGGAGAAGAATCTAGAGAAGAATCTACAGTTGAAGCAAGATCTATGACTATGACACCGAACATGTATCTATATAGACATCATCCTATTGAACAAGTTATTGGAAGTTTGGACAGAGGAGTTATGACTAGAAATAAGGTACATTTATGTTTGATTTCTCAAATTGAACCTAAATCTACTAATGAAGCTTGTGAAGATGAACATTGGATTAATGCTATGAAAGAAGAACTAGATCAAATTGAAAAGAACAAGACATGGGAATTGGTTCCTAGACCTAAAGACAAGAATGTGATTGGGACTAAATGAGTATTCAGAAACAAGATGAATGAACAAAGAGAAGTAGTAAGGAAAAAAGCAATATTAGTATGTAAAGGATACTCATAGCAAGAAGGAATTGACTATGAAGAAACCTTTCCACCAGTAGCAAGACTTGAAGCAGTAAGAATTTTTTTGGCTTATGTAGCTTTTAAGAAATTCAAAGTGTATTAGATGGATTTGAAGTCTACATTTTTGAATGGTGAATTGGAAGAAGAAGTCTACATTGAGTAGCCTGAAGGTTTTTCTTTGAATCAAGAAGGAGATATGGTATGTAAACTAAAGAAAGAATTATATGGACTAAAGCAAGCACCTAGAACTTGGTATGCTAGATTGGATAAGTATTTGTTGAAATTGGGATTTACTAAAGGAATAGAAGATAGTAATTTGTACACAAAATAAATTGAAAATGGAATGTTAGTTATAGTTATTTTTGTTGATGACATTATCTTTGGAGGAGAAGATGAAGCTAGTGACAAATTTGATGATGAAATGAAGACAAAATTTGAAATGAGCATGATTGGTGAGATGAAATACTTTTTGGGATTATAGATAACACAAAACAATGATGGTATCTTTGTTAGCCAGATAAAGTACTTGAATGATTTGCTGAAAAGATTTGGAATGGAAAACTGTAAACTAGTTGGAACACCTATGGTTACAGGACACAAACTATCGAGCAAAGATGAAACACCAACAATTGAGCAAAATAAATACAAATCCATGATTGGATGATTCAAGTACTTAACACACACTAGACCGAATATACAACATTTAGTTGGAATGGTAGCAAGATTTTCACGCTAAACCTAGAGAATCACATTATGCAGCAGTAAAGAGAATGTTGAGAAAGTTAAGAGGCACAAAGGACTATGGATTGTGGTATGAAAAATATGATGATTTCATCCTATGTGCATATACAGATGCTGATTGGGGAGGTAGTGTTGATGATAAGAAAAGCACCAATGGTGGAGCCTTTTTTCTTAGAGGAAGATTGGTCTCTTGGTTGAGCAAGAAGTAGAATTGTATTTCATAGAGTACAGCAGAAGCAGAATGTGTAGCAGCAACAAACAATTGTAACCAAACAATTTGGATGAAGTAGATGTTGAAGGATATTGAAATTAAGTTTGTTGAGCCTGTTGTCATACATTGTGACAACACCAGCATAGTCAGTATGTCTAAGAATTCTGTATTGCATTCTAAAACTAAGCATATAGAGATCAAGTATCGTGTTGTAAGAGAGAAAGTTGTTGAGAAAGAATTCATACTGGAGTACATAAGCACAAAGGAATAGATAGCAAACATATTTACAAAGCCTTTTTCTAAAGATACATTTGAGTATCTGAGAGGTATGCTTGGGGTTATGCCCCAGCCTAATTTTGAGTAACGATGTAGTTGATTGCATCTGTCCAGTTGTATATGAGACCTATAATTTTTTGGATTGGATGTTGGTACTTCCTCTATGGGGGAGTATGTGTATCTGAGCTAAGTCATGAGGACTCTTGTGAATGTATTTTTTGAAAACAGTGTCTTTTGACATTGAGTTGTTGTTGACATAGTGATGAAATTTTTGTCATTGATGTCAATGGGGGAGAAGTGTACATGAAAAACCCTATGTACCATCTATTGGAGAGAACTTAATAGAATAACGAAGAAATATTTGTTTGATGAAGAAGATTTGAAGAACTTTCAGAGTATCAATGTAGCAGTGCAACAGTATTGGATTTTTGGAACATTGGATGTTTTTCATCTATGTTTCCATTAATGCCAATGGGGGAGATTGTTAGGAATGAATGATAGATGTTGGCAGTCATTCTATACCAGTTGTTGTTGCATTCATGACTATGATTGTCATTGATGTCAACATAGTGATCTTTTGGAGACTAGCAGAAAAGCAGACAGTGTTTTGATTAGCGCACGTGGGATATTGTAGTTGGAGCTATGAAATGTTGAGGTTATACTCTTTGATATTTTATTTGTCTATGGTTAAGAGTGCAAATAGTAATTCATTGATTCATGGAAGTTATGATCATTTTGGTAAAAGTAGTATTCAGGCAGTGTTCCTGAGTAGAGGTTTGTGGAAATTGGATGATATCTCCTAATCGGGATGGAATCTAGTTTTATGCAGTTGAAGAGAAGTTTGAGACACATTTATGATGATGTTGTTCATATCAAAAACTTTGAGGTTTCATGAGTGAAGAGTTATTTCATTTGGAAGCTGACAGTTTTGTGTAATTTTGATGTAGCGTATGGAAACTTTTATTTTGTAATTATGTGCCGACTCATTAGTAATTATTTGAGTGTGGTATAAAGGAAGGAATGTTTTTCCTTATTGTATGTAGTTGAGAGATATGAAAGAAGTGTGAGCATCATTTGGTTGCATGCGAATGTAAGCATGAAGTGAAGAAAAGAGCCTAAGAGATTGTGAAAGCGAAATTGTGAAGGAAGACATGCGAAGTTCAGAGATCTGGAATTGAGATCTGATGTAGCAGTGAGTGCAGTTTGGCATAGTAAGGAGGTAACATATTTCATATTATTCTACTGAATAATATCAAGGTTATTTGGACAGTGTGTTTAGTGATCTTACCCTGAAGCTATTTGGGCAGTGGGTCCTTTTGTCTTCCATAACTCTTAATAGTGTTAGAATCTTTTAACAAGGATTCAAAATCTCCTAACAGGGATTTATATGTATTGAATGTATTTCATAAGACTCCTAATAGAGTCCATCCTCTCACAAGGAATATTCATATTAGTGCATCTTTTGTGGGCATCATTCCCACTGGGGTTTACTCTTTGATCAAGAGGTTCCCTATTCAACATATCTTGTGTTAATGTGTCATTGTGTATGAATATCTTTGTATGGTTAGTAATTGTATTACTTACATGGTTAAATGCTATTAAAGATGATAAAAGTTATAATTATCTGATAACTTATTCACCCCCCCCCTCTCAATTATCTTGGTGGACTTTACTTTCTAACACTAAGGGTGATGAGGATGACGAGATGGGGGAAGTGTTGTTAAATCTTGATGAAAAGGAAGCTATAGCTACAATTAGTAAGAAGAAGAAGATGCTTATCGTCGAAAATAGATTGAAGAAGAGTACTACAGAGTGCAGAGAAACATAAATGTAGATTTCACAATAGCTGACAAACATAATTGTAGGCATCATGGTCACATTTTTTTGGAGACACCATAATTGATTTGTATACCGAGATGATGGAGTGCAAATTTTGCACCACCGATTCCAAATTGACACTGTGGGATGGAGAACAACTTGGAACTAGAGGTGCAAAAGTTGCTCTCCATCATCTAGGTACACCACTCAATTACGTTGTCTCCAAAAAAATGTGACCATGATGCCTACAATTATGTTTCTCAGTTGTTGTGTCCCAGGACCCCTTATGACCCTTTACAACCATTTACAATCCCTAAGAATACATCTTAGAGGTCTTAAAATGTCATAAAGGGTCATAAGAAACTCCTAGGAGAGGCCTGATGAGCTTCCACCTTCACGTGGTTGGCCCTGTTAAGTAGAGAATGTTAAACTATTCTTGAAACAAAGAGAAGCTCAATAATTTAAGGTCTCAATCCACAGACAAATTAAATTAGACTTACTATCCAAATTGGTACATTGATGAGAATCAATGATGGGGAGTTTTTAGATTATGAGAAGATGTATATGTAGTTGAGGCCGTAAAGGATTTTTGTGGAGATTTTCTAGATGTGGATATTGTTTCTCATCCATGCATGAAATGTACTTGTGATCATAAAAAATTACTTAAAACATGAGAGTTTGTAGATTTGGGGTCACAGTCAATGATTGGGAGAGCCTTGTTTTGGCACTAGTCATGTAGTAAAAGCACTAGAATTGAGTTTTTTAGCATGGGCTGGGAAATTTTTGTATATCAACATGTGATAGAGTCTCCTAGACTCCTATTATCTCTATTATATTATAGTCTCCAATACTCTGCAAGTCTGTTTGACAGGGGTTCAAGAAGCTAATCTATTATTGTCTAAAGGATATTTTGGGTTTCTATGTTTTGTTATGTGTTTTTTAATAACAGTGTTTAGATATTTCTTAAGGTAATGTTGCTTATTTTATGTGAAAATTTGTTCTGCAGACAACACCAAACACATTTGTAGATAAAATCAAATTACCAAGAGAAAGAAGCTTTGGTAATTTGAGTTTATCTACAAATGTGTCTAGTGTGTTTTGCAGAATAAATTTTCACATAAAATAAGAAACATTACCTTAAGAACCATCTAAACACTATTATTAAAAAAAACATAACAAAACATAGAAACCCAAAATATCCTTTAGACAATAATAGATTGGCTTCTTGAACCCCTTTCAAATAGACTTGCAGAGTATAGGAGACTATAATATAATAGAGATAATAGGAGTATAGGAGACTCTATCACATGTTGCTATACAAAAATTTCCCAGCCCATGCCAAAAAACTCAATTCTAGTGCTTGTACTACATGACTGGTGCCAAAACAGGGCTCTCCCAATCACTAACTGTGACCCGCTAGCAACAAGAAACAGAATGAGTGTGGACACTTGAAGATAAATATCAAATAGGGTAAAAGTACCTACAACAACAGAGGCAATAGTTGTAGATACAGATGAGGATATCCCAAAAATCCCTAATATAATAAATACGGTGAAGAAAAAACTAAAAAGAGTAATGCAGAAATTATTACTATTTTGGAAGATGCAAATCCAATCGAGGAGATGTTGAAGAGGACAGATGAATTGATGGCATGAGAACATCATTTTGAAGTAAGCAGTAATTAATCTTTAGTTATAACAAAAGTTCAATAAAGGTTTATATTTTATACTCTTTTATGTCATGATCTAAAATATGTATGTGTTCTTGTCACATGATTTTTTGCTTGCTCAATTACCTAGTTATGGACATCGTAGTGAGGCCAGTAGTAGCATCATGCAAAATAGTAATAATTTATGCATTGACTCTTTTTAGTTTTTTCTTCACCGTATTTATTATATTAGGGATTTTTGGGATATCCTCATATGTATCTACAACTATTGCCTCTATTGTTGTAGGTGCTTTTCCCCTATCCTGAACATCAAATTGTGACAAAAATATCAGTAAAACTATCATTATAAATCCTTGAACATTGTTTTAAGTAATTAACTATGAATTTTGTGTATTAATATTGAATTATATGTCATGTTAATGAATATTGTTATGTGTTAATGAATTCTTGATTAGTGTTGCGTATTAATGAATGTTATATCATATTAATGGATGTTATGTGATTGTATTGATTGATGTTATAGTTCATAAATGGATGAATGAAGTGTGTAATTAAATGTTAATGGAGAATTTAGATTGATGTTAGGGGGAGGGGGGGTGAGGCCAGATGAGCTTCCACCTTCACATGGTTGGCCTTGTTAAGTAGAGAATATTAAAGTATTCTCGAAACCAAGTGAAGCTCAAACTAACATACCTTCATTATTTAATCAATTCCATTCATTCTAGGTCTTTGCTCATAAGTGCATTTTGAATGTGTCATTGTCAGACAACTATCAAATAAAAAACTAGAAGGGCCAATAGTCAACTTCTCATTGTCATTTTCTGGCATGATTCGACTTCATTTTGTGTAAGTATTCTCATTTTGAATGCGTCAACCTCTCTTGGCCTAATGTGGATTATTTCATTGGTTTGTGTTTTTTATTAGGTGAAGTGTTAAATTAGTTCCTATCTTCTATTCTTAATTCATTCAAACTGTAGGAGGGCCTAATAGATATACTAAACATAGAATTGACTGCTAGTTTGGGCAATTAAACACACTAAGTCTTTAGCTTGAGAGAAAGAGTTGGGTAATGTTGTTTCTGGAGACCTGTGTAATTTTCCTCAGTGGTCTCTTTCTTTTAACATGTTATTTTTATATATATGTAGTGTCCATTTTTTTTTTAATACATATTCTTTTTGTGTATATGCTAGTGCTATGGAACCTAAATAAACAATTATAAATGTAATAGATAATGTCTTCAATGAAGGAATTGATGTACCACATGTAAACCAAAATCCATGCTTAATGCCATTTTGTGCAAAATGAGTTTGTCTATTAGCATATCAGATTTTGTTACACCCTTCATGACTGCAATGTTTAAGTTAAGTATTGATGTGATTTTCTAAAGTAGCAAGTTCTGTTGTCATTGTTTTTTTCTAGTGGTTCTGAGGAGATCAATAATTATCAAGGAAAGATATTGAAGTGGAAAGGAAATTTTTTTGAGAGGTTACAAATATTGAGTCATCGATCAGGTATACTTTTTTTTTTAAGTAATCACTACAGAAATGGTTAAGTTTTCTTGAATTTTTAAAATAAGTCATAATTATTCAGTATCATATTCTTAGCTGCAAGTTGCAGGTCTTCATACCAAAAATTTTAGAGTTCAACTCTTACATGGACAAATTTGTAGGTTATATTGAACCATCTGTTATCTTTTTTGACTCTTTAGTTGTCAGAAAGATTAAATTCACATCCTAATTGTCATTGTGTTTGGGACATAAAGCTTTATTTAAATAAATTAATTCTTTTAATATTGAGATAAAAAATCTACAAATAAAGCCTAGACTGGGGACTGCATAGAAAACTATCATATGAAGAACTACTAAAATGGCGGTATCAAAGTTCCTTACAAGCAATCCACGTATCAAAATCTAGTTGTAGGATTGAAAAAAAAGACAAGATAAAAAAGTTCATAGGCCCATACAAGACACCCACCAAAATATAGACCATCAATTTATAGAACCTTTGCAAGATATCCCAAGGAATGATAGGTAGTGAAAACCAAATAGATAGAAAAAAGAACATAACCATATGCTACCTCACCTGTTTGAGGTAAGCAAAACTCGGTCCAATTCTCTTAACAATGGTACATATCTATCCAAGTGCAACAACCTTCAAAGATTTGCAATGGTAAAGAGAATCCCCATATTTTATAGCCTAACATAGTCTTTGGCCACTTTGGCAATGAGATTGTGAGAAATATTGATCTGGCCAAGGGCCAACTTGTAGTGATCTTTATCATATAAAACATTTAGCAGATCTCCATAAAATGGATGCACATCATCTTGGCGGGGGAAATCATCTTAGCAAATACATATGAAGTAGCAACAGAAGCAGAAAATACATCACTCACACTTTTCAAGCATATTTCATTGACTTCTCAAAATAAAAAAATGTCAAATTCTAACAAACCAGCTCAAAAAAAACCATTAAGAAATTCATAACCAAATCTAGTTTGCAAAATCCGCTGCAATTGAAACTCACCTTCTCAATATTTTCTCTAATAGCATACTTGCAAGCCCACTGACAAATCTCTATAATATCATCTCCATTGAATCCTTGGGTATAATAGTTCAATGCCATTAGGTATAATGAAAACTATTTTCTTGGTTGTCATACCATCCATCTCTGTCAACAACTGGTTAAGGACTCTGTCTGCAGCACCACCAACATCCCCAACATTTCTTCCATGCTACAAACATGCAAACCAATTATGCATCACTAGTGAGAGCCTATCTCTCAAATAGTCCAAACAAAATGAAAAAAATCATACAAGAAAAATTCAGAGCCAAATTGAATAGCATTGGCTATTTGTTAGCTGAAGGTCCTTGCTAGAACAAACACATTTTTCACTTCATTAAGATGACAATTGTCTACTAAGTTTCCAAACTATATAAGTCATCATCATCTTTATTATCTGTTGTAGAAAATACATTCGAAGCACCAGCAGAAGCACTAAGAAATCAAAATTCAGAACCAAAGCCTCGAGATTATTGTAGTGTTTTTGCAAAGGCTTGATACTTCCAAATATCAGCATCACTGACACTTCTTCAGGCATATCATTGACTCCTCAAAATGAGCAGCCTTTATTTTAGCTACCTCATCACTATCATCCTCATCCATTGCCTCGGGGTTCTCACTTCTTTTTCTTTCATGTTCAATATTATCTTGTAAAAGTGTAGAGGAAAGAGAACATGGCAAATTGAAATAATAAGATACAAGTTGAGGAAAATTGAATCAAAAAATGTAAAATTCTAACAAACTAGTTCAAAAAAAACCATTAAGAAATTCATAACCAAATCTAGTTTGCAAAAGCCACCACAATTGAAACTCACCTTCTCAATATTTTCTCTAATAGCATACTTGCAAGCCAACTGACAAATCTCTGTAATATCTCATCAATAAATATAATGGATGGGGCATTCTTCTTAGCCTCCTCAAAAGCCTTCTGGAGATTGCTTTCATTTTCTCCAGCCAACTTTGACATGATATTAGGTCCATTGATACAAAAAAAGAAGGCACCGGTTTCATTTTCCAGTACCCTAGCAATTAAAGTTTTCCTAGAACTAGGAGGCCCATAGAGAAAAATACCCTTTGGGGGCTTCAAACCAATAGATTTGAAGAGTTGTGGGCATCTAAGAGGAAGCTCTACCAATTCATAAATCACCAGTCAGAGCCTATCTCTCAAATAGTTCAAACAAAATGAAAAAACCCATAGTTTCACACAGAGCAGAGTAGATGGATTGTTAGAGCCCAAAGTAGTCTGGAAAACAAAATGAGAAGGGACCCACTGGAAACAAGAAAGAAAATGAGTGTGGACACCTAAAGATAAATATCTAGACTAATCACTTATCAGGATGTCATTGGTGATTAGTCTAGATATTTATCTTCAATTTTTTTTAAACATTGTATTTCGTCAAAATTTTGACTCATAGCCATCGAAAGTTTGGCCTAGTTTGGTTTAAAAATCAACCATTCTATGTTAAAATGTGGTGTCATGGGTTTGGCATCTTGGTCAGAGCCCCTAAATATTTTTGTCCAAAGTTTGCCCTAGTTTGGTCTAAAAATTGACCAATCTATGTCGAAATGTGGCATCGTGGGTTTGGCATCCTAGTCTAACGTGTGATGAAATGTGGTTGAAATATGACCATCATGATCTTGGCATCCTAGTCAGAGCAACCAAATTTTTTGACCAATATTAATCTATATTGGTCGAAAGATCGACCAATATACCAACTCTTGCTAATGTTATTTTTGGCCTAGATTGCCCTTGTTTTCGACCAATATTGGCATTGATTATTCTATGGTTGTAGCAATGGGTCAATATTTTGACATAGATAATAGCAAAAAACTAGTTGGTCAACTATTCAGTCGAGTTGGGTAGAAACTTCAACCAATAGTGCGTTGAAAAATGGTGCAAAATGTACTAGTGAGGGAGATACCTTCTAGGTTTCTGATTCTCTAAAAAATAGAATAGCATGATCCCCTCAATATCTACCTCATGTAATATGATGCACATAACTAATTATATATGTGCCCATGAAAAAGAGATTAACCAATCACAATATTTTGTCGATGAAGATCTTGGCAACCTACAAAACCACAAGTCAAAACTTTTTGTCGATTGAGCTTTCTTTGGCTAGTGATTTCTTAAAGGGTTTCTTGCAAACAAGGGCTTAGAAGACAAGCCAAGAATAGGCCAAAAAGATAGGTTTTAATACTCATTTCTTCTTCTCTCATCTTGAAAAAAGAATTAGGCTATCTCAAACAAACACGCACTAGAAACAAAAGGGGTCAGGATTCGCAATCAATCAAATTTCAGAGCAGAAACCTCAAAAACTGACTGCAAAAACTATACAACAATTGAAAGTATGGTTTGAAATGTCATATGACAATATACCTTAACCCATATGACAATTAAAATTATGATACAACAATGTGTACAAAATGATACGACACTTTACCTCCGAAATGAAAATATGAAAGAACCAATATGACACTTCAAGAGTGCCATCTTGTTGGCAAGTTGACTATACTATTATATATGACTAGATACAATGTTTTCATTATGGATAAAAAGTCATATAGTATTTTGGAGTAAGTGTACATTATCAAAAGATCAAAATTTGGCTAATTATAGAAGACTAGACAGTTAGCAGAGTACCAGAAGGTTAGAGCATCAATGCACATGCGTATGACCTACTTAAGGTATGCACCCTTGAAGTTAATCTTGTATGTATGTGTTCATGCTAAGTCTAAGAGTGCATGATCAGATGAGACCATATGACAAAGATACTGACAGTTGAAGAGGTACATCTAGTGAATGCTGAAATATAACAAAGTATGTGATATAGACAATCCAACAATCCCTAAGTTTGAATCCACAAACCACTACTAGGAATGAATAGGACCTCTATAGGTAATGTCTTCTTGGAAAAAAATGTTTTTTCACCCCACAACCTCCTTTCCAACTTGATGTATGAATCAACACCCTCCTGAATCCTATACAGTTTCAAAATGAAGGTATAGTATTCTCCAATTTTAAGTTTAGGGAAGCTAGCCAATCTCCTTGTAGCCCTCCTACTCGGGTATTTTGGACTTAACTCAAAAAATTTCCCACAAAACCCAATAATATAAACACTATTTTGTACACCCTTTTCACTAGTCTTTTAAGACTAGAAAGGATAGGAATTGGTTCTCAAGTTATTCCACCAAAAGACACTAAAGACAATTAGGGCTAATAGGGCTAATTTGGAGCTCTAAAGAAGGAACTCCCCTCAAATGGATTGGTTTCCTATTTTTAATAATTAGAGACTCTTAAGATGGAGCAGGAAATTATATTTCCAAGGTTTTGTGATCAGATTCATCACCCATCAAAAGTTATGGGGTCTATTGCAGCCTATCTACAAGGTAGTCACATAGAGATGCCTACCTAGGGCTTCCGATTTCTCCACCCTTCCCTGCATGGAAAAATATCCCATTTTGGAATATTAATGTACAAGGTCCATTCTTTCATTTCACCAAGGTTTATCAAATTCCCATGGTTGATTTGCAAGAAATGGCCAAAAATCCTTAAAACCCTAAGACCAATCCTGCAATGACCTTATAGATCCAACAACATAGAATTCTGGTAAGATGAAGGCTTCAGACCACTTGAGTAAGGAAGGTAAAATTCATAATAAATTCCTCCAATTAAATTCCCTTAATCCACCATCCGTACCAGGCCATACAAATGTTGTTACAATCTAATATTTGCAGAAAAATAGGGTTAATTTTATTGATTTTCAAAATCTATTACATCACCATGCACTCACGCATTGGTATGACCAAAATATTGCCTAAATAGACCCCTCCCAACTATTTGAACCAAATTTGGTTAGTTGGAGATGTAGAACAGTTGTTGGTAACAGATTTTCAGGAAGTTGCTAAAAGTTGTAAAGCAAATTTTTAGCAACTTTGCAATTTTTGTGTAACTTTTCATTTTTGTTGCATATTTGCTAATCCCTATGCTACCTAGGCCTGCTGTGATGACCTAAGTCTTCTTAGGGCCTAATAATGACCCTAAATTCCTATTGAAGACTAAATATGACCCTAAACACCTCTTTTATCAGTCCTCTCAATCTAACTGTCTTAGATTTATATGGCCACCCAAAAGCACTTGATTGAACAATAGGACCTAAATGAGGAGACATTGTCATCTAAGGGACTAGGGATATATTGAAAGAAGACTTTTGATCTCCTTAGCATCAGTATTTGAAACTTTCTTAAAGCTTTCTTCCTCTGATTTAGTCTTTTGAGGGTGCTCCTGCACCATACTCCTAGGGTGAATGATTCTCAAGTCCTCTTGAGACTAGTTCTCCAAGACTTGTTCCAAGTCTCTTCATTTATGCTTCATCCATCCACACATCTTCTTCTTCAAGATACCCTACCCACTAAACCAAATATTTCTTGTAGACAATCATCCTTGTCTATTTGACAATCTTGGTGTTAAGTATCTTGTCTAGTTTTCTTGGCTCATGATGTGGAAGTTCTACTAGGTCTTTTTGGAGCTCTTCATCTTGGATACTTGCAGGTACATCCAATGGGCCTTTGTATGGGGTCAAGTCACAAATGTTGAAGATAGGTGAGATCCCCAAATGTGAAGGTAAAGCAAATTCATAGGCATTTAGTCCTATTTTCTTGATGACTTCACAAGGACCTACTTTCCTCATCATCAGCTTTGTGTGTTTTCCTTTTGGAAACCTCTCCTTAAGGTATACCCATACCAAATCTCCAATCTGAAACTACAAGTCTCTTCTCTTTTTGTCTAAATTTTCTTTGTACTTCATTGAACTTCTTTGTAGTGCTAGTTTGACCTATTCATGCATCTCTTGGATGTTGGTTTCAAAGTCTTCACCATGGGCACTCACATGACACCCTTGAGGAAGATCCCTTAACTCAAGAATACCTCTTCGAATCTGCCCATAAAAAACTTGTAATGGACTCTTACCTATACTCCTATTGATGGAGTCATTGAATGCAAATTTTTCTTGGGCAAGAACACTATCCCATTTTTCTCCATATTGCTTAGTTAGGCATCTCAATAGGTTTCCCAATGACCTATTGACAACTTTAGTTTGCCCATCCATTTGGGGATGATAGGTAGAACTGAAATGAATATTTGTCCCTAACCTCTTCCATAAGGTCCTCCAAAAGTCACCTATGAATCTTACATTTCTATCAAAGATTTTTTTTGGGGGTAGACCATGGATTATAACAATCTCCTTGAAGAATATGTTGGTTACATAAGTTGCATCACTTGTGCTTTTACAAGGGAGAAAATGGGCCATCTTGCTAAACCTATCCACTACAACATAGATATCATCAAATCCCCTTTGTGTTCTTGGTAGACCCATCACAAAGTCCATGCTGAAACTCTCCCAAGGTCTAGTGGGAATGGGTAATGGTTGGTACAATACTACATTGGTTGAAGTACCCTTGGCCTTCTAACATATGGTGCAAGACTCTACAAACTTCCTTACCTCAAAGGTCATCTTGGGCCAATGGTAGAACCTCCTAACGTACTCCAAGGTATTTTACATGCCAAAGTGTCCTCCCATGCTTCCTGTATGCTTCTCTCTAATTTTTTTCTCCCTCAAAGAACACTTTGGGATACACAAATGATGTCTGTTGAACAAGAGTCCATCCTGAATTACGAAATATGCATACTCATTGTGATATGCCTCTGATAAATCACAACAAAGTTGATAGATGTCTTTGAAATCTTCATCAGACTGGTACATGTCCTTCAAAGATTCAATACCCACACTTTGGAGCCTAATTTCTTGCACTGTCATGGTCCTTCTGCTTAGAGCATCTGCCACCTTGTTGGAAACTCCCTTCTTGTGGTTTATGGAGAAATTGAAGGATTGAATGGACTCAACCCATTTCATGTGTTTGTGGCCTAATTTTTTTTGACTATTTAGAAAACTTAGAGCCTGATTATCTATCCAGACCACAAACTCTCTTGGCAGGAGATAGTGTCACCATTTCTTTAGTGCTTAGACTAGTGCATATAGTTCCAAGTCATAAGAGGAGTACTTCCTCTTAGCATCATTGAGTTTTTCACTAAAAAAGGCTATTGACCTACATTCCTGGCTTAGTACTACTCCTATTGCAATGTTAGAAGTATCACATTCTATAGTGAAAACTTTATGAAAATTAGGAAATTCTAAGACTAGTTTGTCAGTTACATTTTGCTTCATATTCTAAAAGGAGTCTTCTACTTCCTTAGTCCACACAAACTTGTGCTTTTGTCCCCCTTTGATAGTCTCTATCATTGGAGCACGACATCTGGCTAAATTTCCTAATGAAATTTCTATAGAATGATGCAAGGCCATGAAAGCTCCTCACCTCTGTCATTGTCCTTAGACAAGGCCAAGATAGAATAGCCTCTATCTTATCTAGATCCATCTTTATGTTTCATCCTGCAACCACAAAGCCTAAATACACAAGCTCTTCCTGCATAAAAACACATTACTCCAAGTTGATGAAAAGATTTTCCCCATGTAATCTTTTGAGGACTAGATCTAGATGCCTTAAATGGTCTTCTTTGGTTTTACTAAAAATAAGGATGTCATCTGGATATATAATGAAAATTTTTCCCAAGAATGTGTTAATATGATTTAGAACAATAAAGGGGGGGGGGGTGAATCAATTGTTCTTGGTCCAAATGTATAAAATAAACTTTACAACTCTTCAACAAATCAGATCTAATAACCAACAACTACTCGGTCATTATTGATTGCATAACATAAATA
This sequence comes from Chamaecyparis obtusa, assembly GCA_027943335.1. Classification (NCBI taxonomy): domain Eukaryota; kingdom Viridiplantae; phylum Streptophyta; class Pinopsida; order Cupressales; family Cupressaceae; genus Chamaecyparis; species Chamaecyparis obtusa. Next base: position 212,706 of record BSBK01004189.1, on the reverse strand, counting down.
TATAACAGTGCAGTCCGCTTATCCAATAGCATCTAACTTGTAAAACACTAAAATGTTCAAACCAAAACATTCACACAAGTATCAACACTAGGATTTATAGTGGAAACCCAATTAGGGAAAAACCACTTTGTAACATGTTACTATTATGTTCACTCTTTTGAAGTGAGCTCGGTGAAAAGCCAACCCTGTCAAAGGTTACAAACACATTGTCAGGTGTGACCTGGTTAAAGGATTTAAACCACTTTGTTAAAAGTGAGCCTTGTTATAGGACTTACGTACACTCCATTAGAATGCAACCTTGTTCAAAGGATTTATACATATGATAGTTAGGTCAACCTCTGTTAAAAGGATTTTGACTAATACAATGGTTAGAAAGTAGCAGTAATATTAATCAGAAAAACATACAACTCACTTTGCAAATATCAGATCCAATTCTGTACACATATGCTGGCTTACTGATTGTGAACCTTTACCATCTCCATCACTGATCTTCTCAGAAATCTCTTCATTCAATCACAACACTTCTCCTTCAGGATTCTCTTCTTAGATAGTTAATAACATCAACAACACTGCCAACATCCTCTCTCTTACAACCTCTAGCTTAGGTTTCCTTAATACTTCCTCCATTAGGTCAATATATCTTTTGCCACTTAATCTCCTTTGTAGATCTTAGGGTTAGGTCAGATTCATCAAATCCATCCTACATTATGTTCTTCGGCTATCCTTCTAGAAATATCTTGAATCTCTTAATAGATTTACAATAAAACATTTTATAGTGCATTAAATTCTTTCATACAATCAATAAATAAAGTCAACACGTTTTACATAATCCAAGAATTCAATGATGTTAGTTTAAAATCTGAATTCTTCCTCAAATGCAAAATACTGATGCTCGGTTAATACTGTGTTCAACTTCTTGGTCTTCACTATAAAGCTCAGTCATCTCAAAAACTATTTCCTCGGCTAAAACTATCTTCCTTGGCAATTAACTGGTGTTCGGTCAACACTGAATTTACTCGACATATACTAGCTCAGTCGACACTAACAACACTCAGCTTAAACAAGATTTCTTTACTTTTTCTCGGTTAAGCCTACTAGTTTAGTCTTCATTCTTACTTAGATAAACAATACATTGTCTTATCATTGTACCACATAATCAAGTACTCATTGAAGTATCAAGATAACTCAACCTTTCCTTAGGTGTTGTTGTTACAAACCTTACCTTACCCCTTGGAAAAAATCAAATTGATATAGTACTTTCTTAAATAGCATCAATCTTACTAGTTAAGGTTTGACATCAATGACAATACAACAATTGCTTCAATTGTAGTTTCCAAGAATCTCCCTTTTTGGCATTGATGGCAATACCATATGAATATCACATGAATTACCAACCAATCCATAACTTATATATCCATTAGAAATATTTATAATATCCTTAGCTTCATTTTGATACAGAATCAATTAGCCATGCTTTTATGACTGTCCATTGAATTTCTCCCTCTATCTTGATCTTCCATGAAAATTTTCATTATGTGTATTCATTTGTGATCATCTCCCTCTTTGACAAAAATTCCAAAAGCAGCAACAAAAACATACATCCTGCAGATGTAGATATCATCTTTTTAGTTCAGTAACCGTATTTGTCCCTTTGACATCTTTTCTTATGACTGATTCTTGTTTGTGCTATACTTTTCACAACTCTAGGTTGTTTCTAAAGTGTGACCTTTCTCTGCATCAACTTGTTAGATATTCTTTGCAGAATATTTAATGCAATGCTCCTAGCTTAACTAGGCAGCCTCAGTTAGGGGAAGGACCCCTAATTCACTTCTCAGGTATTCATGAGCTTGTTTAGGTAAAACCTTAGTGAATATGTCTGCTAATTGTTCTTTTATATTCACATATTCCATTTAGGCCTCTTTGTCTTGTACCAGTTCTCTCAAGTAATGATACTTGATGGCAATGTGTTTGGTCTTTGTGTGCATCACTGAATTCTTAGAGATGTTGATAGCAATTGTGTTGTCATAGAAAATGACAACTGGTTTAGTGATTTCTTCTTTCATGCCTACTAATAATTGCTTTATCCATATCAAATTTGAACAGTTCATAGCTGTAGCCACATACTCAGCTTCAATAGTAGATTGGGAAATGCAATTTTGTTTCTTGCTTGTCCAGGAAACTAATCTATGTCCAACAAAGAAAGCTCCACCACTAGTACTCTTTCTGTCATCTACATTTCCTACCCAATCAGCATCTATATACACTCTCAGTACAAACTTGTCATGCTTCTTGTAGTATAATCCATAGTCAGCAGTTCCCTTCAAATATCTCATGATTCTTTTAACTACCATCATGTGAGTTTCCTTAGGATTGGCAAAAAATCTTGCCACAATCCCAACATCTAATGCAATATTTGGTCTGCTATGTGCAACATACTATATCTTTCTGATCATAGATCTATACAAAGCCTAGTTAACTTCTACATCATCATCATTTTTAAACAACTTATGTCTAGTAGCCATGGGAGTACTTACTAGCCTTTAATCTTCCATGCCGAAGGTTTTCAGTATCTCATGAACATATTTAGACTGGGTGATGAAAATTCCTTTCTCCATCTGATATACTTGTAAACCAACAAAAAATTTGATCTCCCCAAACATAATCATTTCAAATTCAGTTTGCATTTCATTTGAAAATTTCTTACATAAGGCATCTTGTCCACCAAATATAATATCATCTACAAAGATCTTAGCTAACAAGATTCCTTTACCTTCTTCATCTTTCATATACAGATTGCTTGTGTCATTTGTCCTTGAGAATCCAATTTGTATTAGGTAGTTGTGTAGTCTCTCATACCATGCTCAGGGAGCTTGCTATAGTCCATACAGTGCTTTATTCAATTTTCAAACCATGTGTCTTATGTTTAGATCAAAAAATCCTTCTAGCTATTCAATATACACTTCTTCTAATATACCATTTAAAAATGCAGACTTAGCATCCATTTGATATACCTTGAAATCTTTATAGGCAACATATGCAAGCAGGGTTCTTACTCCTTCCAATCTTAGTTACCCATAATATGAAATTAGCAGATGGTGTCTATTCCGATTTGTTAGTATATAGATTTTCCTTCTTACTAAAATTATAACTACTTTCAAATACTCTAGCCCAAAATGAAGGAAAAAATCATACAACAGTTGAGTTAGTCACTCATGACTAAACTCTCTATGATCAAAGGAGTAGCTACCTTATATAAAGATCAATCTTGGCAATTCATTTATTTGAAAAGAATGAAAGCAATAAAAGACATACATATATATACTTTTCACCTAAAAGTACTAAAGGATTTTTTAAAAAGGTAAATGAAATAACCACTAAAAGATTAATGCTCTGAGAAAGAGATCTTCACAAATATCCAAGCCAACTGACTAAGACTGTAAATAAACTTCCTAGAAAGATCGATTCAACATAAACTGAAATAAGATTGGAAAATGGATGTATAATCTTGAAACACATACACAGATGGCAACAACATGAGAATCAATTCCAACTAAAATCAATAGACATGCATTAACTAGACACACTGATCTGAAAAGATATTGCTATTTGCTATATATATCAACTGATGCTATATTATGAGTTTCAATTCAAAACATCAACCATTTCATGAAAGTATTTGCAGTAAATATTAAACTATATGCTTCTATTACCAGAGAACTGACCCTTCTAAGGTCTTTCAAAAATAAACTTATAGCCACGCAGGGCATAATTAGTTTTGTAACTAAATCCTAATCTTGAAAAAGAAACTAACAAGTTAGAACCATTTGGAACCATATCTTCAAAACTAATCAGGATAGATTAGCCTTTCACGGCCTCAGCACTAATGGTGGCATCCTTTGCTTTGCACTCTTCTGACCACTCCTTGAAAGCCACCGTGAATCTCTCCAACAACTCCTTGTTTGGCGAAGAAACAAGATCCAACCTTTGCTCCCAGATATCTTTACAATTTTGCAACTACTCCAACTTCATACTTAGTGACTTTTCTTGTTCTTCACCAATTAGTATCAGTGATTGCACCCTCGCAATAACCGAGCAATCTCTAGGTATCATTTCTTTGGTGTTCTTTAGTCCTTGTGCTTTCGTGGCAAAGGATTCTTTCATCTTAGCCTCATCTATTCCTATTTTCATTTCACCTGTGGATAGATTGTAGACATAGTCCATATGGCTACTGAGAACTTCTTCAAAATAGGCTACTATCTTTAGAACTTTCTCTAATTCTTCAATACCCTAATCCATCAGAGTACATTGCCATTCCTCATTAACCTTGGCTATGAACAAGAGACCATTATCTACACCAAGAATCATTTTCTCAGACAAGAATTTCTCTATGCCATAGTTGAAAGCTTCTTCCATGTTAGCTATTGCTATCTCTAGACTATCCCTTCTTCCTTCCTAGAACTTGACTTTAGCTTCCAAGGTGGACACTAATTCAGAAGACCGTTTAGTTAAACTTTCATAGGTTTGAGCAAAGCGGTCAACCATCTCTCCAACTTCTCCCATCCAATTATAGAATGCCCTAGAGAGAGACCTCTCTTTGTGTACCTGGTCAAGGCACTTTTGATTGTCTAGAGACTTGACATCCAGATTCAAAGGTACCATCACCAAAGGTTGAGGAATAGGATTTTGCAATTGCTGAATGTACTTTTCCATTTCGCATAAAGCTTTCTTTAACTTAGCCTTATCTTCAACATCTTTTAGCACTTTTTGATTGATCTTTTTGTTTGTAGAATTCAAAATCTTCAAATTAATAGCTCTGGAAGATACCCTGAAATCCATTTTGTCTACCATGAAATCTTGTTCGGTGACTTTAGTAGTGGTCTTGTTGGAATTGGGCTTGAAAATCTTTGCAACCCAATGACCTGTGGTTGGATCTACATCCACCATAGACTCTATTTTTAGTTTCTTTGCTCTAGGAGATTTTCCCAAATATTTACTAACTAGATCACCAACAAGGACTGAGGAAAACACAACGTTCCTTTTCTTACTCACAGTTAGGTCCAACTAGTTTGGAGAAATAGGAGTCATGTTTTGTAGGGAAATAGTGGAACTTGGATTGCTCGGGGTAACAGGTTCTTTCTGACCTGAACTACTAATACCTCCAACTAATGCTAAATCCATAAAGGATGTCTTACATCTTTTCAACCTTTTGAAATGTTTTATGCTGGGCTCCTTGATGTCAAAATCTAGCACAATGCAAAAAGGAGGCTCGGCCTTCTCACTTATCTTACTTTTCTTCTTTGAAAAATTCACAATATCATCAGAGATCAACTCTCAATCTTCTAGAATTTCTAGAGAAATTGATACACTTGCAGAAAGAAATGGATCAATCTTATTAGTCAGAATAGGAGAGGGTTCAATTTTTGGAGTTCTTGGACTTTTTCTGGTTGCCAATGCATAGGTAGCTAAGATTTTCTTCTTTTGGGCTTTAAGCCACTACTCTGTCTTCTTGAAAAATTCCTTGGTCAAAGAATTCACATTATCTTCTTCCTCCGCTAGCCAATCAATTCTTCTGATTACCATTTCTATGTTTGATACTACATTTTCTGACTCTAATGCATCAATATCTTCATCTTTAATATTTTTGATGCTGACAGGTAACTTTAAAGAGGTGATTTGTTTGATGGAAAACCTAGAGCACAATCTTTTAGTAAACTTAACTTCATCTATGCAATCCTCCCAGTAGTCTTCTAGGGTTGGTTGATGAAGGAACATGGCGTCTACTTTGAAATGACTCTTAACAAAGCCTTTACTGTCAAAGTAATTTCTTGCCTGGTATGGCTGGAGATTCATTTCTTTCAATTTATTGGTTAAAAAGGAAAAATCATGCATCAAACTGAACTTATAATGTCCCATCTCAAGTGGGAAGAAGGTGCCAATACCCCTTTTGACCTTGTACTTTTTCTCAACCATTAGTAACTATCTCCCTACTTCAAGAAGAATGCACTTGTCTGGGCAATACCTGGGAAGTTTTAATGGTGCATCGCTAAAACCTCCTACTCTTAAATAGGTAAAAGTAGGGAACTCGATATAAAAACTTTCATAGATTTTCACAAATTGCATAGCTTCATCAGATATTCTACAATTAGGTTTTCCTCTCAATTCAAAAACCAATCTAGATGAAAAAGTGTCATGTATTTTCTTAAAACCCATGGGATGCTTTCCTTTTTGTAACAGGGGGTGATACTCATAGATAGGCATACTGCTATTCCATTCTTCATGAGGCAGACCGTCCTAGATTTTGTAGATAGCAAGAATATAAAAGAGGTAGGAAGACATATAAAAACTAGAAATCAAGGCTGGTTGAGATAAACCCTCATGTAGTTGTTCAACTATAATTTATGCCCAGTCGACAACATTTCCAACATCTAAGATAGCCTATAAAAAAATGTACATCTAGTCTTCCCAGTTGGTGTCTATAGGATTACCTTTAACCCTATTAAGCATTACCATTATGTCCCTAACCTCCCTGAATAGATGATCTTTTCTAAGTGTTCTAGACAAATGGGAACCCCCTTTTTCTACGTTTATAAGCCAATCTCTTGCTATGTTATTCCTATACTCCTTCCTGTTCTTCTCAGAATCTCCTATAGCTTTACTGATACTCTAGTCTCCATAGATTTCAATTGGTGGGATTCTAAGAGCGGCCATTATTACTATTCTATCAACATTTACCAGAACCTCACCACTCTCTATTTTAATGCACCTCTTAGCCTTGCAGTACTAATTACAGCATTCTATTACTAGCTCCGAGCATGGAATCACATCAGGAAAACCTGTGGCCTCTAATAAACCACTCTCTACAATCCTAATAGACATAACTTCATTAACTATTTTCCTCAATCTTGAAACAATTTCTGCAATATCATCATCTACAATGGTTGTATCTTTCATCTTAGGAAAACAACAACTAACTGGAGAGAATATATTTTCTTTCATGAATTTCACTTTGGAAGAAGACATACTGAAATATAACTTTGCAAAATTCTATGAAGATAGCTCTTTTAAAAATGCAGAAGCTCAAATGAAGTATAGGGCCAAGGTTGTTGAAAACTCACTGTTCTCATGCCTTTCCATAATGTTACCTTTGCAACTCCCAAAATGCCTCCGAAAAATAATAGAGAATGTTGGCATTAACAGAATTGCCACTAGTGACAACACTTATTTGCATTCTCAGTGCAAACTGAGCAGAACAGTGCAAACCGAGCAGAACAGTGCAAACTGAGTAGAACAGTGCAAACCGAGTAGAACAGTGTAAACCGAGCAAGACAGTGCAAACCGATCAAGATAGTGCAAACTGAGCAGGACAGTGTAAACCGAGTAACATTATGTCTACCGAGTCACCAGTATTTACCGAGTTCAAAACCTACCGAGTGGTTAGTATGAACCTTGCCTTCACTTCTACCGAGTGCATGATGATGCCGAGTAATGCAGTGGATGCCGAGTATCAGAAAGTCACTGAGTTAGTTTGTAGGAACCGTGTAACCATACTTGGGCCGACTTAGTGGCACTTATGTTTATTTGTCAAGCCGACTTTGTAATTGTAATTAATTGTTTAGACTTGTATATAAACAATGTTGTAAAGATGTCAAGATGTAATTATGAGTATGTATGTGAATAAAAAGAAAAGGCAGAGATAAGCGAATTACAAAGGGCTACAACAGTATAGGGAACAACAAAGACAAATTCATCACAGAAGGTGATCAGTACATTCAGCAAATCTCAATCAGCAATCCAGTTGCAAAGCAAGAGATCTACGTTTCATTCTAACAGGTGAATCAGTACTAAAATCCTTTAACCAGGTAGACTTAACAGTCTGTTGTAAAATCTCTTTACCGAGTGCATACTTCATTGTATGTTTGTAAATCCTTTAACAAGGTGGATTTAGCAATCCTTATTGCTCCTAACAGGGCAGATCATCTGAAGTGATCAAATTGTAAGCCTTAACCGGCCAACTTTATTTTGCAGTACTAAAGCTTTGTGGGTTTCATCCCCACCCCAATTTTACTTTCTTTTTGGAAGGTTTCTGGGTAACCAAATCTATGTGTCATTGTTGTAAATGCTTTTAAGTTTCATGCTTTCTATATACATAAGGAAAAAGTAAACTATATGCTAATACATCTGTAATTGTAAGAAAATTTGAAGTTACTGATTCACCCCTCCCCTCTCAGTAACTTAGTTAATCCCTGAATATTTCCAACAATTGGTATCAGAGCATTGTTGGTTCTCAAGATAAAGCTTAACTAGCTTGAGCAAAGATCCAGGAAAATGGAGGTATTCAAACTGAACAAGGTGATTGAAAATGAAAAGCTAGATCTGGAAATGGCCATAGCTAAACTCAAGGAAGCAAAAGAACATCTTTCCCAATCCCTAAGAAGAAGGAAGGAACTTGCAAATCAGATGAATGATCAGAATTACATTGAAGAAAAGGTTGAAGATCTTTTTACCTCAAATAGCTCAGATGAAGCAAACAATGCTGTCAAAGAACTCCTAGAAAAGAATGGGTCTCTGCAGGAAGAAGTGAGAAAATTAAAAAGAGAACAAGAGCTACACTCAACAAGATTTTGTGAGATCTTAGAACAAAGAAACAAGTTGAAAGATGAATTAGATGGTAGGAACAATGAAGTTCAAAATAAAACCCTTCAGCTAGAAAACCTAATTGATCAGATCTCCCATACAAATGAGGAAATTCTGAATCTAAGATCAGAAATAGAAAACACAAGAGAAGAACTAAGATCTGAAAAGGAAATCAATCTAAGACTGGTGGATGACCTAAACACTAAAAAACAAATCAATGAAGGAATGCTGAAAAGCCAAGAAGACTTGAATCAGTTGTATGAGCAAAATCTTCATAGGCAGAAAGGAAAAGCAGGACTTGGATACAAAGGAGAAGGTGAATCTTCTAAGCAAGGTACTCAAAGAAATCAAAAACCTACTTGTAATCATTGTGGTAAAATAGGACATACTTCAAATAAATGTTGGAACAATGAAAAAGTAGAATTCAATGGAAAATGCTACAACTGCAATCAACTTGGTCACAAAGCAAATGAATGCAGGGAAAAACCAAGATTCAGAGGTAATTGTCACAAGTGCAACAAACAAGGTCACAAAGCATCCGAGTGCAGATCCAAGACATTCAATCCAGCAGAACAAATTATGAAAGCAATGTTTGGATGGGACTACAACACCTGGTGTAGATGTCATTACTGTGGAGAATATGGACACATTGGCATGAACTGCATAAAACATCATCTAAGGAAAAGAGATACTACTGTAAGATGCTTCAAATGCACTAAACTTGGTCACATAGCCAGAAACTGCATGAATGCTAGTGAAGTTGAAGATGGAAAGAAGAATGAAGCAACTAAGGTCAGGAAATAGGTGAGACAAAAGTGGATTCCTAAATCTACCGAGAAAACCAGTCCAAGTGATGGAATGGGTGGCTCTACCGACTTAAACTAAATTTCCAAGAAAGCACTGGAACTGTATTCTCCTAGACAAACTCTAAGCAGTTCCAGAACCGAATTAAAAGAAAGATCTAAATCAGCATACAAGATGTAGTAAGATCACAGGGAGGTTGGTACCAGTCTTTACCAAACAAGGTTGGTATTAGTCTTAACCGAACAAGGTCGGTATTAGTCTTTACTGAGCGAGGTCGGAGCAATATGAATTCTCGAGTTCACCGAGTTGCGAAGTCTTCACCGAGTAATTAATTCTTAGTGGGTGACAGTCTATCAAAATTCATACCCTAATTTGTACTGAGCATTAATGACAGAGTTGTAAACAAAAGGCAAGAAATCAAACTCATTTCTCACCGCAAATTTTAGCGCTTTGAGAGCAGAAAACTTCAAGAGCAATCCAGCGACTCAAATTCCTTTTGCGAAAAGAATTTTCTGTGAGCTACCATGGCATCATCCAGCACTTCATTGAAGAAAGGATCAGATATGTTAGTCCAAGGGGAATGGAAAGCACCAGATTTCAAGATCATGCCCGCAATTGCAGTAGCCCTAGACCCGAACGGAGCTCAATATCAGATTCCTCCTAAGGTACTACTTATTAATGATATTCACAATCATTTCAACTGTGCAATTCATGAAATGGGGAACCTAAAATTAGATATTGTGCATGAAGAACTGTGTGTGGATGGTACTCTAAAACCCGAGCACAAACATCTGGAAGATAAGGGATTAGTTCACATTGCACATTTGCCTCAAAACTTTCGAGATAAATGGGTTAGATACATTCTCAATAGTATACATGATGGCAAGATTTGGCTTGAGCAACCCATAGAGATCACCAAGAAGATGATTCATCAAATCACCGGTCTTCCCATGTTGAACAAAGCAAAAACTACCATAACCCTAGGTCGGTCGGAACTGGAAAAGAAAACCCTAGCTGAGTGGGACGGTAGAGGCATGAAAGTTAGCAGCATTACCAATGCTAAACTAAAGTTTGGTACACACATTATTGCCCATAAGATATACAATTCTAGTCGACAGAATAGTGTCTCCTGTGAAGCTATTGACCTAGCATACAAAGTGGTCAAGAACAAATTATCATTTGACCTTGCAGATTTATTGTTAAAACAGTTTAACAAGAACATGGAAAGCATTCAAACTTCCAAAAACAATCCATGTAATTTTGGATCCCTACTAGTCTATTTATTCTTCTATGTTCAAAAATTCTTCCCTTCCAAAGGAAAAGTTGTATGGAGAAAAGATGTGTCAGCACTTTATGAGATAAATGAATACATCTCAGAAATGGGTGAAAATTTTGAAAGCATCATGGACAGTTATTTTGAGTCTTTCAAAGAGAAGATGAATGACAGATTCCGGATTCCACAGAAGTTGGTGGAGGATTACAAGGATGACATTTGTTTCATGGTAGACTATGACGATGTATATATTCAAGTAGCTAAACCGAGGATTGTATATGTAAAACCTCTTCCTTATGAGGTAAACATTGATGAAACCAAGAATATAATTGAAGCCCTTCTTAATCAGCCTGTTAATCCCAAAGCTCCATATTTTGGAACATATGATGAAGCAAAGGTGAGAATTGAATTAAGCATAAAACTTCCACAGGCGGTAAACAAAGGAAAGAAGAGGATAGCCAAAATGCAAATGATAACCGAGGACAAAGAAGATAACAATGAAGAAGAAAAGGAAAAGGATGAGAAAACAGAGGAACCAGAACCTGCAAAGAGAAAGGAAAAGTTTTTATCACTAAGGAACCTAAGCCTCCCACTGCTATATTTACAAGGAGAAGTGCAAGAGGTAAGGCAGATAAAGATAAGGTAGACAAAGACATAGTATTCAAAAGGCCTCCTCTAAACTTTCAAGAGAGGATCAAACTTTTTAGAGACGGATCAGGATCTAGAGTAAGTAACATAAAATCTTTTAAATATGAAACCAGAACGGAAACAGAACAGAAGGAAATAGAAGATGCTGTTATTGAAAAGATGGGACAGTGGAAATACTCTCCTGATGAAATAGCCCCACAGGTTCTAGCAGTCTTATTAAATCTAATAAAAATGAGATGGAGCAATGCAAAGCAAACTATGATAGACATATTTGATCAAACCCTGAGACAGTTAATGCTGAGATTGAAAAATGATGAAGTAAAGAAGGCATTAAAGGAAAATGAAAATAAGATGACACTAAGGTTCAATACTTGTTTGATTCTGATCAACAATATTGAATCAGTTGTGAAGGCTGCAAATGCTACATGGAAGAACATATACCATCTTCACCAACTGAGTATTGAAATAGTAATAATAAAAGATATTGAAGATGACAGTGATGAACAAGAAGAAGCCACTGAGGTAGATGATACTGTGAGGATAGCAGTAGAAGTCATTGCATCACTTCCTACCTCTCCAGTAAAAGTTTCTACATCCAGCCCGGAGACACCTTCAAGCATGGTTGTGACAACTTCAACTTTTGTCCAATCACCTATAGCAACAACAGAAGCAACCACCATTTCTTCTACCGAGTTGCAGTCTCCCATTTCATCAAGTTTTCCAGCAGTAAGTATTCTAGTTTTTGATTCTACAAGTGTAAATATTTTAAGTTCTCCAGTAGATAGTGTGCCAGTCTCTATAGCCAGTCCAACTATGTCTATTGTCACTACTACTAAGGCATTAAGTACAGATAAGCCTAAGGCTCTACCGAGTATAAAATTTTTGGGTAAGAATATCGTAGAGGATATAGACCTAGATGAAGAAATAGAGATTCCAACATTAGATTTTGCAAATCTATCAGCGGACCAAATGCAAAATATAGGTGAAATCCTCCAAAGGAAAGCAAAGCAAAAGAAGCTTAAAGAGGAGAGAGACAAGGAATATCAAATCATTAAGGATGCTAAAGACATTTTGTCTGATGCATTAGGTATTAAAGTAGACTCCTCTCAACATGTTTTTCTACAATTAGCTGAAGCAGTAAATAAATACAATGAGGACTCATCTGGGATAGAAAAGTTAGTTGAAAGAGCCGAGAAGAGATTCAACAATAAAGTGCTTGAGCACATTGCTCAGCACATAGCTATTAATCAAGTGGAATTGTCTTCAGACTTGTCAAATATTGAATCCACCTATTCGAATGTCACCTCTCTTTTGGCCAGACTGTGCAATATTGCCGAGTTCAGAAAGGATGTTAAGGATAAAATGAATAAAATGGATGAGGATATGAAGATTAGCATACAGAAGCTGTAACTTGAACCAAGTTCAAGCTCTGCTCATCACATGAAAGTCTCATACCTATCAAATATGCAGTCAGATCTACTAAAAGAAGACACAAGGATCTGGTCCACACTGCTAGACATCCAGAACATGATCCTTCCCATCATGAATACAATGTATAAGCACATTGAACATTCCAAAACATTGATTCATGACAATCAGTTCTCTATAGTAGATCACATGATTGAACTCTCTGCAGAAGTCCAAATTGCAATCCAAACATGCAAGATTCTGCAAGAAAATTGGGATAGAACCCTAGCACTAATCATGAAGGTACATTCTGACTTTCTATCAAATTTTGGATTCTCTCTGTAAATCACTTGTATATACACCTTTGGCATTATCGTCAAAAAGGGGGAGATATGTATAGAATGAGATACGTATAGAAGGAGATATGTATAGAAGGAGATTTGTATATAGAAAAAGTTAGCACATTGAAAGGGGGAGATAATGTATAAAGCTCTATGACAAAAAAAAAATCAATAAGTGTATATAAGTTTTGAGCAATAAGTGTTTTTGTCACTAATGCCAAAGGGGGAGATTGTTGGCATTAAGCAGAATTGCCACTAGTGACAACACTTATTTGCATTCTCAGTGCAAACCAAGCAAAATAGTGCAAACCAAGAAGAATAGTGCAAACCAAGCAGAATAGTGCAAACCGAGCAGAATAGTGCAAACCGAACAGAACAGTGCAAACTGAGCAGAATAGTGTAAACCAAGCAAGACAGTGCAAACCGATCAAGACAGTGCAAACCGAGCAGGACAGTGTAAACTGAGTAACATTATGTCTACCGAGTCACCAGTATTTATCGAGTTCAAAACCTATTGAGTGGTTAGTATGAACCGTGCCTTCACTTCTACTGAGTGCATGACAATGCCGAGTAATGCAGTGGACGCCGAGTATCAGAAATTCACCGAGTTAGTTTGCAGGAACCGTGTAACCATACTTGGGCCGACTTAGTGGCACTTATGTTTATTTGTCAAGCTGACTTTGTAATTGTAATTAATTGTTTAGACTTGTATATAAACAATGTTGTAAAGATGTCAAGATGTAATTATGAGTATGTATGTGAATAAAAAGAAAAGGCAGAGATAAGCGAATTACAAAGGGCTATAGCAGTATAGGGAACAACAAAGACAAATTCATCACAGAAGGTGATCAGTACATTCAGCAAATCTCAATCAGCAATCCAGTTGCAAAGCAAGAGATCTACTGTTTCATTCTAACAGGTGAATCAGTACTAAAATCCTTTAACCAGGTAGACTTAACAGTCTGTTGTAAAATCTCTTTACCGAGTGCATACTTCATTGTATGTTTGTAAATCCTTTAACAAGGTGGATTTAGCAATCCTTATTGCTCCTAACAGGGCATATCATCATAAGTGATCAAATTGTAAGCCTTAACTGGCCAACTTTATTCTGTAGTACTAAAGCTTTGTGGGTTTCATCCCCACCCCAGTTTTACTTTCTTTTTGGAAGGTTTCTGGGTAACCAAATCTATGTGTCATTGTTGTAAATTCTTTTAAGTTTCATGCTTTCTATATACATAAGGAAAAATTAAACTATATGCTAATACATCTGTAATTGTAAGAAAATTTGAAGTTACTGATTCACCCCTCCCCTCTCAGTAACTCAGTTAATCCCTGAATATTTCCAACAAAGAAGAGTAAGGAAACGTAAAGAGTGGGAAGAGTAAATACACACTTGTTTCAAATCCCATCATTTCATGATAACTACCATGAATTCAATTTCATGCCACAATAAATGATCACAGCCTATTTCACACACTTCTTTTTTGGTAAATAAATCCATGAACTAAGGTGGTGCCATCTTTTCAGTCACATCAATCATTTCACTATCAGCTGATAAAGATTTGGCTCGCGGCTCATATCCAGATATTATTACACCTCAAAAATCAAACCTTGAACCATGAAGAATAGGTTCAAAGTACATGATTCATGATGTTTTTATTATATATGCACATAAAGACAACCACAGTGGACCCAATAACTTCTTGAAACTAACTCAGGAAAAAGGGGAAAAACAAATGAGAACTTTATTTGGGAAACTTTTTAATGCAATGTTGTAGAAGTGCACATTCTATCATGAACTTTGAACTGAAAAAAGGGGGTTCAAAATTCAAAATCAAACTCAACATTTTCCCAAGACACGTGACTGCAACAAGAAAAGGACTTTATGAAGGACACAACATAGATGCGAGGCTTTTGGAGAAGAATATATTGAACTTTGAACTTTGAACCAAGCGGTTCAAGTTCAAAGTTCACAGTTCAATTTGCAACTTAACATTAACATAGCTTTGCATATTGCCGAATATAAATGGAGTAAAAAATTATTTGATCAGGAACAGGTGGCTCTGACAGGGGATTAGGATTGTAAAGGACTAAACAAGGAATCCTAGCTCTCTGGTTTTGCACAAGCCAAAAAGACACATATGCAACTAACCTACAACATGACAAAAACTTATGTACAGGGAAAGACAAAACTTATTTACAGCTCAAAAAGCTTCAGATCTTGCCCATTATAAGATAAGGGCATTTTAATTCCATTTGCGTACTTGAGTTTGAAAGAATTAGGTCCCAACACTTGATTGATTTCAAAAGGCCCCTTCCAAAGGGACTCAAATTTGTTGTGAGCTCCCCGGGGCTCTCTTCTTTTATCCCATAATAGCACTCTGTCATTTTCCATAAACTTCCTAGGCCTAGCTCATTTATCAAAAATTTTCTTCACCTGAGATTGGTGTAGGGCTATGCAATTCACCATTTCATCACGTTCTTCTTGGATCTTGCTCAAGTACATGATCCTTTTATCCAGTCCATTAGAAAAGGTTTGATCTTCTATTACTTTCTATAGTTTTATGGCTGATAGCTCCAGAGGTAATGACAGTTGAGCTTCTACTCCATAGACCAGTTCAAATGGAGTCATACATATAGCTCTCTTAGGAGAAGTATGATCAGCCTAGAGTGCTTCGAACAATCTCTTATGCCAGTCTTTATAATTTTTACTAACTACCTTTTTCATAATGTTGATCAAGTTTTTATTGGTAGATTATGCTTGCCCATTGCCTTGAGGAAAGTAATCAGATGAATGTGCCAATTGAATTCCATTATCATAATAGAAAACTTACATATCTTGAGAAGAAAATTTTTGTGCATTATTAGCGACAATCTTTGTGGGAACTCTGAACCTGACCAAAATATTCTCTTTCAAGAAAGAACAGACCACCTCAGTAGTAGTTTTCCTCACTACCATGGCCTCCACCCATTTAGTAAAGTAATCTGTAGCTATTAGAATATGGGTATGTCTAGCACTAGATGGGGGATTTATTGGTCCTATGAAATCTAAGCCCCACTACTTGAATGGCTCATCAATTATGACTGGTCTTAAAGGTAAAGTAGTCAAAGGTGGTTTTCCTGAAAATAACTTACATTTTTCACATTGTGCTACCCATTTGTAGGCATCTTTAAACATTCCAGGCTAGTAATAACAGTTCCTCAAGATTTTGAAAGTAGTTACAGTTGAGGAGAAATGTCCACCACATGCTTCATTATGAAATGAATGAAGTAATTTCTTCTGCTGATCTTCGTCTACACACCTAAGAAATATCTCATCTAAACCTCTTTTATATAGAATATCATCCACTATCACATACTTAGTTTCCTTGAGCTTCAAATTTCTCTGCTCTTTTGCTGTAAGATGAGCTGGATATTCTCCATATGTAAGATAATAGGAAACATCAAAAAACCATGTGTCTTTTAATCCAGTAAATAAAGATAATGGAATATCACCTTCGGGAGTCACATTATTTTTAGCAATTAACTTGCACAATCCTTGACCCCTAACCAATTTGGTTTGTTTGATCTCTAAATCAAACTCTTGAACTTTGGCCACCCAATTGGCTCTCTTATTCATAGACACCTCTTGTTGGGTTAGGATACTCTTGACAGCAGAACTTGGAACATATACTGTGGAATGAGAATGCAGAATATAATACCTAAATTGTTTGATGGCCTTTACTACTGCATAAGCCTATTTCTTAGTGGATGAATATTTCAATTCATGATTCTTTAGAGGAACACTCATAAAAGAGATAGGTACTTCTTCATTAGCCTCATTCTTCTATAATAGGACTCCCGACATTGTGTGCTTAGATGCATAGCAATGTATCACAAAATCTTTACAAAAATATGGATGAGCAAGGATTGGAGCCTGAGAAATTGCTTCTTTAACCTCATCAAAAGACTTTTTAGCTTTGTCATTCCATCTAAATGTCTGCTTCTCACTCAACAGATTAACCATAGGTCTGGTTGTTTCTGAAAAATCTGGCACAAATCTCTTCAAGAAATTGATCTATCTAAAGGACCTTATTCCACTCCTGTGGGATGGAAAACACAATTGTTGAATTGCCAGCACCCTCTCAGGATCTATTACAATTCCTTTTTCTGAAACTATGTGACCTAGCAACTTTCCTTCAGTCACACAGAAAATTGATTTCTTGAGGTTTAGAGATATCCCCTGGTTCCTACATTCTTGAAGAATGAGCTTCAGGTCTTTAGAATGTTTCTTTCTTCTGCGGGAGAAAATTGTCATATCATCAAGGTACACTACAATTACTTTTTTCATTAGATGATTGAAGGAAGAATTCATAGCCCACTAGAAATTTACTCCTGCATTAATCAGTTCGAATGGCATTTGGTTATATGCAAATGTACCCCAAGGGATAGTGAATGTTGTCTTGTGTTGGTCTTCTGGGGCCACACTAATTTGATTGTACCCTGAAAACCCATCTAGCATTGACATCATTTCAGACCCTACCACCATTTGAAGAATATGGTCCATGTTGGGGAGAGCAAAATTGTCCTTCAAACTAGATTGATTGAGATTTTTGAAATCAACAAAAATCCAAATTTATCCATTCTTTTTGTGGACAGGAACTATGTTTTCTACCCAAGTCGAATGATGAATTAGATAAATTATTTTCACCTTAAGCATCTTATCAACTTCTCAAAAAATGGCATCAGCAACTCTAGGATTATAATTCCTCAATTTTTGTCTTAAAGGTTTAGCTCCTGGTTTTAAAAGAATATGATGTTGGAACTTGCCTTTCTGAAATCCTTTAAATCCTCATATGACCACGCAAACACATCTTTGAATTCTCATAGCAATTTTGTAAATACCTCCTTCTCAATAGGGCTACAACACATACCTAAGTTGACAAACTAAGGGTTCTCATTGCTTCTGATATTAATCTTCTCATAACTACCAGACTGTTCCTCCTTTGTTTGGTTAGCATGACCTATAAAACAATCTTTACGATCAAAAAGCTTTTCCATATTTACAAGACCTTTAGGAATGTGATTTCCTTTTAATTGAATAACCTCCTCCTCTTTTTCAAATTTCTCATTAGAGCAGAACTCTTGGCATTCAGATTCAGATCCCTCAAAGAAAACATAGGAGAACTTTTCCAATCCTTGAAGAAAAGACAACACATGAGCATCATCGTTGAAAACTTGCCAGGAATTAGCATTATTGGGAATATTTGGTCAGTGGATGAGCTCAATGGTATACTGATCATTGTTGAACTCGGGATGAGGAATCAACAATGCTACAGAACTAGCCAAAGCATCTTCTCTAGAATTCTTTTCTCTAGGAATGGAATAAATAGAAAAAGCTTGAAATCCTTTGATCTCGTCCCAAACTCTATTCCTGTAGTGCTTCATTCTATCATTCCTGACTACATATTTTCCTCTTACTTGTTTCACAATTACCTCAGCATCACCTTTTGCCCTAAGCATTTTGATAACTTTTTCTTTTTGCTTCTTGAATCCCAAGTAACAGAGCTTCACATTCTGTTGTATTATTAGTATTCTCAAATTCAAGTTTATAAGTAGAAGGAAATTTTTCTTCATTAGGTGATATCAAAACCACTCCAACACCTAAACTAGTGGATGAATAGCTACCATCAAATTCTAAAGTCCACACTTCCTCATCATCATTTTCTTTCATGACTTCAATCTCTGGCATGATCAAATAGTTTGAGAAATCAGTCTCTTGGTACAAAATATGAGACTTAGGATCATCAGAGGGAAAAACTGTGTATTTGCACTTAGTCTCAAGTTGTAGAGTAACCTTTTTATCCCCAATGGGAACAATAGCTTGAGACCAATCTAATTTGATCTCTCCATCCAGATCTCTACAAAAGGTTCTGCTCAAAAGCATACCATAACTTGTAAGTATGTCAGCAACCAGAATAGTCAACTTAAGCCTACTATCAGGGAAAGCTACTAAAGCAACTTGAGCATCTTTGATTTGGCCCATCAAAGGAACTTGCTTGGAATCCATGGAGTAGCACCTACCAAAAGTTTTTGTCAAGGGAAGATCAAGGGCTTTTGCTACTGAGGAGGGCATGATATTATCAGAAGCTCCAGAGTCTATAATACAATTTCTAAGCTCGTGACCACGTATGAAAAAAAGATACATAAAAGGGCTCAGGTTTCACTAGAATAGGGGTAGGTTCTGAGGACTCAAGATTAATGATGGGCTCACTGATCTCAGGTTGTTTTACATTTGGTTCCATAGGGGTTTCATTAGTGGATGTGGTATTTTCTTGATTGGACTGAACAACGTGAAAAGAACCTTTCACATAAGCAACCAACTTGTCTAATTCACTAGGATTTGACTTCAAATATTTAGCTGGGGATATCTAAATTTTAGCAGACTTACAGAATTCTATAAAAACAAAATTTGGTTTAGAATTTGACCTCTTAAGGATTTTAATTCCTACAAGTTCACTCCCTAGAGTCTTCATGCTACTACCGGCCTGACTCATTGGTTCCTTGTCTCTCTTGCCTTGGAATGGAGATGGAGAGTGACTATGGATTTTGCCACCCTATTGTGCTTGACTAAGCACTGAACATGAAGGATGCTCCACAGTTGTAAGAATGTCACCACCTCATTCTGAGTTAGGCTCATATTTGAGATAATAACTTACGGAGTCTCCAGGTCCTCTGGAGTTATCCTCATTACCAGGAATTTCCACAATGGTCTCCTTATTAGCCTCCATTTGCTTGTACCGCACCATCTTAGGACAAGACTCACCATCATGCTCATCAGTCAAGTGGAAAATACACATGTTGCTTTTAGCAGGAGGTGCTTCAATTTGAAGCCTAGGTTGATGTGTTAAAGTATTTGTTTGTTTTACATAATTTCCTGCTCCTTGGCCTCCATATCTTCTAGGAATGTCCTGATATGGAGTAGGGGAAGTTTTTGGTAATTTCCTTTTTAAAGTAATCATATCATTTACTAGTCTCTGAACTATAGGATCAAAGGACTGTGATGTAGAAGCTTGATTACTAGGAGTCTGAATGTCTCTTCTCCATTTCCCAATTGTAATCATATCATCTTCAAGCTCTAATGCTAATTCTTGGGTAGCTGGCAGGTCTGCTACTCTTCCTCGTCTAAGATTGATGACTTATTTGATCAGCTTTAGGGAGCTTGAGTGTTCTGGAAGATAGACTTGAAGTTAGGATATCACCAGTTGAGGATCATGGATAGTGACATCCACAAGATTGTTTTTCACACATAATATGGACACTATGAGTTCATGGTGGTACCTTTTGGAGTCACGAATGCTCTAGCTGTATTCATGAGTCTCATGAATGGAGTATTTCATTCATTTCTAGATAGATTTGTGCTGATATTCTTGGATGACATGTTGATATATTCTCGAGATGAGCATGAGCACAAGGAGCATTTGAGGCATGTTTTGTAGTGCTTGAGAGATAATCAGTTGTACGATAGCTTGCCGAAGTGTGCATTCTTCAAGACAAAGGTTCGCTATTTAGGCCATGTGATATCAGGAGATGGGATCTCAGTTGACCCATCTAAGATGAGGGTGATTATGGATTGGCTGGCACCTACTAGTATGCCTGAGGTCAGGAGCTTCATGGGCCTTGCAAGCTATTATAAACATTTTGTCAAGGGTTTCTCTAGAGTGGCCCATCCCATCACTTCCCTTCAGAGGAAAGGGAAGAAGTTTGAGTGGATAGAGAGGTGGGAGAGAGCTTTTTAGGAGCTCAAGAGGGCTCTTACCAGTGCACCTATACTTGCGGTACCTAATACTTTAGCAAATTTTGTGGTATGCATAGATGCATCTTTAGATGGGATTGGGGTAGTACTAATGTAGGATGGTCAGGCTATTACCTACGAGTCCAGAAAGCTCAAGACTCATGAGCTTAATTATCCTACCCACAACCTTGAGCTAGCAGCAGTGGTGCATGCCTTGATGAGATGGTGACATTTCTTACTAGGCCATAGATTCAAGCTTCATTCAGATCATCAGAGTCTCCAGTACATATTCACATAGCTGAACCTCAATGCTAGACAGAGGAGATGGATGGAATTCCTATGCGAGTATGACTTTGACATTCACTACATCAAGGGTAAGGAGAATGTGGTAGTAGATGCCTTGAGTAGGAGATGTCATGAGCTCTCAGCTATGACTACTAGTATAGATTTGAGAGGGTGCATACTATAGCACTTACAGGAGGATGCCTTCTATTTAGAGGTTAGACAGATGGTTTAGGATTAGAGTCCCCTATAGGGGAAGTTCACAGAGTATACCCTAGAATCTAATGGCCTTCTTCTTCATAGAGGATGCATATATGTACCTTCTTCTTGTGGGTTATGAGATTTCATCATTCTAGAGGCTCATAGAGCTCCTTATGTAGTGCACCCCAAAGTTAAGAAGTTACATGCAGATTTGAGACAGCTTTATCACTGGCCAAGTTTGAGGACACACATTGTAGAGATAGTGGCTAGATGTTTAGAGTGTCAGTGGGTTAAGGTGGAGCACCGTCATCCAGGTGGACTTCTACAGTCTCATGAGATACCGGAGTGGAAGTAGGACATTATATCCATGGATTTTATAGTTGGTCTTCCTATGTCATCTCGTTTCCACGATGCCATTATGGTGATGATGGATAGGTTGACTAAGGTAGCCCACTTCTCACCCCTACGTACTACTTTTACAGCACCTACAGTGGCACAGGTATTTTTGAAGGATATTGTTAGACTTCATGGAATTCCATGCATGATCATATTAGACAAGGACTCACTCTTTACTTCGCCTTTTTGGAGAGAGCTAAAGACTGCTTTGGGCACTAGGCTCAATTTCAGCACAACATATCACCTAGAGATAGATGGTCAGACCAAGAGGGTTAATCAGGTGTTAGAGGACATGCTATGCATGTATGTGATGGATCATCAGGTTAGGTGGGAGGAGTACCTAAATTTAGTGGATTTTTCCTATAATAATGGGCATCATTCATCCTTGGGTATGTCTCCATATCAAGCCTGGTATGGCAGATCTTGTAGGACACCATTGAGCTGGGTTAGGATAGAGGACAGAGTTTCCATTGGTCTAGAGTTGGTCAGACAGATGGAGCAGCAGGTAGATCTGATCAGCCAGCATCTTAGAGAGACCTAGGATCAATAGAAGAAGTATGCAAATGTTGGGAGGATTGATAGAGAGTATATGATAGGCGATAGAGTCTTTTTGAGAGTATGGCCACACAAGAGCCCAATTCTCTTTGGAAAGGGTTCTAAGCTGGCCCCTTGATTTGTCAAATCTTTTGAAATTTTGGAGAGGATAGGCCCAGTAGCATACTATTTAGCTTTTCCACCTAGCCTATCATGCATCCACGATGTCTTCCATGTGTCTATTTTAAGGAAGTATATATATGATGAGTTTCATATTATTCATTGGGATGCTTTACAAGTGGAGTTAGATGGACAGCTGGCTTCAGAGCCAATATGTATTCTAGCTCACAGGACCCTGGCACTTCGAGGATGAGAGATGGACCAAGTTAGGGTCCAGTGGGATTGTTGAGATGATGTCATAGCTTCATGGGAGGACATAGCACAGATGAGAGAATAGTACCCCCATCTTTTTGATGAACTCTAGGAGGGAGTTCATGCCTAGGGGGGGAGGATGTGAGGTCCTATCCCAACCCATCCTAGCTTGACATTTATTTGGCATTTGATTCATCAGGATGATACCTTGAGTATAGATATTTGACTTATTTTGGATTACATCTGCTATCATTGGATCTTATGAGATGTTTATTATAAATTTTATGATGATGATGCTAGTCGTACTTTGTATATATGCTTATTTTAGTTTCATGATTATCTATGATATATGATTCTATATTCTGCATTTGTTATGTCATCTTTCAGTATAATGAATATGGATGGAATCATGGTTCTTTGATAAGTTTAAGATTACATGCTTATGTGGATTATGTAATGTTTCATGAAATGCAGTTTTATATATATATATATATATATATATATATATATATATATATATATATATATATATATATATATATATATATTTGTCAAGTTTAGATGTTATTACTGCATTTTTTGAAATGATTATTTACGCAAAGATTTTATGGTGTATTGACATTGAAATTGAGTGCAAGAACATGGCCATGGTTGTAAAATTCGAGCAACCAAGAGAGGATCTAAGTGAAATTAGTTTGAAACCAAAGTTGACTCTAAGAAGAGTACGACCTCATTGTAATGTGACTTCTTTGATAAACGTGTTGCATGTATTTATGTGGCTGACAATGTTTGTAAATGTATGTTTGTAAGTAAGTTTCTCTTGTGAAAATAAAATTGCAATTTGCCACTAAGCATGCCAAGTATGTTTGTGATGTGTATTATTGTGATGTGTCACTTGATACCTTGTGATGAAGTGGCATGTTGAGTGGAATATAGACCCCACCCTCTCCTTAGTTTGTCTTGAGCATTCCTAAGTTAGGTAGGTGGTTTAAGGAACCAAGATTTGATGAAACCAATACTCCATTTTTGGATGCATGATTAATTGGGGATTTTGTATGGTTCTGTGGAGTCCTAGGGTGTAGTTTAGGTTAAATTTTGGTGCTCCAAAGCTAGTGCTTGGGTTAGGGGGCTTATTTCTTCTATTTCCACTTTCCTAGGCCACCTTTTTGCCTCTCCAAATGGGCCATTTTTTATATGTATGAAAATGGAAATCCTATCTAGGATGTCTCTCATTTTCATGTGTTGAAATTGATTCTAAATCTTAGGAAAGGGAAAGTGTCATTTTGTCTAAGATCTAGAAACCTAATTGTCTTGGAAAGTGAGATGAGGGAAGAATGTTTGAATGACTTGAGGGGAGAGAGACTTAGGAAGGATACACATGTTCATTTTGGTCTATGTGAGATTGGGAGAGAGTAAGAGGATCTAGAGAGTTTTGGACTTGTAGACTTGAGGAGGATAGAAAGCTTGGAGTCAAGAGGAGCTCATCTAAAATTTTTCATTTAGCCTTGGCTTAGGAGGAGGTTGGTGGTACTATCTTGTGAATTACTTTGAATATGGTTTGAAAGACTTGTACTATGTGAAAGTTATGTAAATTGTAATTCCTTGTGTGAATCTTGTGTTGTTTGTTTTCTTTTGTGAAATTGCTTGCAAATTGGTTTGTTTTCTTGATTTGTTTCTTGTTTATGGGTGTGCAAGTTCACTCCTCATCCTTGGGAGGATTTGAGAAGAACTTGGGGTGAAGGGCCTAAGTTGAGATTTCTTTATGTATGAGAGCATGGTGTATGGGCACCATGAGAGCCTTCTTATGTTGTTTGGGGCCATAAGGGTATTGTTGATGCTCATGGATTGAGTTGGTTGGAAGGGCCTTGTGAAGGCTGATAATATATGTTGAAATGTTGTTTTGTTATAAGTTAGGTGTCTCCATAAGAGAAGAATTCCACCTTCACCCATTTTATGGATTCTAAATTTAGACTTCTTTGTGTAAGCTTGGGAAGGGAGTAAATGTGAAAATCTATGTTCCAATTTTATGTTTGAATGTTTATGTCTATGTTGTGTGAGTGTATCCCATCCTTGTCTTGTTTTCCCAAGCTTGGGAGTGGCCATGTAATGGCCTAGGCTGGGAGGTGAGCCTCCATGGCCATGTGAAGAAAGTCTTGTGCTTGCAGGTTTGGTTTCTTGGCTTGAAGAAGCAGTCCAAGTTTGAAGATTAAAGTTAAAGTTGTAAACTCCTAAAGACTGTTATAAGGTGTATGTGATTGAGAGATCATGCTCTACACTTTTGTTTTTTTCCTGTACAAAGAAATTGTAATATTTATGAGCTGGAAATTAGATTGTTCAGTCTAGTAGATTTTCTAGAATTAAGACAACGTATTTTCCCTTCTTATTGTCCTAGAATCTGTAATTATTATCAGAATTTTAAAATTAGATCTCTGCATAAATGTTGTTTGGATTAGACATGGACTAGAAATGTTAGTTAATTTTATTTTCTCAAAAGAGGTTGATATTTTCTGTACTGTGAATTACTTATTAAAATTAGTTTTCTATCATATATATGTATTATGAAAGTTGTTATGTACAGGAAGGTTAAAATTAGTTTTGTGTTAATTATTAGCCTTTTAAAAGTTAAAATTTTCTATATCTATGTTAAGTATCTTAATGCTGTTAAAAGATTGATACTGTTAATTCTATGATTAAGATTTTCCATAAGTGAATGTTTTTGGCCTAGCAGAAATCTAGTAGCTAGTCAGTAAATTGAAGCTTATGGGTTTATATAGTGAAGATAATAAGATTTATTGTATATTTCATTACAACAGTACAATATGTTTACATAGTTTGATTAATGGGTTACATATCTGGGAATTATTTTCTCATTATCTTCTATCAAAAATTGTAAATAAAGAAATATATAGTTGAATGCAATAGATAGAATCATTATTAAGGCTAGAGATTTGTTTATCAATTCAGAATATGTATGAAATATGCCAAACATAAACATTAAGTTATGAAGGAAATATTACATCTAAAGTTGCAAACTGTTTAACTTGTATTCATAGAAGAATGCTTATGAATAAATTATGTTGTTTCCCCAAATCTGATGTATATATGGGACTGTGTTTTATAAATCCATTGAGTTATATTGTAATATATATATATATATATATATATATATATATATATATATATATATATATATATATATATATATATATATATATATATATATATATATATATATATATATATATATATATATATATATATATATATATATATATATATAACTACAAATCATTATCTTAACATCATCTTAAGCTTTCTGTTCCTACTCCTATGCTAATAAACTTGGTAAAGTTGTATGTTCCTGTTCATATGATAACAGTCTGGTTTTGTTACATTTGTACATATAAAATTTATATATGTTATATTATGCATAACAATATGTATAATATAAAATATATAATTATATATCATACTTTTTATAAAAAATAGGACTTTATTTAAGCAATGTCATATATATATATATATATATATATATATATATATATATATATATATATATATATATATATATATATATATATATATATATATATATATATATATATATATATATATATATATATATATATATATGATATGCATTATTTATGTATAGTATATATTATATATAATTATATGAAATAATAATATACATATACATAAAATAATGCATATTATAGATATTATAATATTAAGCAAATAATAAACATATAAATGAAAAAGTAATAATATATATAATATTATATTATATATTTGTATGCAAATTAGATGTCAAATAACTAGAGATGATAAATTAACTATTTAAAGCCAATAAATCAATCTAATGCAACACAATGAAGAATACAAAGTAACTATAAAATGATGAAACTAAATTATTTACCTTCACCTACCATGCAGCTTGTCTCCATTGTCCTCCTATCCTTGATTTTCTGTAGAGGTTGAGCTCTCAGATTTCCAAATGAAGCCTTCTCCCAAGATACTACCAAAGTGTGGAGATTTTATGAAATGAGTGCACAATAGCTTATGTAATCTAATGGATGGAATGCAAATGAAATGATAATAATATGAATTGATTGCTCTTAGAATGCTTGAATGCTTGGATGCTTGATTGCTTGAATGCTTGAATGCTTGAATGCCTATTACAAAAATACCTATTAGCTCACAAAGGGGAAATGTGGCTCCTTTTATAGAGTTTTGGAGGATCTAGACCTAGGTGGCACAATCCTACAGTTGAGAATGAAAGGTGGAAGATCCTAAGGCTAGGATTGACTTGGTTGAAGGAGTTGAGAGAAAGGAGGATGTAGTTGGAATGTGAGAGGAGGAATAGGGATGATGTTCCTCTCACATTGACATGGAGGAGAACAAGGTGGAAGGGAAAGACACATGTCAAATGTCTCTCAAAGACTTAAGAGAGAAAGAGGGAGAGACCTTTTCTTCATGAGGACTCTTTGTACAAGTGTCCCATGAGTCACCTTTGACCCTTAGATGTGGCTTGAGAAGCCCCTTAGGAATAGGGAATGTCTCTTGACTTGGTTGTTGAGAGGACATGTGGTTATGAGACCAAGTCCTATGAGGCCACATAGCCCTTAAGAATAGGACATGTGTGGGTGAGGATAATTACTAATAAATAATTAATAGCAATTATTTATTTTGGACAAGATGATGTGTCAAGTGAGTGGATAGATGAGGTGGACTAGGAGTCTTAGTCATATTTAGGTGATTGTATATTTATTTAAATCACTTTAATAAGACTAATTAGAAGACTTAAGATAAAGGAATAGAGTATAGTGAATTCACTAAATAAATTGAATAATTTATTTAATAAATAGAGGAATAATTAGTAATTAAATAATAAATATTTAATTAATTAATGAAGGCATTTTTAGGTGTATACATTTTGCCCCTCTTTGAAATAATGTGCTGGTCACATTGTTTCAAAGAAAATTCAAGCATTTTTGCCCCTGCCCTAGATAATGTCTTAGACGACCTATGCATGCCCCCTCGAGAGATTGATTGACAAAATTTTTTTAATTTTTTTTTGAGTTTGATAATCAATCTCATGAAAGAATGGTAGAAAAGAGTGATGAAAATGGATTGGAATGGCCAAAAAATGGGTAGTAGGGTACACACACCAAGCACATAGGGTCCACAAGCTATAAATAGGGCTAAGGGGTCCACAATAAGCTCATTGTGCACACTTGTCATTTGGAGATCAGAGCGTGAGAGAGAGAAGAGTAGAGCCACCAGGATGCCATTCCCACTATCAGATCACCACTTCAAGAGGGTCAGACACTTCCAGCAACCACCTGATTCAGGTGAACCGGTAAGTGACTTGATCCTGCTTTGTGATTTCATGATTCGATGCATGTTAGGGTAGAATATTAGCATGTTTAGGGTGAATTAAATGATAGATTAGGGTAGAAATTTTTATTTTTTTTAGGTGAAGAATGAATGCGTAGTTTCGGTGCATCAATGTGTAGAAACAATTAACATTTGCACAGAAAATCAAAAACTTCTATGCATTTGTGTAGGAAAACTACGCATTCATACTAGGAGAAATTTAGTGCTATGCAAGTATGCAATAAAAGCGTGCATATATGAAAATATGTGCATTCATACAAAATTATTGTGCAAATGTGGAGGAAAATTGTGCATTCATAAAAACCTGGGCAAATGTGAAAGAAAGTTGTGCATGCATGTTTCAATGCTGTGCATGTGTTTTAGGTGGTAGAATATGGTTAAAGGTGATAGTCAATTAGGTCAAACTTGATGTCAATAAGCCAATTTGATCTGTTGGTGGTTGATGTTGATAGATTTGATTAAGATAGGCAACATTGTAGCATGGTCACTAGGTAACCAGTCTTATTGGTAGATAATTGATAGAATTATCTTGTTGAAACACATGATAAAACATGTTTGAAATTGATATGATAGGATAGATAGATTGATAGATCAGTTTATCAAAATATGATAGGTTGATTGAGTTGACCTGAATAGCAGGATATTATAGATACTCTGATGTCATGGGAGAGATATCCCATCACATAGAATCTGAGACCGACACTGTCAAAGACTGACAGACTGCTGATCAGAGCATCTGGGTTGTACTACATGATCTACACGCCCGAGATTAAGGTGAATCTCATCATGATGATGGCATTAGTAGAGTGATGGCACTTGGAGATGAGTACCTTCCATCTTCTGATAGGGGAGATGGTAGTCACACTAGAGGATGTATATCGCATCCTCTGGCTTCCCATCATAGGTGAGCTAGTTCATTATGATCGGCACAACGGAGTCACAGAGTGCAGAGCCATCTTCGATGATGATGATATAGAGGATGGAGAGATTAGCTAGGAGGACATGGTTGATCTATATGACCCTCTTCTAGTGGTGCTAGTAGGAGCGATTGGGGGTTTGTATCCTGATCGAAGGTCACATGGATTTATAGTTGGATGGGCCGCACATTATAGTAGATGATGGAGGGGACCCAGTTTGCTTGGGGGGTGTGTTTATTAGCACATCTTTATCATGATATGCATTAGGTGGTGTACCATGGGGGTGCATCACTATCGGTAGGTGTGACACTACTCCATGTTTAGGCATGGGAGCACATTGCAATGACATGATTAGTGGCCATTAGATTTTAGGGTGCAAGGCAGCCCTACATTCATTTATATTCCTCAGTTTTGTCTCAAGCAAAATTGGGCCATTTAGAGTTTTGGCGATATACATTGGATACTTTAGATACAATGAAATGGAGACCATACTTAGGTTGTGACCCATGGGATGATGAGCAAAAACTAGGTTTTTGTTTTGAGTGATGATGGTTGATAGGGTGGATGCCCTTTATTTTGGAGAGATAGTTGGTCAGCCGAGTTTTGCACTAGTTTGGCAGAGTCCAGGGCATGTCGCAGGGAGTGACAGAGCATGCTCATACACATCAAGAGAGATGAGACTGGGGACCCATGGCATCATTCAATACAGCCTGACAAGAGTTTTTGGACATGCCATTTTAGGTAGGGACCATGAGATAGACAATGGTAGACCCTAGGATGACTGCAGATCTTGAGCAGTTCTTGAGAGACTTTCCTATACCATGGATTATAGATCTAGTAGCTAGGCCTCTAGAGAGAGATCCTATAGAGAGACGATGGGGGAGACTCCAAGGGAGAGATAGACATGGGTGAGGGAGACGAGGTGGTGGTGATGGTGGAGGAGATGGAGGAGGATATGGTGGAGATGGTGGTGTAGATGGAGGGAGAGGGGATAGGGCAGGACCATAGATGAGAGGAGGTGGAGTGAGACAAAGGGGATTGATGCCTCCCCTAGCTAGACAGGGATGGAGATAGCCTCTGGCATAGCTAGCACAACCACCTATAGGAGCTTCATTATAGGTACCAGTCACTCAAGTATAGATACCAGTTGCCCTAGTATAGGGACC
The DNA here is from genome assembly GCA_027943335.1 of Chamaecyparis obtusa. NCBI lineage: Eukaryota > Viridiplantae > Streptophyta > Pinopsida > Cupressales > Cupressaceae > Chamaecyparis > Chamaecyparis obtusa. The sequence continues at coordinate 182,557 of BSBK01004189.1, read as the reverse complement.
AGCCACACAGGATGAGGCAGACATCTTATTAGCACAAGGCGGTGTTGTACAGGGTGCCCAAGTTCATGATGACATATAGGATGAGCTAGATGCTAAGATGGTAGATGTACAGGCACCAAATGAGTAGGCAGACATGGATATCAGGGGACAGGATCCCTATTTTCAGAGAGATGCTACTGAGGAGGAGCCAGATATTGATACACTGCTAGTCCGACTAGAAATTACATAGGTGCAGTTAGACCAGGTTCCAGGTCTAGAGAGATAGATTGAGAGGATGGATAGACAGATGAGAGTATTGAGACATGAGTGAGATGGAGCACTTGAGAGACTCAAGGAGTCAAAGATGTTACTAGATGAGCTACATCACACAGAGGAGTTGGGTCCTCATGGAGATAGCATCAGAGCCATGATACATGCCAGGAAGGAGATATCCTACTGGTGAGAGGCATACAGAAAGGTGGTCTCAAGGGATCAGTGGATCAGGAGTTATAAGGAGAGCTTAGTGGCTATCAGGATGGTAGTTCATGATAGAGGGGCACCAGCTGGTGGAGAGGGTGTATCATCACACCCTCCTAGAGCACTAACAGGTTTAGGAGATTAGGGTGGATCCTCAGCATCAGGGAGTTTAGTAGCACAAGGCCACATTGCATCCCGTAGATAGTGGCAGACAGAGTCTGGAGGCAGTGGTTCATAGATGTTGAGAGAGCATTGTATACACTATTGTACCATTATTGTTCATTGTATCATTATATTTGGACTTGATAGACACTGACTATGGACACATTGTTATTGATTTATATCATTGGACATTTGGACATTTTTTTTATTTTATGGACTTTATATGATGGATGCTATATGATTGATTCTATATTTACAATGATGCAATTCTATCATGATTTTCTTTGATGATTTATATACATGTGCGTACTAACATATGCAGGATGTGATGATTTACTTTAATATGCATAGAATGGATATCTTAGAATGCAAGATAATTTACTTTCTATGTAATACATAATGGTTAAAAATCTAACATATGATGTTAACGTATAAATGCATGTCTTAAATGATGTTGACTAATGCTATATTATGTGATTACTAATACAACAATGTAAAACAATGCAGATAGTGGATAATGAATGGATACTTAATGAACAATGTAATAAACAATAAATGCATGATGATAAAATACATGTAATGGATAATAAATGATGGTGTAATGAAAATGATGGCTAATGTAATAAATGATAATGTACTAAGATGTTTGAATATAACAACTGATAACATGATAATGTACCTAATAATAATTTAAAAAAATGATTGCTATAATAAATGATTAAAGTATATACAAATGAACACTCCTAATGAAGATAATATATGTCGCTAAATGATTAAGTGAAAAATGTTAAATGCAAAAAGTCTTAATATTTTTGGTTGTCCAAATGTCCTCAACTTAAATAACAATGTATCTGACACAAGAAGAATAGACTAAGAGAACAAATAACCTAATAAGAAAGGTAACCTACAAATCTCTATAAAAGGAGCATTGATATGGAAGTTATGATCTATTTAAATGAAATGCAATATGAAATGAGTGTATCTCCACAACTTTAGATAACATCTTAGAACTTCATAATAATTGGAACTTAAGTTTCATCATTGAGCTCGTTATGTTGCAAGAAAATGCAAGCATCATGGTATAATTAAACCAGGATGACCTGAGCACTTCTTGCATGGAGTTTAATATTGCAAATTTGACAAGCATCTAGGTATAATTAAACCGAGATGACCCAAGTTTCATTTGTGTAATAGACAAGGAATATTCCCTCCTCCATTGGGGAACAAATATTTGGAGTCAAGGTATGTGCTGGCATATCACCATAAATAGCATATGTAGAACAACATGATTTGGATGTTGTCAATACTATCAAATGAATGAAGGCACTTATGCGCAGACACCCCAATTATTTGTTCCTTCAATTTCATGGGGAAATATCCCACAAACAACAACCAAAGAAAATACCATGCCCCATCATGGCTATCCTAATCAATGAAATTTTAGAGTTTCAAACTCATGTCAAAGATATCAGGGAATAGCATAGGAAACATGATAAAAATGAAATCCAGATATGAATGCATAATTTACAACAAATGATTCTAACATGCCTATCATGAATATACATTTATATTGCCAAAAGGATAGTGTAAGATATAGTGATCAGTTCAAGTGATGATGTATAGTCAAGATTCGATAGATAAACAATCATGTTTTCAAGGATAGATTACAGATTTTGATTCATCATAAAGATATCATTGTGAAAGAACATTTTATTGTGTTTGCTTTGTCTAGTGAAAATCACTCCATTGTGTCCTCTAAGAGTCATGACTATCATAGATCCACTTCCTGAACTAGGTTGAGGACATGCCCCCAGCTAGGTGATGGACTGACTTATTATGGATGAAGAAAGATGCAATAAGACTAGGATGAAGACCATGACAAATGATCAAGCTATGATGGAATTTTATTATGGGTAGATACAATGGATGGTGTATGAACTAGCCATTTTATTATGATATGTACATGGCAAGTATGGGGATTGACTAGCCATTTTATAGTGGATATATACAATGAATGGGCACACTAGAAGAATCCTAATAAATAAAGGAGCTAACTTGATACACATGGTGCCTGTTTCTAGGTTTTCACCACATGCTTTTATTGCAGTTTTCTTTTGATTTTTTGATTTTTTTTGTATTTTTATGATTTTTTGTATTTACCAAATATATACATAGCCCTTGCATTGAGATTTCAAGGAAAGAACTTCTTGAGATGGATGCTGTTAAGAGGTTCATCCAAGGGATCTCCCTCAGGTGTTGACAACTGATACCCCAGAACCATAGACTGTTGGAATCACAAAAGGACCTAACCAATTGGGTTAAAACTTGCCCTTCTTTTCACGGTGCTATTGATTCTTTGGATTTTCATGAAGGACTAAGTCACCCAACTGAAAGTCTCTGATCTTTACCTTGCTATTATACTGATGAGACATACACTGCTGATAGACTTTCAAATGATCATAAGCTCTCTGATGGTGTTCATCCAGTAGTTCTAGTTCAGTCAACCATGCAACTCTATAGTCTTCATTAGGAATCAAATCTTTGAGAGTGACACGAAGTGAAGGCAACTCGACCTTGAGGGGCAGGACTACTTCAGATCCATAGACAAGGGAATATGGAGTAGCTCTAGTAGGAGTATGGATGGAGGTATGGTAAGCCCATTAGGTTGGATTTAGTTAGATATGCCAGTCATGGCCAACGTCATTGATAGTCTTTTATAGGATTTTAACAATAGTTTTATTTGATGCCTTAGCTTTGCCATTTCCTTGGGGATAGTATATGGTAGAATAGTTATGGGTAATATGGAATTTTGCACACGGTTCATCCATGTCCTAATTTTGAAACTATTTCCCATGATCAGTAATGAGATACATAGGTATACCATATCTACAAATGATATAATTTAAGATAAACATCGATATTTGTTTCCTTGTGGTGGTAATTAATGGAATGGTCTCAATCCATTTAGTAAAGTATTCCATGGTAGTACGAATCCATTTGTGACCATTGGAAGATGGAGGGTTGATAGCACCCACGAGGTCGAGCCCCCACCAACTAAATGGCAAGGTAGTTGTAAAAGGATGTAACTCTTGTGGTGGAGCATGAATAAGGTTTCCATGTATCTGACATTTCTTACATGCTCTAGCAAAATGAAAGGAATCTATTTTCATGGTACGCCAATAATAACCCATACACATGAGTTTCTTAGCCAAAGAGGGACCACTTGAATGTGTCCCACAAATACCCTCATGTACATCTCGCAAGGCAGTTTGAGCTTCATCATGCTCGAGACATCGAAGGAGAGTATCGTCAAGACCTCACTAATAAAGGGTATCAGATATTAGGACATAGCGGGAGGCTTGGCGGAGGAAGGTTCATTTTTTATTGTGAGATAAGTTAGGGGGTAGGATGTCATTTTTTAGATAGGAATAAATGTTTCCATAGATTGGGGAGTCATGTCTAATTAGATGACATATAATACTTGTATCAAGATCATCATATGCAGGACAAGTTAGGGATTCCACCAAGAACTCAAAATGAAAATTGGTATCTTCTGTATCAAACAAAGAAGCAATCATTGCCATGGCATCAGCAGCCTTGTTATCATGTTGAGGAATCTGCTCAAAAGTGATCACTGAGAAATATTGTTTGAAGTCATCAACCATACATTTATATGGTAATAACTTATCATCTTTAGTCTAATAATCATCATTAACCTGGTTTATAATCAACTGAGAATCCCCATAGACATTTATTTTAGTTACTTTCCATTGTAAAGCCATCTTTAACCCAATCAATAAGGCTTCATACTCTGCTACATTGTTGGTGCAAGGAAAGAGCAACTTGTAAGATTTTAGAATGGTGTATCCTTGTGGTGTGACAAAAAGAATACCAGCTCCTGAACCCTATTGAGCATACGATCCATCAAAATATACCAAGTTTGTGTAGATAAAGCTAAAATGTGTGCATTAGGAAAATCTATATGGATAGGTTGGTCATCCATTAATGGAGCATCTGCTAGCTGATCTACTATCACTTGACCTTTAATAGCCTTCCTGTCTACATATTCAATATCAAATTCACTAAGTAGCATGACCCACTTAGCCAATCTACCTGTCAGTGTTGTTTTGCTTAACAGATACTTTAAAGGATCAATCTTTGCGATGAGCTAGATTGAGTGTGACAACATGTAATGTCACCATTTTTGTGATGCAAAAATAATGGCCAGACATGCTCTTTCTATAGGAGAATAGTTTAGCTCATATCCCACTAGGGTGCGACTAATATAATAGATGGCTTTTTGTTTTCCTTCATGATCTTGCTGAGCTAGTAGAGCACCTAGTGAAACTGTTGTAGCTAAAATGTAGAGCAAGAGTGGCTTGCCTGGAATTGGTGACATCAAAGTTGGAGGATTCACCAGATATTGCTTGATTTTATTGAAAGCTGCTTCACACTGATCATCCCATTGGAATAAGATATTTTTATGCAACAAATGTTGAAAGGGATGAATTTGATTTGCTAGTTGAGAAATAAATCTTTAGATGGATTCGAGATGTCCCTATAAGGATCTTAATTGACTAATGTTAGTGGGGGAAGCCATCTCCAATATTGCTTTAACTTTTTCTGGATCCACTTCGAAGATGCTGCCAAGATCCTAGGCTGTAGGATTGTGCCACCTAGGCCTAGATCCTCCAAAACTCTATAAAAGGAGCCACATTTTCCCTTTGTGAGCTAATAGGTATTTTTGTAATAGGCATTCAAGCATTCAAGAAATCAAGTATCTGACATCATATTCAATTATTTTAAATAAATTTAGAATTATCCTCTTATAATTTAGGTATTTTTGTAATAGGCATTCAAGCATTCAAGCAATCAAGTATCCGACATCATATTCAAGTATTCAAGTATCTGACATCATATTCAAGTATTTTCAAGTATTCTAAATTTATTTAGTGAATTCACTATAGTCTATTCCTTTATCTTAAGTCTTCTAATTAGTCTTATTAAAGTGATTTAAATAAATATACAATCACCTAAATATGACTAAGACTCCTAGTCCACCTCATCTATCCACTCACTTGACACATCATCTTGGCCAAAATAAATAATTGCTATTAATTATTTATTAGTAATTATCCTCACCCACACATGTCCTATTCTTAAGGGCTATGTGGCCTCATAGGACTTGGTCTCATAACCACATGTCCTCTCAACAACCAAGTCAAGAGACATTCCCTATCCCTAAGGGGCTTCTCAAGCCACCTCTAAGGGTCAAAGGTGACTCATGGGACACTTGTACAAAGAGTCCTCATGAGGAAAAGGTCTCTCCCTCTTTCTCTCTTAAGTCTTTGAGAGACATTTGACATGTGTCTTTCCCTTCCACCTTGTTCTCCTCCATGTCAATGTGAGAGGAACATCATCCCTATTCTTCCTCTCACATTCCAACTACATCCTCATTTCTCTCAACTCCTTTAACCAAGTCAATCCTAGCCTTAGGATCTTCCACCTTTCATTCTCAACTGTAGGATTGTGCTACCTAGGCCTAGATCCTCCAAAACTCTATAAAAGGAGCCACATTTCCCCTTTGTGAGCTAATAGGTATTTTTGTAATAGGGATTCAAGCATTCAAGAAATCAAGTATTTTTGTTAACATCATATGTTAGGTATTTCCATGTATCTAACATTTCTTACATGCTCTAGCAAAATGAAAGGAATTTGTTTCCATGGTAGGCCAATAATAACCCATACGCATGAGTTTCTTAGCCAAAGAGGGACCACTTGAATGTGTCCCACAAATACCCTCATGTACATCTCACAAGGTAGTTTGAGCTTCATCATGCTCGAGACATTGAAGGAGAGTACCATCAAGACCTCGCCGATAAAGGGTGTCAAATATTAGGACATAGCAAGAGGCTTGGCAGAGGAAGGTTCATGTTTTATTGTGGGATAAGTCAAGGGGTAGGATGCCATTTTTCAGATAGGAATAAATGTTTCCATAGATTGGGGAGTCATGTCCAATTAGATGACATATAATACTCCTATCAGGATCATCATATGCAGGACAAGTTAGGGATTCCACCAAGAACTCAAAATGGACCTTGGTATATTTTGTATCAAACAAAGAAGCAATCATTTCCATAGCATCGACAACCTTGTTATCATGCCAAGGAATCTGCTCAAAAGTGATGACTGAGAAATATTGTTTGAAGTCATCAACCACACATTTATATGGTAATAACTTATCATCTTTAGTTTGATAATCATCATTAACCTAGTTTATAATCAACTGAGAATCCCCATAGACATTTATTTTAGTTACTTTCCATTGTAAAGCCATCTTTAACCCAATCAGCAAGGCTTCATACTCTACTACATTGTTGGTGCAAGGAAAGAGCAACTTGTAAGATTTCAGAATGGTGTATCCTTGTGGTGTGACAAAAAGAATACCAGCTCTTGAAACCTGTTGAGTATACGATCCATCAAAATATAGTTGCCAGGTTTGTGTAGATAAAGCCAAAATGTGTGCATTAGGAAAATCTATATGGATAGGTTGGTCATCTATTAATGGAGCATCTACTAGCTGATCTGCTATCACTTGACCTTTAATAGCCTTCCTGTCTACATATTCAATATCAAATTCACTAAGTAGCATGACCCACTTAGCCAATCTGCCTGTCAGTATTGTTTTTCTTAATAGATACTTTAAAGGATCAATCTTTGTGATAAGCTAGATTGAGTGTGACAACATGTAATGTTTCCATTTCTATGATGCAAAAATAGTGGCCAGACATGCTCTTTCTATAGGAGAATAGTTTAGCTCATATCCCACTAGGGTGCGACTGATATAATAGATGGCTTTTTCTTTTCCTTCATCATCTTGCTGAGCCAGTAGAGCACCTAGTGAATCTATCATAGCTGAAATGTAGAGCAAGAGTGGCTTGCCTGGAATTGGTGACATCAGAGTTGGAGGATTTTCCAAATATTGCTTGATTTTATTGAAAGCTGCTTCACACTGATCATCCCATTAGAATAAGATATTTTTATGCAACAAATGTTGAAAGGGATGACTTCGATCTGCTAGTTGAGAAACAAATCTTCGGGTAGATTGGAGACATCCCTATAAGGATCTTAACTAACTAATGTCAGTGGGGGAAGCCATCTCCAATATTGCTTTAACTTTTTCTGGATCCACTTCAATTCCTTTGGCTGAGACAATATACCCTAACAATTTACTGGATGTAACTCCGAATGCACATTTCTTCGGATTGAGTTGAATCTGATATTTTTCCATCTGGGTGAATATTCTATCCAACACTCTCAAATGACTAGCTCTGTCTTTGGATTTTGCTAAAATGTCATCAACATAATCTTCCATAATGGTGTACATCATATCATGAAAGATTGTGGTCATTGCTCTTTGGTAAGTTGCTCCAGCATTTTTGAGGCCAAAAGCCATCACATTCCAGCAGTATGTACCCCATGGACAAGTAAAAGTAGTCTTTTCTTGATCTTCTGGTGCAATCTTGATTTGGTTATAGCCAAAAAATCCATCCATTAATGATAACATCTCATGCCTAGCTCTCAGGTCAACAATAATGTCAATATTTGGCAGAGGAAAGTCATCTTTCAGACAAGCTTTATTAAGATCTCAAAAATCAATACAAATCCTAATAGATTTGTCTGGTTTTGAGATGGGGACAATATTTGAAATCCACTTAGCATAATCAATAGCCCAAATGAATCCAACATCTAGGAGCTTCTTCAATTCTGCTTTAACCATTAGTGCAATATGGGGATGCATTTTGCAGAGTTTCTACTTAATTGGTTTTACACTTGGTCTGATAGATAAATGATGCATAATGAGATTTGGATCTAGGCTAGGCATATCAGCATAGGACCAAGCAAAGTTGATTTGTCTCTCTCTGAAAATTTTTGCAAAAGCTTCTTTCTCTAATTCTGTCAAGGATGCTACTACTTTGAGGATGCGCGGAGACTCTTCTATGCCAATGTTAAGAGGTACTGTTGGTTCTATAAGAATAGTAGATTGCTCTCGATACAAATAGTTGGGAAGAGTGTCAATCCTTCCATCATCAGGCACCTCAGAGAGGTTTTCACCATCAGATGCATTATTTCTTTTTACTATTTTTGGATCTATTACTGCCACTGAGTGGTTTTCACCATTAGATCTATTGATTATTTTTATATTTTTATGACTAAAAGGATTGGCACTCTCACCAAAGTAGGCCATGTCATTGAGTTCTATTAGAAATCTTGACTTGTGATCTCCTGGTGGTAAATGATCTCTGATTCCAAGATAGTCAATGATTGCATCATCATTATGGAATACATCAAGTTCTAGATGATCAGGAGAATCCCAATCGATAAGTTTGGGATATACAAGGGGCATCAGATCATTCGGGTTAGTTTCAAAGGTAGAGATGGTATTGATGGAAAATTTGTCAAGGTTTATGATTGTATCAACGAGGTCTATTTCCATACTCTCATCTGATTCATCTATCACAAAATACTGCTAACTTCCCTCATGATCGACAAGAGTAGTATTACGTGGGACCAATCCTAGTGAGTCACTCCTTGAACTCTCTCCCTCATGGTAATCATTACTATAGTGATGGAAAACATCAACTTCTATTTCTATAGTACAATCAAATAATGAATCCCATTCATAATCATTTGAGTCAGAATCATCATTATCCCCAAGTCTATCAATGATTCTCTGTGCTATCCTTTATTTCTCTGGATCCAAATACATACCATTCTTTCTGAATTGCAAAGTAGGAGCTTTAGATATCTCATGAAAAGGTGTGATCTTTCTTTTCCTTTTGGTTCTTTTGGTCCTTCTCCTTTATATCCTAATCATGTAGTGTCTCTTTGATAGTTTGGATTTTGCAAGATTGGTTTGATAACACCTTCTCTTTGTAACCCTATAGGTCCAACACCTTGGTATCCCATCTTTTGTAACAAAGTATACCCTTTACCATAGACATTAGGTGATATATATTCATGTTTGATATCCTCATCATTCTTCTATGATTTAAGCAAATGAGTAGCATTACACTCAGCTGCCTCTTTCGATATCGTGCCCCCACTTATGAATGTGTCATAAACAAGTGTGGAAGGGGGTTCTGATTGTTGTTTAGTGATCAAAGATCTACCATATGATCTAGGAGATAAAGGCAACTCTGTGATACAAAGAGCTTGACCTAAAGTGTATTCTCCCATACTTCTTTCTTTTATGTCTATCTTGATCCCATTTGATTTTGATGTTGATGCTATATTACTAGGATCAATGGGTGTAGTTGTAGAAGATCCAGTATGGTTATAAGGTATCAAATAATTAGATGTCTTCATAGAATTGCAATACTAGAATGGATAAGTGTCTCCCTTGATAGTGACTTCCTGACCATTATGAGGGAATTTCAAGCATTGATGATAGGTTGATGGTACAACTTGCATGGAATGAATCCATGGTCTTCCCAAGAGAATGTTATAAGCAAGATCCATGTCTAGGACTTGGCAAGGTACATCTTTGATTATAGGACCTAATCTGATTGGTAAAACAAAAGACCCCTTGGATGATCGTTCTTCCTCATCATAAGCTTTTATCATGATTTTCTTCTTGGGATCAATAGCATTTTCAAAGAATCCCAATGCAAGGACTAGTTTCAATGTACAGATATTTAAGCCAGCTCCTCCATCTATTAGTACTCATTTTGTTTTGTGACTGTGGACAAGGACTTTGATATGTAGGGGAGCATTACGAGGTTGGGTAATAGCTAAGTCATCATTCTTAGTGAAAGATAAGTAATGCAGGGTTGTTAAATGGCCCACCATAGCTTGAAATTGATAATGATCTAGATTTGTGGGTACTTGGGTTTCTAATAGAGCTTTTTCAAGGATATCTTTGTGAGATGGGGATAAATGCAAAAGCTCTAAGATGGATATCTGGGCAGGTGTTTTCTTGAGTTGTTTCAAAAGGTTGTATTGGTTGGAAATATTTGTTGTAGACTTTGGGACATAAATAGACTTGTTGTGAGGTGCATTTGGTTTAGACTGGACACCTTGGAGAGTAACTTTGGATTGAGAATGAGTAGTAACATGGACTGGGTGACTCTCTGATTTTCCTTTGATGGTAATGACATTGGCATAATACATAGAAGGATGACATTCAGAAATGTTACCAACATATCGATAAGGAGTGGAATTATAATTGGCTTGATTGTCACTCTTAGTAGTGGAAAAACCTCCTTTTTCATGCTCAAGAAGTGGATCTTTGAAAGCCATATGTGATTCATTTGAGGTATGTCCGTCAACACTAATTTCACCACTTTCAATTAGATCTTGAATTACATTTTTGAGCCTTTTGCAATCATTGGTTTTATGTCCTTTGCCTCTGTAAAATTCACAATAATCATGCTCATCCCACCAAGAAGGCTTCACTCTAGGTTCAAAATCTTTCATTTTAGGAAGCGTGATGAGTTTCTTTGTGATTAACTTTCGTAAGGCTGATTCGAGAGATTCCCCTAAAGGAGTAAAGTTTCTTTGAGGTGACATGAAAGGCAATCTTGCTTTAGATGAATCTTTGTTGGCATTTTGATTTGATGATTGATTGTTGTAAGTACCTTGAGTAGCATTGGCCTGACTTGTGAGATTGAGAAGGGGTTGTGTTGGTTTGACATTACGATTATCAACAATCCCATCATTGACAATGTTTTTGTTTTTATTCCAAAATTTTGATTTGTCATTGTTATAGTTGTGGGAATTGGAATTTGAGGATCCAGCATTGTCTTTGGAATAAAGTTTGATCTCACCTTTTCGGACCATGGCTTCTTCAATCTTGATACCATTTTCTATGAGCTTATTGAATTTTGGTGGACATTGCAGTTGTAACCTATAACTCATTTCTGGTGTAAGGTTATGCACAAAAATATCCATCTTTTCTTGTTCAGGAATCATTTATGGATATGTGGCAAACAATTGACACCATCTTTGCAAAAAAGTAAGGAAGGGTTCTCCATTCCTTTGATGTGCATTGCAAATATCAAGCATAGTGACTTCATGTTTGATGTTATATGAATAATGAGTCCCAAATTTGTCAAGAAGCTCATTGAAAGATTTGATGCCTAGGGGTAGTTTGGAGAACCATTCCATGGCTTGTCCTCCTAAACTTCATGGAAATAGTCACATAAGATAAGTGTCATTGTGAGCGACTTCAATACAAGCAGCACAACACTCATGAATGTGGTCTTGTGGATCCGAATTCCCTTTGTATTTGTCAAATTTTGGTACCTCAAAATGAGGAGGGAATGGAATCATTGCTAAATTCTTATCAAAAGGATAAGGACATATATCATCCAAGGAATACTTCTTTGTTGATGATCTAGTTTGGATGTCATGGATTTGTTGTTGAAGCATCTGGATTTGTTGTAGAATGAGATCCAAAGATAACATGTTTCCTTGAGAATTTTGGGAAACATTGTTGTGGGAAGCATTGTTTTGTGAAGCATGATTTTGGGAAGCACGGTTTTGCTGATCATTTTGAGAAACAATGTGTTGTTCATGACTATGAGAAGCATTGGATTGCTGATTGGTTTCCTTTTCTCCATGAGTATCTTGAGAACCTTTAGGAATTTCTTGATTGTTTGTGTGAGCTAGTTCTCTAAGATAGGAAACATCAAAATCACTTGGTAACTTAGCTCCTTGTTAAGCAAGCATGAGGAAATACATCTCTCTATCCAAGCCTAAGAGTCTTTCCCTAAGTTCATCATCAGTGGGTTCGTTAGTGGATGTAAAAAGTGAAGTTTTCTTAGGAGCTTTGGGCCAAGGATTTTCTTCGTTGCTGGTATTTCCTTCCATCTTGTCTAGGGATTCTGGATTAATGGCTTGTTTAAGTTTTTGAGATCGATTTTGAACCATAAAATTGAGAAAATTGATTGTGGGATGAAAGATTCTTGATGAGAAGATATGGAAAGTGATTGATAGAAAAGATATTGAAATGTGTTGAAAAAGTGATAAGCCAACTTGATAAACTCTAAGTCAATAGGAGGTATAGATCTCACTATGATATGACAAAGGGAAATCAAGAGATAATAACCTAAGTAAGTTTAGTGGTTTGAGGATTATATATCCTGATATGGTAAACTCACAAAGATCAAAATCTGATAGATAAGGTAATGTTTCAACACTAAATTGAGAATTTCAAAGATTGGAAGAAAATGATTTGATGAGTTCCTAATGAAGGAATGGTGAAAAATGATGAAAATGGTCAAACTAAAAATTAGAGGTCTGTGCAACTCAACTATTTTTCTAGAATCTTACTAAGGATGAAAATGGGTATCTGAAAAAGTGATTTGGAAAATTGCAAAGTTGGTGGAAATGCTCACTGTTGTAAATGCGCAGGACAGATTGATAAATGTGCAACAAGATGAGACAGATGCGTAGCAAAATTTGACAGATTCAAACTGGTAAAATCAAAAGTGCCGACAATCTGGACAGATGCCCAACAAATTTGATCAAATGCATAGTAAAAGGTGATATATACGTAGGTTCTGAAGTTTTGATTTGAATTAAATTTTTTTGGATGTTTCTGATGTTTTTTGGTTTTTGGAAAAGTGAAAAATGCATAAACACACCCATGCAAGACAAAAATGATTTTAATCTAACTATGCTAATATGAATGCACAAACACGCTTACAAATCCTATGGTAGGCAAGGACAATATCTATTGAATCCCCACTAGGATAATAAAATCCTACCATGCAAATCCATAGCGAACAGCCTAGGAACTTGGAGGCATGGGATCCTCCTTACAGTGCACTCACTGCTCAGGCACACCAAGTTCCAAATTCAATGGGTCATTACTTCCCAAAGAATTGCTATCTCTACTATGAACCGTGAGTAATGTGGGGTGTCTTCACGAGCTTGGGTGACTCCTTGAGCTAGCAGATAGAAGGTTTTTGGCCACTAAACAAAAGCTTTTAGTAAGGACATCCGTTCAGGTGGTTGTGATCAAGTCATTTTCCCAATTAAGGGGGCTCTCCCAATCTTTTCAAAGCAAGACTTTCACCTCTACTAAGTAAGACTTTAACGCACCACTGGGGTACTAGAGGAGATTTTGGTTGCCACAATGAATTCACACTTGTCTAATGTGAGACTAATCACACTAGCATTTTTTATATACCGGTTTGGAAGGGCTTGGCTTTAGCCTGTTACCGGTTGGGTCGTTCCTTGGGGTGAGTACCTCTTTTCCCACCAAAGGCCGCCCTCTAAAAATTATAATAGTTTCTCTTACACCCAAGATCCACGAATGGCGAGGGGAGAGGATACATTGTTATAATTTTAGGATTATAGATATGTTATTAAGTAAGACACAACAAACACTTGAGCTATTCTAAAGAAAACACACAAAGAAAAGACATGTCTTTTTTTAAGCCCAAACAAGATTATGGTTTATTTTGCAAACCCCTTGGCAATCTACAATCAAACCATTAGAAAATTTGTTTAGCAATGGGGTCTTCAAAAACAACGTCCTGCAAAACAACCTAAAAGCTACCAGAGCAAAAAGAAATTTGTCAAAGGTTAGCTAAAATCAAAATAAATAAAAAATTTAAACCTAACTATTGTAAATAATAGATGCATGATAATAGTGGATAAATGCACAGAACAGAATGATGGATGCGTAGAAAAGTGATATTGATGCCCAGGAAAGCTTAACGAATGCGTAGGAAAACTTAACAGATGCACAGATGTTAATTAAAAATGAAAATGAAAAGACAGCAAATGATAGATTTGATCAAAAATGCATGTGCATAACAGATGAATGAATGCGCAGCATTTATGAACAAATGCGCAGTAAAAACCTGGAGACGTCTGCACAGGAAAACTAAAAAAATAGAATGCTAAAAATGGAGGCTGGCCCTCCTTCTAGCGCCAAAAATGTATGCAAATTAGATGTCTAATAACTAGAGATGATAAATTAACTATTTAAAGCCAATAAATCAATCTAATGCAACACAATGAAGAATACAAAGTAACTATAAAATGATGAAACTAAATTATTTACCTTCACCTACCATGCAGCTTGTCTCCATTGTCCTCCTATCCTTGATTTCCTATAGAGGTTGAGCTCTCAGATTTCCAAATGAAGCCTTCTCCCAAGATGCTACCAAAGTGTGGAGATTTTATGAAATGAGTGCACAATAGCTTATGTAATCTAATGGATGGAATGCAAATGAAATGATAATAATATGAATTGATTTCTATTAGAATGCTTGGATGCTTGAATGCTTGATTGCTTGAATTCTTGAATGCCTATTACAAAAATACCTATTAGCTCACAAACGGGAAATGTGGCTCCTTTTATAGAGTTTTGGAGGATCTAGGCCTAGGTGACACAATCCTATGGTTGAGAATGAAAGGTGGAAGTTCCTAAGGCTAGGACTGACTTGGTTGAAGGAGTTGAGAGAAAGGAGGATGTAGTTGGAATGTGAGAGGAAGAATAGGGATGATGTTCCTCTCACATTGACATGGAGGAGAACAAGGTGGAAGGGAAAGACACATGTCAAATGTCTCTCAAAGACTTAAGAGAGAAAGAGGGAGAGACCTTTTCCTCATGAGGACTCTTTGTACAAGTGTCCCATGAGTCACCTTTGACCCTTAGAGGTGGCTTGAGAAGCCCCTTAGGAATAGGGAATGTCTCTTGAATTGGTTGTTGAGAGGACATGTGGTTATGAGACCAAGTCCTATGAGGCCACATAGCCCTTAAGAATAGGGCATGTGTGGGTGAGGATAATTACTAATAAATAATTAATAGCAAATATTTATTTTGGCCAAGATGATGTGTCAAGTGAGTGGATAGATGAGGTGGACTAGGAGTCTTAGTCATATTTAGGTGATTGTATATTTATTTAAATCACTTTAATAAGACTAATTAGAAGACTTAAGATAAAGGAATAGAGTATAGTGAATTCACTAAATAAATTGAATAATTTATTTAATAAATAGTGGAATAATTATTAATTAAATAATAAATATTTAATTAATTTATCAAGTCAATAGTAATTAAATAATAAATATTTAATTAATTAATGAAGCCATTTTTAGGTGTATACATATATTATATAGTATATAGTAAATACTGTATAATATATAATATATATAATATTATATTATACAATTTAATGGTTTTTTAAAAAAAATAGAGCTTTCAAAATTTGGGGGGGTCGAACACCCTTAGGGCTAAAGCCCTATATCCTTGACCGCGCGCGCAGTGCTACCATGACTCTAATTCATGGGATTGCCTGGGCACTGTTGTGGCTTAGAGCCACAACAGTCCCTGCCGAGGCTGCTAGCACCACAGAGACCTAGGTCTCTATTGTGGCAACAGTCATAGCAGTGACTGTTATTGCCGCACCTAGCCAAAAGTGGAACAGAGGTCGGGCCTCTTTAAAAACCCTAAGAAAAATAATTTTTTTGTTATGATATATTTATAACCAATAAAAAAACAAGTCACACAGATTTTTAAGAAGAACATCGTTGCTTTAAAATGTCCCATTATTGTTAAAAAAACAAAGAAAATTAACACCATCCAAAATAAATGATATGCTTAAGCATATGTAGTCGATCTGTGTACCAAATCTATCTTAAAAAAAAAGAAAGCTCCATAATCTCTCTTTCGAAAAACTATTAAATCTAGAATCAAACAGAAATCTTAGTTACCCATAATATGAAATTAGCAGATGGTGTCTATTCCGGTTAATAGAAGAGACTCTCTTATGGATTAAGAGTTCTCTTGCTGTAGCACATCCTCACACACTGTGAGATGCACAGCACCACCCATCTTCCTCATTTCTTCCTCAGACCTACACAACAAAAATGAAATGAACAATGAAGGCATTAGGGTTTCTTAGTGTGTTTAATAAGACCCAAGCCCTAATTTCAAATTAGGGTTTGGGGAAAGGGAAATAAATTTTTTATTTGATTTAAAAACTTATATCTATTCTTTACTTTGAAGAGATAATATATCCTCCTAAGAATATTATTATCCTGAAAGTTTTAATCTATAAGTTATTATGCAAAGAGTGAAATTATAAATTGATTAAATGAATTATTTTTCTTATTTAGCCTATGTGTTACATATTAATAGTTCCCTAAGTTTTATAATAATTAATTTTACCATGTGAATTTCCTTTGTAGATTTTATTTAAAATAAATTTAAATTGAATTATGTAATTATTCAAATGGATAATAAAATCTTTTGTGCCTAGATATAATATTTAAGTAATTTTCTTTAAAATATTTATTTGTTTTATTTTAATTTATATTTTAATGTCTAACCAAATTGATTTAGGCAACGTTAGGTTGTTATATAAATGATAATGATCTAATAAGTTATTAAGGTAATTACGGGGTTTAACCTACCATATTATGATTATTAGGAATAAAATTTTATTAAAGGAATTGGATAAATTTTTATAACCGGATAAATGTTATAAAAATTAACAAGGGAATATAGTTATCAATACCTTGTCAAGATTTTTATTTATCTTTCTAGAATTCAACTTAAAGCTTTTATTAAAAATATGTATTTATACTCCCTGAAATTCTTTTAGGGACAGACCATTTTATTCTTAAACAAACTCAAAATGTAGGGGAAAGTTTAATTCCCCTTAAACTTTTACTATCCCCTTGTCACCTAATGACTTTCACTGTGTAAGGGACGGAGGTACGCCAGTGCATGCCTTATGATCCCTTATGTGTCATTGGGTAACTCGCCCATGCCCAAACTTTTGCATGAAAGATGACAACAATTTTTTTTGAAAACAAGATTTAAAGTTAACTAGATCATACAACATCAAAGAGAAACATAAATGCTTCATTAATACAACATGATTATTGAACAAAATCCAGACTTCCAGATACCTTTGTGAATGTACCATTGCTACTACATTACATCAATTATGGGGTACAATAAATGTTGCATTGTTCAATCTTCAACATCAAATTTACAATCCAATATACTCGATCATACAGTGATCATTTCCATTAGTTTTAACTAAGAGATTTCACATAAATAGAAGAAAAAGAAGACCTAAGGGCTAGACCTAAAGACTCGGGGGCTCATCTCCAGATGGCCTTGCCCACATCATGCACAGAGTCTACGTAGTTCGGTACTTGGATCTCAAACCACAAATTACAAGTTCATAAAAGCAATGACACTTAAATAGACACATGCATCTACAATAATACCCAAGGGTGACAACATGAGATCCAATATTTACAACATGGTTCAAGGGTTCATCAAATGACCCTAAACATGGGGTGAAGTGGACCAACTAACCAATGGGGAGAAAGCTAATTCCAAAAGTAAAAATGAGCCTTCAAATGGCTTTACAAATGGCTCTTCCAACATACTTGGAAAGCCCATATCACTAGTACAAAGAACTAGCCTTCACATGGCTTTTCAAAAATCATCTATTCCTCCACTTCCCAAATGCACAAAAAATCCCCTTATGACCCCCAAGGCATCAAACCAAAAGAATAAATCACTTATGACCCCCAAAATAAGAGTGGAATAGCTACATGGAGCCCATACATCCATGCTTTTTTCCCTCTCCTCCCCGAGGAGAGACTCTACACCCATGGTCTGTCAAACTCCTTCACCCCCCCCCCCCCCCCCCCCAATGTTATTCTTCCCTCCCAAGGGTGAGTGTACCTTGCGATACCCCTAACACAATAACAATACAAGAAACTTCAGAAAACTACAAGGGCTACAATCCATGAAATCTTCATTACAATACTCGTACAAACATACACTTCCATTCATCCACATTCATAAATCACAACCCCAAGGACAACTAACTTGACATAAATCCTTTCTAAACTCACAACACAATTATCCATGAAATGAAGTAAATTAATAAATTTCTATACAATTTCAGCATTACAAAATAAGCATATAATAGCAACTGCCCAACTATGCATCTGTCTTAAAATGCCTTATTCATCACATCATGACATGTTGAATAATACCATCATACTTCAATTTTAGTTTTTATATACTAAATTCTAACTCCTATAAAGAGGCACATAACTAACAATTAAGAATAACTATAAATATTACAGTGACACTAAACCATGGTGTCTTACATCTTAACTCAAGGTCATTACTTTAATTTAATGCATAAAGTCTTAAGGATAACACAAGCTAATTCCAAACAACTTTATATGAAGCTTACCTTAGTAACCTAATTAAAGTTGCATAATTCCATATTCACATATAAACACACAAACCACTACTCACTATACAATAATCTATAACCATGATTTTAAAGTATCAGTTTTGCTAAAAATTAAACAAGTTATCAATCCAAGTATCCACATTTGTTAAAACCACTTGGTATTAAAATTGACAAGACAAAATTGACTAACTAAAAGAGTCTCACGGATGTATGAACTAATGAAGCTCTAAAATATCCCAAATATAAAATCACTAAAAGAAACTAACTCTCTAACTACTCCTAAATTTTCAATACATAGTACATATAAGAAGATAACAAACTAGTATTCATAACATTCATAAACCAATGAAATCTATCAAGAAACTAATTAAAAATTTCTAATTAATTAAAAATGAATTAACCTTTAAAACTGATCATAAAAGATAATCTAAATTTACATTTAGAAAATAACTACATCTAACTTTATAAATCTTACTTCTAAAAATTACCCTAATAATCTACTCATAAAATAATAAAATTAGAAGTAATTTAAAATTAACAAAGATAAACTTAGTGAAATTACTTCATCTCTAGAACTAGGGAGTTCATAAATGTTCAAAACCTCTTGTCACAAATATTACTAAATTTAAAATGGGCAGCTTGCTATGGTAACTAAAGGAGTCAACCTACTATGGTAGCTAAAGTAGTTAATTGAAAAGAAGGTGCTGATGTTTTTCTATTGGTAACAAAGACTACTTAATAGTCAATCTATGAATTTTTTTGAGCATGTTATTTTCATAATTTGCCAAAAGGTTTTCTAATTTTATTTTTTCAAACAAACTATAACATACACCTAAGACAACCAAGTTACAAAAAAGCCCTTCGATGTGAAGCTTTGGAATCGTAAGCTCGCTTGGGCATGTCACCCAATGACACATAAGGGATCATGAGGTAAGTGTTGGCATGCCTCCATCCCTTACATGGCAGAAGTCTCTAGGCGAAGAGGAAGATTATAGAAGTTTTAAAGGGAATATCATATCCCTATGGTTTCATGATGCACTAGGATAATACGGTCTGTCCCTATGAATTCTCAAGGGGTGATTTAATTCACTATTGGATAATTTATTTAGAAAAAAACAATTCAAATATTAACCTAGCTAATACTCAAATAAACTAAGTTTTCTTCTCCTGATCAATAATCCTTAAGGTTAACTATTCCATTAACTAAGGTTATTAATGTTAATTATTACATTGAAATAGCATTCCTTAAATTTATTCATATAAAATTTGTGGAGAAAATGAGATTAAGATTTCTATAAGAATTTAACCAAAAATAATAATAAATCAATTAAAGAACAATTATAAACTTTTTACTACTTACAATTTCATCAATTAAAAAATTTACTAAGAAATAAATCCATAACTTAATTTAATTAACGATAATGATAAATCATAATGAGGGGGAAAACTAACCATAATTACTAAACTCAATTACTACTAACATATTAAGTTTTACTAACCTCTAAAATATTTCTCTTATAAATAAACCACTAACAAAATGAAAACAAAATAACATTTCACCAATTTAATTTCTCTATCTATGCTCAATAAATATAAATGGCTTCAACCTATTCAATAAATAAGTTCATGAGAGAAAACATAACCACTTAAATAAAATTATTTAATAATGAATGGGCCCTCCAAACCCTAATTCAAAATTAGGGTTTGGGGCCTCATTAAAACTTCTTCAAACCCTAAAATCTCTCATTATTTCCTTTCCTCTCTTTTGTTTTGTGTGTGCAGGTCTATAGAAGGATGAAGAATGAAGCCTATGTTGTGTATCTCACAATGTGAGAAGGCATAGCACAGCAAGAAATCTCTTAATCAATAAGAGAATCTCTTTCTATTAATCCGAGTAGACCATTCTGCTGATAATCATTGATGGGTCAGATAGATTTCAAATGTAACTCTTTGCTTTCTTTTATTTACCAACTTTTTTTCACAGATCAAATGTAAAGATTATTTCTACTTAGCAAAATGTTGATTTGTAAGGCTGCCATGTTTAGATGTACTTATTTATTTATTTTGTTTTTAATCCATTCTACAGATCTGTTGAATGTGATTTGTTATCATGCATTGAAATGGCATTTTTTTTTAACATATAAATCTGGGCGTATTTCTTTATTGCTTAAAATATTATATTATTTTTTTTTTTGCTAGGGTTTTAAGGAGGCCCCATCTCCATACACTAGTGGCCAGGCGTGACAGTGGTGGTCACTGTCATGACTATCGCCATGACAGAGACCTAGGTCTCTGCCGTGTCGACAGTCACGGCAGTGACTGTCATGGCTCTAAGCCTCAGCAGTGCCTAGGCACTGCCGTGACTTAGAGTCACGAGAGCACCTGTGGATGCCGCACGTGCAAAGGGAATGGTAAAGGGCTTCGGCCCTCAACATTGCATAAATCCAATTTTTTTTATTATATACTAATTGCAATGTGATTCTTATATAATATATTATTATATATAATATATACTATATAATATTCATTGTATAGTATATAATATAATATTATATTGATTTACTATTTCTTTTATTAAAGCTGCAGTATAATTTTATATAATATATTATTATTTATTATATACTGTACAATTGTTATTGAATAGTATATAATATATATTATATATCTCTTTTTTTTTTAATTATTATTATATAATATTTCTGTATAATATGGTAATATATATTATGTAATATACATTATTTGATGTATATTATATAATATATATTATTACATCATTTAATATTGCAAGTGCTCAAAATAGAAAAATGGCATGATTTAATAAAGTTATATTTTTTTTATTTTATTATATATTTTATATTATACATATCTTCATGTATAATGTATTATATATAATTTTTATAAATATAAACCTTCAGTTTGTTAACATAGAAAGAGGAACAAAAAATTAATGTAACTTACTATTTTAAATATACAAGTCTGTATAGTATCAGATTTAGGAACTGTGCATCAAATATAATAAAGAACAGATTTAGCTCTTAAACAATCTATTGTAAGTAGAATATAGATAAGCTTTATACACTTTTACATTTAATTTTCTTCCTAAGTTAAAGTTTTAGTTGGCATATTTCATACATAATTCTAGGTTGATATTCATATCTCTAGCCTTGATATAGGTTTTGTCAATAGCATTCAACTACAGATTTCTTTATTTTTTAAATTTTGTTAGAAGATAATGAGCAAATAATTTACAGACATGTAACCCATTAATCAAACTGTATAAACATATTGGACTGTTGTAAGTAAAATATACAATAAATCTTATTATCTAGTTCACTGTATAAACCCATAAGCTTAGATTTACTGTCTAGCTACTAGATTTCTGCTAGGCCAAAACATTCACTTATGCAAAATCTTAATCATAGAAATAACAGTATCAATCTTTTGCAGCATTAAGATGCTCAACACAGGAACATAATATTATATCCTTTTAAAGAACCAAATAAAGAACTAATTTAACCATACAGTACATAATTATTTATTATTACAAACATGTTAGAAAATTTGTTCTATTAAATTGATTTAACAAGTAATTCTCAGTTGCAGGAAGATTCCACATTTTCTGGACAAATAAAATTTCCAGTCCATTTCTAATCACACAACATTTAAGTAGGAAACTGAATTTAAGATTCAAATCATAGTTGCAGAAATTAGGATTTTTAAGAGAACAATTGTATTTACTTTGACATATTTTTAAAAAAATAACAATTGAAATAACCAGTACTAATTTCCAACTCTTAGAACATTACAATTTCCTTTGTTATAGATAAACAAATGTATAGAGCATGATCTCTCAATCAGATACACCTTATAACAGACTTTCAAATTTCTAACTTAACTTTAAGCTTCAATCTTGGACTTCTTCCTTAAACATGCTACCAAACTTGCAACACAAAAAAATTCTTCCACATGGCCATGGAGGCTCACCTCCCAGCCTAGGCTATTACATGGCCGCCCCCAGCTTGGGGAGAAAAGGATAGGATAGGATACACTCATACGACACAAAGCTTAAACATTTCAACATAATTTGGAACACAGATTTTCACATTTTACTCCCTTCCCAAGCTTGCACAAAGGACTCTAAATTTAGAATCCATAAAATGGGTGAAGGTGGAATTCTTCTCTTATGGAGACAACAAACTGATAACAAAAACAACATTTCAACATAAATTACCAGCCTTCATAAGGCCCTTCCAACCAACTCAATCCATGAGCATCAACAACACCCTTATGACCCCCAAACAACATAAGAAGGTTCTCATGGTGCCCATACACCATGCTCTCATACATAAGGAAATCCCAACTTAGGCCCTTCACCCCAAGTTCTCCTCAAATCCTCCTAAGGATGAGGAGTGAACTTGCACACCCATAAATAAGAAACAATTCAAGAAAACAAACCAGTTTGAAAGCAAATTCATAAAAGAAACCAAACAATACAAGATTCACACAAAGAATTACAATTTACATAACTTTCACATAGTACAATTCTTTCAAAGCATATTCAAAGTAATCACAAGATAGTAACTACCAACCTCCTCCTAAGCCAAGGCTAAATGAAGAATTGTAGATGAGCTCCTCTTGACTCCAAGCTTGCTATCCTCCTCGAGTCCACTAGTCCAAAACTCTCTAGATCTTCCTACTCTCTCCAAATCTCTCATAGACCAAAATGAACATGTGTGTCTCTCCTAAGTCTCTCTCCCCTAAAGTCATTCAAACACTCTTCTCTCATCTCACTTCCCAAGACAATTAGGTTTCTAGATCTTAGACAAAATGACATTGCCCTTTCCTAAGGTTTGGAATGAATTTCAACACATGAAAATGAGAGACATCCTAGATAGCATTTCCATTTTCGTACATATAAAAAATGGCCCATTTGGAGAGGCAAAAAGGTGGCCTAGAAAAGTGGGAATAGAAGAAATAGGCCCCCTAACCCATGCACTAACCTTGGGGCACCAAAATTCAACCTAAACCACACCCTAGGACTCCACAAAACCACTCAAAAACCCCAATTAAACATGCATCCGAAAATGGAGTATTAGTTTCATCAAATCTTGGTTCCTTAAACCACCTACCTAGCTTAGAAATGCTCAAGACCAACTGAGGAGAGGGTGGGGTCCATATTCCACTCAATATGTCACTTCATCACCATGGTGTCAAGTGACACCTCACTAAAGCACACATCACAAACACATTTGGCATGCCTTGCAGACAAATACATTTATATATTTTCACAAAAAAAAAAAATTACTTGCAAACATATGTTTACAAACATTGTCAACCACATACACACAGGCATCATGTTTAAGAATAAAATCATGATACGACGAGGTCATTCTCTTCTAGAGTTGACCTTGGTTTCCAACTGATTGCACTTAGATCCTTCCTTGTTTTCCCAACTTAGAACCATGGCCATGTTCCTGCACTCAATTTCGATGTCAGTACACCATAAAATATTTGCATTAAAAATTATTTCAAAAAATGAAGTAATAACATCTAAACTTGACAAATATATATAACTACATTTCATGAAACATTACATAACCCACATAAGCATGTAATCCTAAACTTATCATAGAACCATGATTCCACCAATATTCATTATACTGAAAGATAACATAACATATGTAGAATGCATAACTCATATATCATAGATAATCATGGAACCAAAATGAGCATATATAAAAGTATAACTAATGTGATCATCATAAAAATCTATAACAAACATCTCATAAGATCCAATGATAGCATATGTAATCCAAAATAGGTCAAATGTCTATACTCAAAGTATCATCCTGATAAATCAAATGTCAAAATGAATTCGAGCTAGGATGGGTCAGGGTAGGACCTCACATCCTCCCCCCTAGGAATGAACTTCCTCCTAGAGCTCATCAAAAAGATGGGGAACTGATCTCTCATCTGTGCTGTGTCCTCCCATGAAGCTGTGACCTCATTGTAGTAATCCCACTAGACCCTAACTTGGTCTAGCTCTCGAGCTCGAAGGGCCAAGGTCATGCGAGCCAGAATACGTATTGGCTCCAAAGCCAGCTATCCGTCTAACTCCACCTGTAAAGCATCCCAATCAATAATATAAGACTCATCATATATATACTTCCTCAAAACAGACACATGAAAGACATCGTGGATGCGCGTTAGGCTAGGTGGACTATCCTCTCCAAAATCTCAAAAGGTCTAACAAATCAAGGGACCAGCTTAGAAGCCTTTCCAAAATGGATTGGGCTCTTATGCGACTGTACTCTCAAAAAGACTCTGTCGCCTATCATATACTCTCTATCAATCCTCCTAGCATCCACATACTTCTTATATTGATCTTGGGCCTCTCTAAGATGTTGCTTGATCAGATCTACCTACTGCTCCATCTGTTTGACCAACTTTGGACCAATGGAAACTCTATCCTCTATCCTATCCTAGCTCAATGGTGTCCTACAAGATCTACCATACAAGGCCTGATATGGAGACATACCCAAAGATGAATGATGCCCATTATTATAGGAAAAATCTACTAAGTGTAGGTACTCCTCCCACCTAACCTGATGATCCATCACATACATGTGTAGCATGTCCTCTAATACTTGATTAACCCTCTTAGTTTGACCATCTGTCTTTGGGTGATATGATGTGCTGAAATTGAGCCTGGTGCCCAAAGTAGTCTGTAGCTCTCTCCAAAAAGATGAAGTAAAGAGTGAGTCCCTATCTGATATGATCATGTGTGGAATTCCATGAAGCTTAACAATATCCCTCAAAAATACCTGTGCCACTGCAGATGCTGTAAAAGTAGTGCGTATGGGTGAGAAGTGGGCTACCTTAGTCAACCTATCCACTGTCACCATAATGGCATCATGGCGATGAGATGACATAAGAAGACCAACTATAAAATCCATGGATATAATGTCCCACTTCCACTCTGGAATCTCATGTGACTACAAAAGTCCACCAAGATGATGGTGCTTCACCTTAACCCACTGACACTCTAAGCATCTAGCCACTAACTCTACAATGTGTGTCCTCAAACCTGGCCAGTGGTAAAGCTATCTCAAATCTGAATGTAACTTCTTAACTCTGGGGTACGCTACATAAGGAGCTCTATGAGCCTCAAGGATGATGAAATCCCACAACCCACTAGAAGAAGGTACATAAATACATCCTCTATGATGAAGAAGGCCATCAGAATCTAGGGTATAATCTGTGAACTTCCCCTCTAGGGGTCTCTGATCCTGAACCATCTATCTAACCTCTGAATAGAAGGCATCCTCCTGTAAGTGCTACAGTATGTGCTGTCTCAAATCTATACTAGTAGTCATAGCTGAGAGCTCATGATGTCTCCTACTCAAGGCATCTGCTACCACATTCTCCTTACCCTTGATGTAGTGAACATCAAATTCATACTCGCATAGGAACTCCATCCATCTCCTCTATCTAGCATTGAGGTTTGGCTATGTGAATATATACTGGAGACTCTGATGATCTGAATGAAGCTCGAATCTATGGCCTAGTAAGAAATGTCACCATCTCATCAAAGTATGCACTACTACTGCTGGCTCAAGGTCGTGGGTAGGATAATTAAGCTCATGAGTCTTGAGCTTTATGGACTCGTAGGCAATAGCCCGACCATCCTACATCAGTACTACCCCAATCCCATCTAAAGATGCATCTGTGCATACCACAAAATCTCTTGAAGGATCAAGTATCACAAGTATAGGTGCACTGGTAAGAGCCCTCTTGAGCTCCTGAAAAGCTCTCTCGCACCTCTCTGTCCACTCAAACTTCTTTCCTTTCCTTTGAAGGGAAGTGATGGGATGGGCCACTCTAGAAAAACCCTTGACAAAACATTTGTAATAGCCTACAAGGTCCA
Organism: Chamaecyparis obtusa; assembly: GCA_027943335.1. NCBI lineage: Eukaryota > Viridiplantae > Streptophyta > Pinopsida > Cupressales > Cupressaceae > Chamaecyparis > Chamaecyparis obtusa. The sequence goes on along the minus strand of BSBK01004189.1, from coordinate 155,755 downwards.
TGAAGCTCCTAACCTCTATCACACTAGTAGGTGTCGACCAATCCATAATCGACCTAATCTTAGATGGGTCAACTAAGATCCCATCTCCTGATATCACATGGCCTAAATAGTGAACCTTTGTCCTAAAAAATGCACACTTTGGCAAGCTTCCGTACAACTGATTATCTCTCAAGCACTACAAAACCTACCTCAAATGCTACTCATGCTTGTGCTCATCTCGAGAGTATATCAATATGTCATCCAAAAATATCACCACAAATCTATCTAGGAATGAATGAAATACTCCATTCATGAGACTCATGAATATAGTTGGAGCATTCGTAAGTCCAAAAGGTACCACCATGAACTCATAATGTCCTTAACGTGTGCGGAAAGTAGTCTTATGGATGTCACTATCCACAATCCTCAGCTAGTGATATCCTGACTTAAAGTCTATCTTTGAGAACACTCAGGCTCCCTGAAGCTAATCAAATAAGTCATCTATCCTAGGAAAGGGATACCGATTCTTGATGGTCACCTTGTTCAGCTATCGGTAATCCATGCACAACCTAAGAGATTTGTCCTTCTTCTTAATGAAGATGATGGGTGCTCCCCATGGAGATACACTAGGATGAATGTGCCCTTTCTCCAAGAGCTCCTCTAACAAAATCTTGAGCTCGCTAAGCTCGTGTGTAGTCATCCTATAGGGCACTCTAGAAATTGGCTTTTCTCCTGGTACAAGATCTATATGAAAGTCCACTGCCCTAGGTGGTGGCATATCTGGTAACTGTGAAGGGAATACAACTGCAAACTCCTATAGAATAGGGTGGTCATCAAGAGAAGTCTCCTTCTCTACCTCCTCCTCTCTATCACTGATAGTGATAGCATATAACTGACATCCCTTTCGCATGCACCGCTTAAGCTACATAGCAAAAATCATACAAAGGGATACAGGTCTCTAAACTCCTGCAATAATTAAGGTCACCCCATCATCATCTAAGCACTCCACTATCTTCTGCCTATAATCCATCTTGGCTCTATGGGAATAGAGCCAATCCATGCTGAGAATGACATCATAGGATCCAAGTGGTGTGACATGAAGGTCAACTATGGTGGTAAAGTCTCTAACCTGCAACTGGCAACCTCTCACCAAGGAACTAATGGATACCCTAGCTCCTGAGGCTAACTCAACCTCCCAACTAACATCCTTCCTAGCTACCACTAGCCCACATCACTCCACTATGAAAGGTGAAATAAAGGAGTCGGTGGCTCCAAAATCAAAAAGGATAGAAACACTACTACCTCTGATCATGCCTATAGCCTCAATGATTATGTCTTGGTGCTCAGCCTGGTGGTTATCAACTGCTAAGAATACTCTGTGCGCTCTGCCCATGTCTCCTATAGTAGGCTCAAAAGCTGTCGCTCTCTGACTACTGACTGAATGGCTTGTAGGACAATCTTGAGCTATGTTCCCCATGGCACCACATGTGTAGCATGGTCCTCTAGCCTATAGCTATATACCTTGAGGTCTAGACTGATGTTGTCCTCCTATAGTACTAGACCCATTGAATCCACCTCTAGAAGCTTGAGACTATCCCTTCTGATCTCATCAAGATCCATGTGAGTTCCACTGCTTGGGCTTAGAGCCCTGCTATCCCTAAGAAGATTTCTACCCCTAGTTCTACTGAGACTATTGTGGCTAGTGCTGCTGCTACTGCTGGGGTGCCCTAGATGATACTGATGAGTTCTTATGGTTTCCCTTCCAATGGGACTTCTGGAAACCAGAAGACTAAGATGTGGCATTCTAGTTCTATGACCGGTCCTGGGCATCATGAGATCTGTTATGGATCTCTTCAGCTACCATGGCCCTCTCCACTATATCACATAGATGTCCTATAGGTACCATCCACACTCTGTCAGCTATGGCATAGTTCAATCCCTTAATGAAGTGGTTGACCTAGAGTTTCTCATCCTTCATGTAGTCCACATAAAGAAGGAGTTTGAGAAACTTGTCTCGTACTAGGCTATTAACATGCCTCTCTATTGTAGGTTGTGAAACTCATCGATGTGATGCTGTCTAAAATGCTTCGACATATAGTGGGCTCAAAAGCTCTCCAAGAAGATCTCCCATGTGAGGGTGTCCATGGTAAGGTGACTCTTAACCTCCTCCTGCTTCCACCAAGTGGAAGTGTTACCCCTCAACATGTGTACTACAAAGCATGCCTTAAGGTTTCTCTCATAAGAACGCAACCCAAAGCAATGCTCGAGGCTTAAAAGCCAAGCCTCTGCCTCTGTCCCAGCCATGGATCCTGAAAAGGGTGGCAGCTATAATTTGATAAGGTCTCTAATCAAGTCCCTTGTGTCATGAGGTATTCTCAGCACTAGCCCTGGTGGTGGCTCTGGCTTGTGGACCGACTCACCCTCATGAACTTCCTACTTTGCTACTCATCTAAGAGGGGGACTCCTACTCCACTCTCGGTTCCTAGCCTGCTGGACTCCTAGAGGTAACCTATCCATGATAATGCTGGCTAGATTCTGTAAGGCATTAAGGACATCCTGATTGGGATTAGGTGGCGGCAATGGTGGAGGCCTCTACTTGTCACTTAGCCCCTCGGCTGCTCACTCATCTCCCTCTACTGCCACACATCTACCTCTGCGTCTATGCCCACGTCGGCGAGCACTACGCGTGACTAGAATGTAATGCCCAAATAATCAAACAAAAACAAAACAACAAATTTTTTATTTATTTTTTAAAACAAACTATAACATACACCTAGGATGACTAGGTTACATAAAAGCCCTTGGACGTGAAGCTTTGGAATCATAATCTCACTTGGGCATGTCACCCAATGACACATAAGGGATCATGAGGCAAGCGCTGATGTGCCTCCATCCCTTACATGGCAGAAGTCATTAGGCGACGAGGAAGATTATAGAAGTTTTAAAGGGAATATCATATCCCTATGGTTTCGTGATGCACTAGGATAATACGGTCTGTCCCTATGAATTCTCAAGGGGTGATTTAATTAGCTATTGGATAATTTATTTAGATAAAAACAATTCAAATATTAACCTAGCTAATACTCAAATAAACTAAGTTTTCTTCTCCTGATTAATAATCCTTAAGGTTAACTATTCCATTAACTAAGGTTATTAATGTTAATTATTACATTGAAATAACATTCCTTAAATTTATTCATATAAAATTTGTGGAGAAAATGAGATTAACCTTTCTATGAGAATTTAACCAAAAATACTAATAAATCAATTAAAGATCAATTATAAACTTTCTAATGCTTACAATTTCATCGATTCAAAAATTTACTAAGAAATAAATCCATAACTTAATTTAATTAACGATAATGATAAATCATAATGAAGGGAAAACTAACCATAATTACTAAACTCAATTACTACTGACATATTAAGTTTTACTAACCTCTAAAATATTTGTCTCATAAATAAACCACTAACAAAATGAAAACAAAATAACATTTCGCCAATTTAATTTCTCTATCTATGCTCAATAAATATAAATGGCCTTAACCTATTCAATAAATAAGTTCATGAGAGAAAACATAACCACTTAAATAAAATTATTTAATAATGAATGGGTCCTCCAAACCCTAATTCAAAATTAGGGTTTGGGGCCTCATTAAAACTTCTTCAAACCCTAAAATCTCTCATTATTTCATTTCCTCTCTTTTTTTTTGTGTGTGTAGGTCTATAAAAGGATGAAGAATGAAGCCTATGCTATGTATCTCACAATGTGAGAAGGCATAGCATAGCAAGAGATCTCTTAATCAATAAGAGAATATCTTTCTATTAATTTGGGTAGACCATTCTACTGATAATCATTGATGGGTCAGATAGATTTCAAATGTAACTCTTTGCTTTCTTTTATTTACCAGATCTATTTCACAGATCAGATGTAAAGATTATTTATACTTAGCAAAATGTCGATTTGTAAGGCTGTTGTGTTTAGATGTACTTATTTATTTATTTTGTTTTTAATCCATTCTACAGATCCATTGAATGTGATCTGTCATCATGCCATTGAAATGGCATTGTTTTTTTTTTTAACATATAAATCTGGGCGTATTTTTTTATTGCTTAAAATATTATATATATATTTTTTTGCTAGGGTTTTAAGGAGGCCCCATCTCCATACACTTGTGGCCAGGCGTGGTAGTGGTGGTCACTGTCATGACTATCACCATGACAAAGACCTAGGTCTCTGTCATGTCGGAAGTCACAACATTTTGTAATGCCCAAAATAATTGGGCAAAAATACAACAAATTTTTATTTTTTTTAAAACAAGCTATACATACACCTGGGTCAACTAGGTTACACAAAAGCCCTTTGACGTGAAGCTTTGGGATCGTAAGCTCTCTTGGGCGAGTCACCCAATGACACATAAGGGATCATAAGGCATACGCTAGCGTGCCTCTGTCCCTTACACGCAGAAATCATTAGGCGACGAGGGGATAGTAAAAGTTTAAGGGGAATTAAACTTTCCCCTACATTTCAAGTTTGTTTAAGAATAAAATTTTCCGTCCCTAAAAGAATTTCAAGGAGTATAAATAAATATTTGTAATAAAAGCTTTAAGTTGAATTCTAGAAAGATAAATAAAAATCTTGGCAAAGCATTGATAACCATATTCCCTTGTTAATTTTTATAACATTTATCCAGTTATAAAAATTTATCCAATTCCTTTAATAAAATTTTATTCCTAATAATCATAATATGGTAGGTTAAACCCCGTAATTACCTTAATAACTTATTAGATCATTATCGTTTATATAACAACCTAACGTTGCCTAAATCAATTTGGTTAGACATTAAAATATAAATTAAAATAAAACAAATAAATAATTTAAAGAAAATTACTTAACTATTATATTTAGGCACAAAAGATTTTATTATCCATTTGAATAATTACATAATTCACTTTAAATTTATTTTAAATAAAATCTACAAAGGAAAGTGTGATGCTTCGCCCATAGATCAATACACATACCCTATATTTTGAGACTGCCTTTGGGTATATTACTTGAGTTTGCGAATGTGGAAATTTCATTATGATTAGATCTTATTTATCATTATGTTTCTCACATGGAATAGTATAACCATGATCTTGAATTTTCTATACATTATGGTGAAAAATTAAAAATATAATATAGTTTTATTGAAATGAATCATTAACCTAGAATGAATAAATATCTAAAAGGGTAAAGTAAGGGTTTCTGGCATACAGTTCAAGATTAAGTGGAATGAAATGCTTTGAATTATATGATGATCATAAATCCATGTTACCTAATATATAATGCTATATTGTACTAATGATTTCTATTGACTATGAAATAATCTTAGATTTGGAAGAAGTGAGTGGTACAAATTAACCTCATGATGAGGAGGTAAGTACCTTATTTTCATGGTAGCGAAGGACCCACCTAGTTTTAATTACATTATCCCTGTAATATATTTAGTTGTTGAATATGGGCATGTTAATTTTAAATAATACAATAATTATCATAATGTGAGTAATGGTGAGAGTGTTGGATGGGGGGAAGATTTAAATATAATGGTAACATTCACTATATGAACTAACTTAAATATTATAGATAGATGTGAAGCCAATGTTGCATGGTGATTAGATATTATTGATTTAATGAATTGATGCATTTAGATTGTGATAGTTGTAGAAATACTTCAAGGTAATTATTATAGAAGTTTTGATGCCATGTTAACTATTGAACGAGTAAATAAAACCTCGTGATATACAAGACATTGGAAGATAATTAGAATTGATCAATTAATGAACATTTTAATATAAATTTAAAAAGAGCAAAATCATAAATGCATATTTATTAGAATGCGAAGACATCATGATGTGCTAAGAAATTTGAACACAAAATCATTGATGTGATAAATAATGGACCAAAATAAAAGAACATTGTTATTATGAGACTAGTTTCAATAAAGTACTAAACCTTATCACTAATTGTGATTTAGTATAATTACTTGTCTATTGAGTGTAGGAATAGATTTAAGGAAAACTCCTATTACATTCTTAAGTAAGTTCAATATCCGATGACACATTGGTATGTTCTTATTGCCAACTAAAATAATGGATAGTAGGTCAACAAAGTTAGAATATATATGAATAACTCTTTAGTGTATTTGAAATTTGGAAACTAGATATCAAACATAGAGAATAAAGGAACAAAATATCATATATCATATTGAGAAGATAGAATGTTTAGTTAAGAGTTGTAATAATACATTCGATTCATGTTGAGATGAGCCCCTCTTACCTATATGTGTACCTTAGGCAGCACCAGTCTAGTATTCTTAATTCAGTAGTCTAGAAAGCAGCTAGAGAACTAGAGTATAGGCGAGCACCTTACTGATGAAGTCATTAGATATCATAGAGATAATACTATGGTACCTAGACCCTGACTCATCCATTAATAAGGAAGGAAGATTAGTGGAGGAGTTGGCTGGAGAATTTTAATTTGTTCTGACTATGAATGTGAGGTAGATATACAGTGCCAATTAGCAGGGATGCCCGAGGAAAGGGCTGATAGTAATTAATATGATGGGACCGATCTTTTGAGGAGGGTGACGGGATCAAACGATGGAAAATGAAACATCTTTTTGGCCCTCGAGATGGGAGATATACATGGCGACAAAAACATTAGGGGATGGCGGACAATAGATTTTGGAAAGTGGGGGGATGCCGATGGGTCCTGGAGTGAATTAGAAGAAGAACAGATTATAAGCCTTATGACTCAAGTGATGAAGACCATTTTATTCATGGCGTTACTTCATGTTGACTCCTAGGCGATGATTTGAATCAGGCCAGTGGTCCCTATAGAATACCAAAAAATGAGAATCACAAATATATTGATCATGCTACAAGTTCGTATGGGATGACAAGAGACGAATTGGGTGTTGAATGTTTTTCTGACGAGGAAGACCAGCTGGTGCTATGCCCTGTTTGTGGAATTGAAATCAGTCATTTGAGTGAACAAGAACGTGAGAATCACACCAATGATTGCCTTGATAAGGAGGAAATACAGACTGTTCTTAGGATAACTGATATTCCAGAGGAAGATATTTCGAAGACTGTTGTTGATGTCACTTGAGTTGTTAAATGGTTGGACACTTTAGGCCTCTCTAGATATGCTGACCTTTTTATTAAGGAGGAGATCAACTGGGCTACTCTTCCGTTGCTTAATGAAGAGGACCTTAGCAATCTGGGTATTGTGATGCTGGTTGTGGCTATCCAGCCTCGAAAACCTTTTTCTTTCTATAGCTTTCAAAAAAAATTGAACAAAAACTAAGTGATTCCCCTTCGTATGGTTAACAATTTTCGTGGCTGCATAGCCGCTGCCTTGTGACGCTTGGTCCAAGGAGGAAGATAGTGTGTGCACTTCATGAACTAAGAAAGGGAACTACTTGTTCAGTGGAGGTCAATACAAATGTTGTCAAAGTAGGAGTAAATATGAATGAAAAGTCCAAGTCAAGAGAATCAGACAACAAGTTGATTACAAATTTTTTTTTAAGGTCTATCTGTTACACGAAGGCAAGTTGATTCTCATGTTAATAATCATCAACAAGAAGACAGAGCCACAACAGTCTCTGGCCGGAAAAGAGATCAAAATAAAAATTGTCCCATTGCAACCCACTCACAGGCATCCTTAAATAGTTGTGTGTTCCAGGAACACCATTTCGAGTGGATGCTTTCGACATCTAGGTGGAGATTGCAGTCATCGGTTCCTTACTTTCATACAGATCATTTTGGCTCGCCCAACACTCAAGGTGGAAAGCTACATGCAGATTGTATTCGTTGTCTCTGCTATAGCATTACTCCTTCCGGTTACAGCAGGTTGACCAGAGTTGTAGGATGAGTGGCCTGACCCACTCGGTGTTCCAACAATGCTTTGGGATATTTTGATATATATTGCACAAAGAGGTTAGTTGCCTATTTTTTTTCCTTAATCAAAGTTTGAGTAGAGTTATTTTGAGTAGGTTTTAATACTAGAAACTGTAGTCAAACGTAAGATTCAAATATTAAACGCCAGAATGCTATTAAAACTAATGAGTCCATAAATATTGTTTTTTTTTTTTCTATATACGAAGTATTAGTTACATAACACATGACTTTAGAGTCTTATTCCCGTGAGAGAATTGTCTCATTTAAGCTAATCCTGAAAATGAAATATAATCTTTATTTTTGTGAGATAAACTGAGTTGGGATAATTATTTACTTCATGTTTTAAGCGGCGATACATATATTTCTTTAAAATAAATGAAGGTTGCATTGAATCTCATTTTTCATCTACCCATACCGATATTAGCATCTTTTTTTGTATTGTGTCCTTTTAAATAATTTATTGTTTCAAAAAGATCGATTACGGAGTTGATTAGAGTTACATATAAGTAATGTTAAAAGAAATCTTGTGGCTTTGTTTAGCTAAATCGCAATGACCCTTATCATGAGCATTACCTATAAATCCAAAACACTTTTCATCATTGTATGGTTAGAATTTTACACGATGATTAGTATGTTGTTTCTTTGAAAACTTTAAGATCCTATATTGTGGGAGAATGATCACGTGGTTTATCATACACAAAGTTTGTGGTTGAAATATTAGCAAGATTTTGCACTTTGTTTTCCTTATTATTAATTTACCATAGTTTAATCATCATTACTAGTTTATGTTATATTTCTAAGTACAATTTATCAAATCCAAAAGTAATATAATTTTCCTATGAATTAAAAAGAGAGGGGTTTGAGAACTTGTTTTCCTTATAGATCATTTATACAAGGAAATGAATTATATGGTAGGTTCATTGTGTAGCTCTTGTTTAGAAGATTCTTGGGATGAAACTTTCTTAGTACAAATTTTAACCCACATCGGGGACCCCATGTAAAATTGCATAGTCTTTTAGAACCGATGTTATAGGTCATGTTAATGTTTCTTCTAGACATCATTATAGTGTTAGGAAGTCTTACTCCCATAATATGATTATTGGATATTAATTTACCATTCAGAAAAAGAATGTAATAAATGAAGGACCTCTATACTTTGAATTTGTACTATCTTAATAGTTATTTAGATTGTGTAGTATCAGGATACAACATGGTTAAATTAAGTCTATTATTTTGAAGAGTTGTATAACATTATAGAAAATATTAACATATAGATGACTCAGATTAACTTCGTTAGAGTGTCTAGAATCCCTTAAGAATAATCTATCTATCGGCCTCCTATTAGTGACATGGAAAGGAGGTTCACCATTCATCATAATGGTGCAGGAAAAAGGGATTCTACTTGCTCGGGGGTTGGCTAGGACCTTAGAGGTCTCATGATGCCATTTGGATGGGTGGAGAGCTTGTACCTTGTTATTATTTTTCTCTTTGGAACTCATCTAATGATAATCATACATCAATTTCAGGGAATCTGATTTGAGTGAAACTTTAGGGTATTTGGTAAGAACCTTTTTAGAAACTAAATAATAAACTTACTTTAATGGGAATGAAACTATTTAATGAATTACTTGAAAATACTTGGATAACTTGTCATTGAATAATTTGAGATGATCATGGCTTACTCTTTCTTCATATCTCATACATTCCTTTCATCTGTCATTAATGAGATGTAAATAATTCTTTAATTATCTATTTAACGTATTGAGGAGAGAATCACCTTTATGATCATGTATCTAACTTTTAAGAGATCTTATATTATGCACCTAGTATGGTAGTCTTGTATGTAGGAACAAGTAATTGGGACGAGAGGCAAAAGATATGAAAATTGAAGAGAGTCTCGGGTATGCAATTGCAAGTGTTGATCATTCTTTGAAATTTGTTATAAAGGTTATTGTTCTAGCTGGATTTGTTATCAAGTTGGATTTTAACTATGAAAAAAATTATGATGCTATTTCTTATGTTTGAGTGGATTAAAATGGTTGTGTGACGTCCAATCTAGTGTGTAAAAGTTGGGCATTAAAGAAAGTCACATGGTAAAATTAATTATTATAAAACTTAGGGAACTATTAATATGTAAGACATAGGCTAAATAAGAAAAATAATTCATTTAATCAATTTATAATTTCACTCGTTGCATAATAACTTATAGATTAAAACTTTCGCAATAATAATATTCTTAGGAGGATATATTATCTCTTCAAAGTAAAGAATAGATATAAGTGTTTAAATCAAATAAAAAAATTATTTCCCTTTCCCCAAACCCTAATTCAAAATTAGGGCTTGGGTCTTATTAAACACACTAAGAAACCCTAATGCCTTCATTGTTCATTTCATTTTTGTTGTGCAGGTCTGAGGAAGAAATGAGGAAGATGGGTGCTGTTGTGCATCTCACAATGTGTGAGGATGTGCTACAGCAAGAGAAATCTTAATCCATAAGAGAGTCTCTTCTATTAACCAAAATAGACACCATCTACTGATTTCATATTATGGGTAACTAAGATTTATGTTTGATTCTAGATTTAATAGTTTTCCAAATGAGAGATTGTAGAGCTTTCTTTTTTTTTAGACAGATCTGGTACACAGATCGACTACATATGCTTAAGCATATCATTTATTTTGGATGGTGTTAATCTTCTTTGTTTTTTTAACAATAATGGGACATTTTAAAGTAGCGATGTTCTTCTTAAAAATCTGGGTGACTTGTTTTTTTTTTGGTTATAAATATATCATAACAAAAAAGTTATTTTTCTTAGGGTTTTTAAAGAGGCTTGACCTTTGTTCCATTTTTGTCTAGGCACGACAGTAACAGTCATTGCCGTGACTATTGCCACAATAGAGACCTAGGTCTCTACCATGCCAGTAGTCTCAGCAAGGACTGACGTGGCTCTAAGCCACGACAGTGCCTAGGAACTGATGTGACTTAGAGTCACGGTAGCACTGTGTGCACGGTCAAGGATATAGGGTTTCGACCCTACGGGTGTTTGGCCCCCCCAAATTTTGAAAGCTCTGTTTTAAAAAAAAACCATTAAATGGTATAATATAATATTATATATATTATATTGTAGACAAGGCTTTTGAGGATACCTGTTTTGAAAGCTTTAAACCAAACAAATATTTAGATTTTAATCTAGCATGAAATCAATTCAAAACAAAGAAACTCTAAGCTAAGCCACCTCAGATATAGCCTAAACAGGTGCACCCAAGCACTGTTTGATTTGCTCTTGCTTAGGTGATGTGGGTGTGCTCTCTAAGCACTTGGAGAATATTCTAACGCATACTAAGATGGATTGAGATTCATGAAAACCCCAAAAATGGCACAATATTGGGTAGAACACCCAAAATTTCCCCTAAGGCTTCAAGAACTCAAATATGATGCTTATGCTAAGATTGTTATTAACCAAATAGAGATGTGATATGGATGATATGCTATGCAAAACAATGAAATAAACTATGTTAATCCATTATTACTAATCTATGATATGTTAAAAAACTTGAAGAAAATAATGAAATCTAATAGTTAGTTGATTTTAAGCTATGATCTAACATGAAAATGGCATTGTAAGATTACTATTACTTGAAAAATAAAAAAGTGGATGATTGCTCTTAGAAATGAGGGTATTTATAGAATTTCCTAAGGGGGAATGAGTGGCTAGGATCAATATTCTTAAGAGAGGCCAAGATTCATTCAAAGGGGAACACATGGATTGTGCTAGTTCAGGGCCACCTCCTTGTGACAAGTTTCACAAGGGCATTGGGTTGAAAGATGGGAGGGATGTGCATAATTTGAGAAATGTGCTTAAGGTCAAAGGGTGTAAGAAAGGGGTGAGGAGCTTCTTAAATGCATCATAAATGCATGTAAGAGGGATAAGGAGGCTTTAAATGCATTTAATGCATGTAAGAGAAGTTTCTAGAAGTTTGTTGACTTTGGGTTAAGCTTAGGAGCTGGCTAACCTTAGTTAGGGAATGTGACAAGGTTAGGGGGGGATTAGGATTAGGATTAGGATCAGGATTAGGGGGACAAGAATAAGACTTTCTAGAAGAGTCTAGAACTTCCTTAGGATAAATATAGATTTTAGGAAACAGATAAAGATTTATTTATTTCCATGGTTTAGGTTTGAGAATATTTATTAAAATAAATTTAATAAACATGAAGATTAAATATTTAATCTTAATTAAATATTTTGAGTTGGGATTAGGGTTAGGAAATGATGGGATTATCCTTTAATCAAATTTAAAGAAGGATTATAAGATTCTGGAAGAGGTTAGTGGTCTCAAGGAAATTGGCCAAGTTTTGGGCAAAAAATAAATAAATTATTTATTTTGGGATTTTTGTCAATTTATTAATTAAATAATTAATAAATAGGGGAATAATGTTTAAATAAGATTTAAACATTTTTGGGAGGGATTTCTTAATTAAATATTTTTAATTAAGATAAAGGGATTTAATGGCATAAAAAATAAATTAATTAATTAATAAATGATGATGTCATCAGGAATTTTTAAAAAAATAAAAATAATTTATTTTCTAAAAGATTTTTAGGTGTCTACATTTTGCCCCTCTTTGATGCGATGCCGCAAGTGGCATGGCGTCAAAGATAAGAAAATAAGATGCCCAAGGCTAGAATTTAGAGGAATGATGGGTTGTGCCCCCTCGAGAAAATAACGCAAGGAGTAAACGTTGTGGAATTATCTCGAAAGGAAACAGAAAAGGAAGGACTGAGGAAGCAAGGGAGATAAATAACCAAGCTTCCAAGAGCAAAGATGGGTGAATGCAAGATGAGATGGAATGCGAAATGCAGGATGCAGCTATATGAGGATGCAAGATTAATCTATATGATGCAAGATGGAGGGGATTTGGGGAAGCTCCAAGTGCAAATGTGGAGAGCACAACCTAGTTTAATATAGCAATGCTAGAGACCTACCAAGGATACTAGGATCATGAGGCCTTGTCACCAGCGTTGCAGAGGACTGACGCAAGAAAGACACACAGGGTTGCCCCAGTATCATGCATGAACCCAAGAGGAAGCATGGTGGAAACAATGCAGGAGAAACCACAAGAAAATGACATTTCCCAAGTGCACCATGGAACCCAGAAGATCACATGTGAAACATGCAAGGGTCACATCTGACTAACTCACAGGCAGAATAAAAAAGATCAAAAGACCTTGCCGCAAATTTTTTGCATTTGCAGTGCACCATGATATAAAGGATCGTGGCGACTTTGAGTAGAGAAACAATGAGAAGCTGTAAAAGATTAACAAGATCCAAAAGACAAAATCCAAGACCAAAATGATAACTCCAAAATGACATCCTTTTCCAAGGAGAGAGATTTGATTTGATTGATTGATTGATGGTGAGAAGATTGGTCTGAACATGTGGAAGGATGCATTGACACGGACCGGGTGTGCTTGGTGAAAGATTAGGTCTGATAGGAGGAAGGATACATCCTCAAGGACCCACTAAGTGATGAGAGAAAGAGTGTTTTTGGTTGCTGGGAAAATGATGAAGTCAAAGAATAATCACTAGGATCAAGAATAGTCGACAAGTGATGTTGCTGAAGTACAAGGCTGGGTAGGACAATGTGTTCTGATCAAATGTGGCGGCAAGACTGACAAGGACTATGTACAACAAGACACAAGGATATGTACAACGGATGAGGAAAGATATACAATGGATATGGATAGAAGCTCAGGATTGGGGATAGGAAGATCTCGCTATATAGGATATACAGGAAGGACGGTGCTAGATAGGAGATAGTACAAGATATGATACAAGATATGTGCAAGATATAGGACAGATGGGAGGGCGGATTGGCTTGAGGATTATGAAAAAAAGAGGAATGTTGGGGGATGGTGGATGGAGATGGGGATGGTAAGAAAAGGACTGAGATGGTGGGATGGGGGGAATGGGAGTTTGATAGATAATGAATTGGTCCACTATGTATGGCCCCTATTTGCCAGGTTTTCACCAACATACTTGTCCAAGGCGCTTGAATTGCCAAGTTTTCACCATTGGACGATTATTTTTCTTTTTCTTTGCTTTTTTTTTTTTTTTTTTTGTATTTTTTCCAATTTTTATGAATTTTCTGAATATGTAGGATCTGGTTCAGGCATAGAACCTCTTCAGATGTATGATGTTGATGGGATCATTCAAAGGCTCACCTTCTGGTGTAGATAGTTGATAGGTGTCAGAGCTGAAGTATGTTGTGACAACATAGGGGGCCAGCCAAGTAGGCTCAAACTTGCCTTTCTTTTCTCTATTTGCTTGGACCTTCTGATTTTCTTTGAGGACCATGTCACCAACTTGGAACTGTCTAGGATGAACCTTCTTGTTATAACTCCTTTTGAGTCAATTCTGGTATGCAACCAGGTGATCATATGCTTGCTGTCTTTTTTCATCTAACAGGTCTAGCTGTGTGAGATGGGCCACACGATAGTCTTCATCAGTGGTGTAGTTCTTCATGGAGACTCGCAATGATGGGAGCTCGACCTCGATCGGCAAAATAGCTTTGGCACCATAGACAAGGGAATATGGGGTGGTGCCTATGGGAGTGTGATAAGAAGTACGATAGGCCAAAAGGGCGGGATTGATTTGGAGGTGCCACTCATGACTAGAATCATTGACAACCTTCATGAGGATTTTTAAGATAGTTTTGTTGGTTGCCTCAGCTTGGCCATTTCCTTGAGGGAAATATAGACTAGAGAAATGGTGATGGATGTGGAGTCTGGCACATAGATCATCCACATGCTAGTTTTCAAAAGGTGTGCCATGGTTTGTGAAGATGGTAGATGGTATGCCAAAGTGGCAAATGATGTGGTAAAGGATGAACTTAGATATCTGGATGCCAGTAGTTAGGGTAAGTGGAATTGCTTCAACCCATTTGGTGAAGTACTCTGTGGCAGTTATTATGTACTTGTGTCCATCTAAGGAAAGGGGAGTGATTAAGCTGACAAGGTCAAAGCTCCAACATGAAAATGGCCAAGGTGGCGCAATGGGCTGCAAGTCTTGTGCTAGTGCATGAATCAAATTTGCATGCTGCTGACATGGTAAACATTTTTTGACACACTCACAAGCATCATGTTCCATGGTTGGCCAATAATACCCAACTCAAAGCAACTACTTAGCTAGAACCATGCCACTCGTGTGGGCACTGCAGATTCTAGCGTGGACCTCTTGTAAAGCTAGGATGGCCTCATTTGAATCTAAACACCTAGAGAGGATATGGTGATACCCTCGATGATAAAGGGTGTTGGCTACAAGAGTGTAGCGGGAAGCTCTGCAAATAAGGTTTTGGTGTTGGTTATTGGTGAGATGGGGAGATATGATACCATTCTTTAGATATGCATGGATGTCATGGTACCACGAGGACTGAGGACCAACCAAGACACACACCATTTCTACATCAGCATTCTCATAAGTTGGTGTATGTAGTTGCTTGACTAGGAATTCATATTATGATGCGTCGCGTAGGATTTCTAACAAGGATCCAATGGTTGCCATTGCGTCAGCCGCTTTGTTCTGAAGTCTTGGTATCTGTGTGAATTGTAGATCCAGGAAATGCTCTTTCAGTCTGTCCATGAGTTCTTTGTAAGGGATCAGCTTGTTGTCCTTTTTTTGATATTCATCTAGGACTTGCTTGATAATCAGCTGTGAATCTCCAAACACTTGCAGTTCTGTGATATTCCACTGAATAGCTATTTTGAGACCTGAGATGAGTGCCTCATATTTTGCAATGTTGTTGGTACATGAGAATCCTAACTTGAATGATTTTGGAATTTAGTCACCTTGAGGTGTGACAAATAGGATTCCTACCCCTGATCCATGTGATGTGTAGGAGCCATCAAAGTATAGTTTCCACATGGGCTGCTCTTCAATCACACATAAGTGTTCATTAGGGAATTCCATGATTAGTGGATAAGCATCCACCAGTGGTGCCTCTACTAGCTGATTGGCAATGACTTGCCCCTTGATTGCTTTCCGATCTATGTATTGGAGGTCAAACTCACTGAGTAACATGACCCATTTTTCTATATGGCCTATGAGAGTTGTCCTTGATAGTAGATATTTGAGGGGATCCACCTTTGAAATGAGCCTGATTGTGTGACTGAGCATGTAATGTCTAAGATTTTGAATGGCAAAAACCACTGCAAGGCATGCTTTTTCCATGGGTGAGTAATTAAGCTCATAGTCGACAAGAGTTTGACTAATGTAGTAGATGGCTCTCTCTTTGTTTTCATCATCATGCTGAGCTAGGAGTGCCCCCAGTGCTATAGTGGTTGCCGAGATGTAGAGTATGAGAGGGCATCTTGGAACTGGTGGTACTAGGATTGGAGAATTAGCTAGATACTCCTTGAGCTTATCAAAGCTTCTCTGACATATGGGATCCCATTTGAAGCTTGTGTCTTTGCATAAGAGATGCGTAAAAGGTTGGCACTTGTCTGCTAGTTGAGAAATGAACCAACGCACTGATTGAAGCTTTCCTTGCAGGCTTCTGAGCTATTTGAGTGTTCTTGGTGGAGGCATTTTTGTTATTGCTTTGACCTTTTTAGGGTCAATCTCTATGCCTCGTCGTGATACTATGAAACCTAGGAGCTTTCCAGATGTAACACCAAAGACACATTTTTTTGGATTGAGCTTTAACCCATAGTGTTGTAGGTGATCAAACACACTCTCAAGAATGTCAAGGTGTTCATGGCGTATCTTTGATTTTGCAAGAATATCATCCATGTAGTCTTCTAGAATCTTATGGATCATGTCATGGAGGATTGCTGTCATCGCTCTTTGATATGTGGCTCCTGCATTCTTTAGCCCAAATGGCATCATGTTGTAGAAGAAGGTACCCCATGGAGTTGTGAATGATATTTTATGTTGATCTACTTCTTCTATACGAATCTGATTGTAGCCTGAAAAGCCATCCATTAGTGACAACATTTCATGACCCGCTATAAGATCTACAATCATGTCTATATTTGGTAGCAGGAAATCATCTTTAGGACATGCCTTGTGTAGGTCCCTGAAATATATGCATATTATGATGTCACCTGAAGGCTTTGTGACAGGCACTATGTTGGAGATCTAATCTAAGTAATCTATAGCTCTGATAATCTTGGCTTGGAGGAGTTTCTCAAGCTCTACTTTGACTAATAAGGTGACTTTTGGATGCATTTTCCTCAGCTTTTGCTTTACTGGCTTGGCATTAGGATCCACTGCTAGCTGATGGATGACAAGATTAGGATCAAGCCCAGGCATGTGTGCATATGACCATACAAAATTTATAATTGATTCTCTAAGGAGAGCAATCAAAGCCATTTCTTCACCTTCTGTCATGTTGGCCGCAATGTAGGTGATTCTTGGACATTCCTCTGTACCCAAGTTGACTAGCTTGGTTTCTCCTATGATGATAGGTGACTGATCTGGTCTGTAATCCTGGATGGGAGGAAGAGAGAAGTCTTCATCTTCTAGCACTTGAATTGCCAAGTTTTCACTAGAAGATACGCTCTTTATTTTTACTATTTCGGAATCAGAATGTGCCCTAGAAGGGTTTTCACATAAAGACTCATGTTTTACTTTTTCTATTTCTCTATTGCAGCTAAAGCTTGCCTCCTCCCCAAAGTATCCTTCTGGGTCAAGCTTATAGATGTGAGTTGACTCTAAATTGTGAGCTGATTGTGGGCCTGATGCCCCCATGAATTCTAGGAGTGCTTCCGTGATTTGGAACTCATCAATGTGTGCAATGATTGGTTGGTCCCAATCTATGAGTTGAGAGTGAATGAGGGGAAGTTCTATGAGATTGATGGCAAGTTGTTGGAGGACAGAAGTCCCCAGGAGGGTGTCATCATCAAAGATATCATCATAGGATCTGATTTCTTTCTCTTTAGGGATATCTTCTATTTCTATGAGGTTGTCTTGGCTATTCAAGAGGGGAATGCTAGTCATGTTGGTGCCCCCAATTGTAGTATTGGGCCCTTGTATATGCAGGTGAGGGGTATTAAAGCTAAGACCCTAATGTTGTGGGTTTTTGGATGCTGTGATAGGATCTTTGCTTCCGCTTTCTTGTGGTCCTAGACCATTGCCTTGGTAGTTCCATTGCTCATTAGTGTACTTGTGCGATTATGGGTATTTATCTTTGAAGTAGCCAAGGAGTTGAGTGTCAGGTGGTGGGGGATCTTTGTACAACCACCTATTGATGTCAGGATACATTTCTTGACTATTTAATGTGCCATGGGATTCAAAAGTCATAGGTCCCATTCTCTTGATTTCATGATGCTCTTCAATAGGCTTGCTTTGGTGATTCGGGTGCCCTTGAGTATGTGGATTAAGTGGGAGGGCCCCTACGGCAAATGCATCATGTAGGCTATATTCACCATAGCCTTGGTTGTTGATCTTGATGGAAGAGAGGGTGGAGGTGAGAAGGGTTTCTGGATCGCAATGGGATCGGGATGAGCTAGCAATAGAAGTACCAATGTCAATTCTAGGACAATGAGTGGATTGAGGGAATGATGCTTCTATTCCATGATAGTATGCAAAGGGTTGGGGATTAGCATGGATGGTAACCTCAGTGCCTTGATGCGAAAATTTGATGCACTGATGGTAGGTAGATGGTACAGCCTTGATGGAATGAATCCATGGTCGGCCTAGGAGGATATTGAATGGTAGGTCAAGATCAACAACATGGAAAATGGTATCTTGTGTTGCTGGGCCTAGCTGAATAGGAAAAGTAATAGTACCTTCAGAGGTATGCTCTAAGTTGTCATAGGCTTTGATAGTGATTACTTCATGTGCTATATTGACCTGTGTGAACCCAATCTGCTGAATGAATTTCAAAGTACACAAGTTTAGGGCTGAGCCATTATCTATTAAGACCTATTTGATGGAAAAGTCTCTGACCATGACAGCGATGCGGAGAGGGAGAGTATGGTCAAGTGCAATGTTTGGCATGTCAGATGTTTTGAAGGATAAAGAACAGGCTATGGATAGATGTCCAACAAGGGTCGCAAACTAGGTGGTGTTAATGTCTGTGGGGACATGTCCTTTGAGAGCTCGGTCAAGGATCTCCTGATGGAGAGGTGAAGTGCGGAGAAGGTCCAAGATGGATATTTGGGTTGGTGTGTTCCAAATATGTTCTATGAGGTTATACTGTGCATTATGTGCATTGTGTACTAGCCTCAGACAGGCACTAGCAATAGTGATCTGGCCTCTGCGGGTAGTAACAACACATTGACGATCCACTCCTCTGACATGGATGGCATTGACTGTGGGCTCAACTTGGGTTATACATCCAACAAATTTATCATAATTGATATAGGCAGTAGTGTGATCTTCTTGCTTTCCTTTGCCATGATTCTAGGGATGATTGGTATTGGCTTGGTTCTTCCCAGCATTGTGTTGTGGGAATACATTCTGATAGATTTGTAAATTGGCATTTAGCGAGGTTTGAGTAGGTGTATCTACTTGAATCTCTTTTTTATCAATGAGATCTTGGATATAGTTTTTGAGTCTCATACACTTCAAAGTAGTGTGTCCTTTGACATGATGATAATCACAATATTCGTGGTCTTTGTACCAATCAGGCTTGGGAGTGGTATCATCAACTAGCTGGATTGGTGGAAACATGATCAAGTTGGCCTTGGCCATTCGGTGAAAGATAACATCCAGAGGTTCACCCAGTGGTGTGAAGGTGGCTTGTTGGTTTTCAAACACGGATGTAGGAGAGTGAGTTGGTATTCCAAAGGCTTTCATGTCTTCTTGAGTGAGACCCCAATGAGAACCAGTGTGAGGTGGGAATTGTGCTGTAGCAGATGCCTAGAAGGTAGATGTAATGGGATTTTGGGATATGAATGGTGGATTGGAAAAACCCATGGAAGGCATTCCTGTGGTGAAGGAATTTTGCTGGGTTTGTGCCTAGGTAGATGCTTGCTAGGGGGAGAATGAAGAGGACGCTTGTGTTCCCCATGAAAAAGGTGATGTGGAAGTTTGCTGATTTTGACAGGGGAATGATTACGCTACCCTCGGTGTAGATGATGTAGAGGTTTTTTGGGTGAAAGAGGGAAATGATTGCGTTGACCCCTGAAATGATGGTGTGGATGTTGAAGCTTGGGGATTGAAGGGAAAAGATGATTATGTCCCTCTTGGCACAAAAGGTGTGGATGTGGAAGCTTGTGAAGTGAAGGGGAAGGATGATTTCATCCCTCCCAGAGTGAAAGGTGCTACTTGGCCTATGGAAGATGGTGGAACTGCTTGTGTAAAGGTTTGTGTGAGAGGTGGGAGTTGATTTTGTGACAAGCGTTGGATTTGTGCAAGAGCTTGGGTGGCCATGGTGGATGATGAAGTACCTATGATAGGGAATGGAGCAGATGGTGTTACAGCTTATGTTACGAGATTTGCAAAGCTTTCTTGTAGAAGAAGGGGAATGGCTAAGGTTTCTTGTGATGTTTGCAAGGTTGGATCAAGGAATGGTTGGATGAATGGGGAGTATACTTGTGCCGGGATTTGGATAGTACTTATGGGAATGTGAGGATGGAGATATGGCGGAATGGAAGTATGCGCTTGTGCAAAGTTAGTGAACATGCTTTGCTAGTTTTGGGCCATGAGTGCATTAACTACTGGTGGATTCTTTGGATGATTCACAAATGTTTATATTGCTAGAGGAGTCGAGGGGATATTGGGATCATCCCATGTATTTCTAGTTTGTATTTGGGGATCATAGGCTATCATTGCACTGGTAAAAATGTTGGGATAAGATGAACTAGTGATTGGATAAGGATTCATGTTCCTTCTTTTTCTAGATCCAGATCTTGTCTCGACAGGCATGGAGATGCAGATGCTAGGTGGATGCAAGATATTTCCTAAAGACTCTAAAGAATTATGGATGCAAGCTTAAGGAACTTCTAAGGATGATGAAATTTCTATAATGCAAGGATTGGTGAGATGCTTGGATATGAATCAAAGATGGTGGAAGATTTGATGGAAGATGGTGACAGATTGGTAAAAAAGCTTGGCGATCATGGAGGCTTGGTGGGATGCTCTGATTTGGGTCAAGATTGGGTGGAGGATTGGTGGGATGCTAGTGGAAGATTACTAAGTGTCAACAATGAGCTGCTATTTTTCCCGATGGAGGATCAGTGATAGGAATTAGCCAACCTAGAATAGACTAATGATCTTCGGTCAACTAGATTCTTATCAATACAAGCCAATCTCTTGCTTGAGATGATGAGGCTGTGCAAGGACAAGTTGGATTTCCTTTAGACAATGCTCTATCAAAAAGGGGATGATTTCTAATTTAGGATAAGGGATGGAAACAACTCAAAGGTTTTGAACACTAAGTGCTTGGGGATTTGGATCTTTGGATTTGGTGCAAAGGATGGTGGATTCTATTTTGGATGATGGATGCTAGATTTGGATCAAGGATTTGGGATTCTGATTGTGGATTACTGACAGAAAGATGGTGAAGGATGATGAAACAATGTTTTTTCTAAAAGGATGATGCAGATGTGACTGGGATGGATGATCTATGATGCTGCTAGGAAGATGATGGTGTATGCAACTAAGAAGGTTTCTAGAATGCCACTAAGGTTTGGTGATGATGCCGGGATGAAACTAGGATGAGACTAGGATGAAGGACTACCGAGATAGGATTTTGAGATCTAAAGGTAGAATGGACATGTGATGGATCCAGCTAATCTTCTCTTTCAAGGTTGGCGTAGCCATTGTTCACTCAGAATCGGTAGGCAAACTGCTTGACTCTTGCGTTATAGCCAATATTATCAAGCTTCTCTTGATATTTTTCTTCTGCTTGGGTTGCTTGGATAAAGGGTTGATGGCTCTTAAGGTTTCTCTCTCCAACTTTCTGTTCTTGATAGTCTTTGGATTTGGGTAATTTGGCTTTTGGATGTTTGATCAAATTGGGCATAACTTTGGGGAAATTCCTAATAGTTGGTTTGAGACAAAAAGGCTTTTGGATATCTAATTCCAAGGGTTTCTCTGCAAAATGTTCTGAGTATCTTGAACTGGTTTTGTTGATCAGTTTGATGTTTCTCAATGGCAAAGGATAAATTCCAACAAAGATTTTCAGAAAAGCAATCTCCACAAGGGACAAAGCAACCTTGTGGGATACAAACAGGATGACTGACTCTGATAAAGCTTTGAAAGTGTATGTTCCAACAATGTTTTCATGAAGTATTTCACTGTCAAGCACTTCAAGCAGATCTACCTAAGGAAGGTGAGTATCAAAATCACTTGCCCACAGCTTGGTACCCCCTAGAAGGGAATACAAATGGTGAGTAATCTTGAGGTGACCTGGTAAACCCCTTGGAATCGGTCCTTGCACAAGGATTTTGATACTTTCAGATGTAGATAGGGTAGCCTCTATTTTATCAGGTTTTTAATAGTTCCGTGGAGTCTCCATACCCGGTTATGCTGACCACCTGTGACTCACTTAAGAGCCTAGATAACAACACTGGGGGAGGAATATTTACCATCCCCAGACATTTTCATTTGGCACAAAATGCTTGTGGATTAGCAGATATAAGTGAGTACTTTTTGCCTTCACTTTATTTATATACCGGCCAGGGGGGATACCAGTTTGAGGTTGTTCTCCGAGGAGGAAGCACTTTTCTCCCTAGACAGGCCTCGCGAAAAGTAGAACAAGTGAACTTGTCCAAGTTCAAATGTTCTACGTTGCTTACTTTAACAAGGATTTACAGAAAATGAAAGCTCCTAGATGCACATCAAGCAAGTTGTTCTTTTTCCCAAATTGATTAAGTGATGTTTGAATGAAAACTTCTGAAGACAAGTGTTTAGATTTTGAGTTGTTCTTTCTCCCAAAAGTAAGTGATTTGAGCGATTGCAAGATCTTTCTTTGATCATTCAAGATTGAGATTGGCATGTTGTTTTAAGAATTTTGAAGTGCTTTATTTTGATCCTTTAAGGCATTCAAGATTTGATTATGCATTTGCTTGAACTGAAAAGGAAGGAATAGAAATTTTTTTCTTTTAATGCATTCAAGAGTGCGTTTGATTTTCAAAATGACAATGACTCTTAGGACTTAGCTTCATTCCTTTAGTTTCATTCAAGATTTTTTTTGACCTTTTCTTTGATTTTTTAGCTCCAAAAGACAAGTTCCTAATTTAGCTTTGATGCGTGAAATTTGAAAAAGAAGGCATTCAAGATTTTTGCAAAATGAAGTTAGTTTTCAATAAAAACAAAGGATTTTAAGATTGATTTTAGGAACTTTTGCATGCACTTTTAGGATTGATTTTGAATGTTTTTAGAAATGAGATGCAAATTTGAAGTTCTTTTTTTTTTTTTAAGTACCCAAAACTTGAAATATTCCTAATTTTTGCATGAATGCATCTAAAACCTTGATGTTGCAAGGATGCAAATGTTTTGATTAATTTTTCTTGTTTGTTAGATCAAATTTTGCAAATTTTAGTCCTTAACACATTCAAGAATGATTTGGGGGTTCATTTTAAGCACTAAAACAAGGTGTGTATGATTTTGCTTCCTTATGGATTTTTTTTTAGAAAAAATGGCCAAGATCCCGCAAGAAGAAGAAGAAGAAGAAGAAGAAGAAGAAGAAGAAGAAGAAGACGTAGATGGAATAGAAGAAGAATAAAGACAAGAAGAGGAAGAAGAATTCAAAGTGCTCCGTCCACCTATAAGCTTGAAAAATCTAAAAACACTCCAAAATCCATCAGAATGTTTGCAAAGAACCCATAAAGTGGGTCCCACCGGGCATGCCAGAATGTAGACAAGGCTTTTGAGGATACCTATTTTGAAAGCTTTAAAATAAAAAAATATTTAGATTTTAATCTAGCATGAAATCAATTCAAAACAAAGAAACTCTAAGCTAAGCCATCTCAGATAGAGCCTAAACAGGTGCACCCAAGCACTGTTTGATTTCCTCTTGCTTAGGGGATGTGGGTGTGCTCTCTAAGCACTTGGAGCATATTCTAATGCATACTAAGATGGATTGAGATTCATGAAAACTCCAAAAATGACACAATATTGGGTAGAACACCCAAAATTGCCCCTAAAGCTTGAAGAACTCAAATATGATGCTTGTTATGGAGATTTGAGCTACATGATGCTTATGCTAAGATTGTTATTAACCAAATAGAGATGTGATATGGATGATATGCTATGCAAAATAATGAAATAAACTATGTTAATCCATTATTACTAAGCTATGATATGTTAAAAAACTTGAAGAAAACAATGAAATCTAATAATTAGTTGATTTTAAGCTATGATCTAACATGAAAATGGCATTATAAGATTACTATTACTTGAAAAATAAAAAAGTGGATGATTGCTCTTAGAAATGAGGGTATTTATAGAATTTCCTAAGGGGGAATGAGTGGCTAGGATCAAAATCTTTAAGAGAAGCCAAGATTCATTCAAAGGGGAGCACATGGATTGTGCTAGTTCAGGGCCACCTCCTTGTGACAAGTGTCACAAGGACATTTGGTTGAAAGATGGGAGGGATGTGCATAATTTGGGAAATGTGCTTAAGGTCAAAGGGTGTAAGAAAGGGGTGAGGGGCTTCTTAAATGCATCATAAATGCATGTAAGAGGGATAAGGAGGCTTTAAATGCATTTAATGCATGTAAGAGAAGTTTCTAGAAGTTTTTTGACTTTGTGTTAAGCTTAGGAGTTGGCTAACCTTGGTTAGGGAATGTGACAAGGTTAGGTGGGGATTAGGATTAGGATTAGGATTAGGATTAGGATTAGGGGGACAAGGATAAGACTTTCTAGAAGAGTCTAGAACTTCTTTAGGATAAATATGGATTTTAGGAAATAGATAGAGATTTATTTATTTCCATGGTTTAGGTTTGAGAATATTTATTAAAATAAATTTAATAAACATGAGGATTAAATATTTAATCTTAATTATATATTTTGAGTTGGGATTAGGGTTAGGAAATGATGAGATTAGCCTTTAATCGAATTTAAAGAAGGATTAGAAGATTTTGGAAGAGGTTAGTGGTCTCAAGGAAATTGGCCAAGTTTTGGGCAAAAAATAAATAAATAATTTATTTTGGAATTTTTTGTCAATTTATTAATTAAATAATTAATAAATAAGGGAATAATGTTTAAATAAGATTTGAACATTTTTGGGAGGGATTTCTTAATTAAATATTTTTAATTAAGATAAAGGGATTTAATGACATAAAAAATAAATAAATTAATTAAATAATTAATTAATTAATTAATGATGATGTCATCAGGATTTTTTCAGAAAATAAAAATAATTTATTTTCTAAATTTTTTTTAGGTGTCTACATATATATTATACAATATTTACTTTATATTGTATAATATATATATTATATTATATGATATATATTATACTTTTTCATTTATATGTATATTATTTGCATAATATTATAATATGTATAATATGCATTATTTTATGTATATGTATATTATTATTTCATAGAATGATATATGATATATACTATACATAAATAATGCATAACATATTATATATATCATTATATCATATAATAATACAATTTTTTAAAAAAAAACTGTTATATAACATTGGTTAAATAAAGTCCTTTTTTTTTTAAAGTATGATATATAATTATATATTTTATATTATACATATTGTTATGCATAATATAACATATATAAATTTTATATGTACAAATGTAACAAAACCAGACTGTTATCATATGAACAGGAACAAAAAAACTTTACCAAGTTTATTAGCATAGGAGTAGGAATAGAAAGCTTAAGATGATGTTAAGATAATGATTTGCAGTTAAAAATATATAAATATATATATATATATATATATATATATATATATATATATATATATATATATATATATATATATATATATATATATATATATATATATATATATATATATATATATATATATATATATATATATATATATATATATTACAATATAACCCAATGGATTTATAAAACACAGTCCCATATATACATCAGATTTGGGGAAACAATAGAATTTATTCATAAACATTCTTCTGTGAATACAAGTTAAACAGTTTGCAACTTTAGATATAATATTTCCTTACATAACTTAATGTTTTTGTTTGACATATTTCATACATATTCTGAATTGATAAACAAATCTCTAGCCTTAATAATGATTATGTCTATTGCATTCAACTATAGATTTCTTTATTTACAATTTTTGATAGAAGATAATGAGCAAATAATTCCCAGATATGTAACCCATTAATCAAACTGTGTAAACATATTGTACTGTTGTAAGGAAATATACAATAAATTGCATTATCTTCTTCATTGTATAAACCCATAAGCTTCAATTTACTAACTAGCTACTAGATTTATGCTAGGCCAAAAACATTCACTTATGCAAAATCTTAATCATAACAGTATCAATCTTTTAATAGCATTAAGATACTTAACATAGATATAGAAAATTTTAACTCTTAAAAGGCTAATAAATAACACAGAACTAATTTTAACCTTCCTGTACATAACAACTTTCATAATACATATATATGTTGGAAAACTAATTTTAATAAGTAATTTACAGTCTAGAAAATATCAACCTCTTTTGAGCAAATAAAATTAAACTAACATTTCCAGTCCATGTCTAATCCAAATAACATTTATGCAAAGATCTAATTTTAAAATTTTGATAATAGTTACAGATTCTAGGACTATAAGAAGGGCAAATAAATTTTCTTAATTCCAAAAAATCTACTAGACTAAACAGTCTAATTTATAGCTCATAAATATTACAATTTCTTTATACAGGAAAAAACAAAAGTGTAGAGCATGATCTCTCAATCAGATACACCTTATAATAGTCTTTAGGAGTTTTTAACTTTAACTTTAATCTTCAAACTTGGACCGCTTCTTCAAGCCAAGAAACCAAACTTGCAAACGCAAGACTTTCCTCACATGGCCATGGAGGCTCACCTCCCAACCTAGGCCATTACATGGCCACCCCCGAGCTTGGGGAAACAAGACAAGGATGGGATACACTCACACAACATAGACATAAACATTCAAACACAAAATTGAAACATAGATTTTCACATTTACTCCCTTCCCAAGCTTACACAAAGAACTCTAAATTTAGAATCCATAAAATGGGTGAAGGTGGAATTATTCTCTTATGGAGACACCTAACTTATAACAAAAATAACATTTCAACATATATTATCATCCTTCATAAGGCCCTTCCAACCAGCTCAATCCATGAGCATCAACTATACCCTTATGGCCCCCAAACAACATAAGAAGGCTCTCATGGTGCCATACACCATGCTCTCATACATAAAGAAATCCCAACTTAGGCCCTTCACCCCAAGTTCTCTTCAAATCCTCCCAAGGATGAGGGCTGAACTTGCACACCCATAAACAAGAAACAAATCAAGAAAACAAACCAGTTTGAAGGAATTTCACAAAAGAAAACAAACAATACAAGATTCACACAAGGAATTACAATTTACATAACTTTCACATAGTACAATTCTTTCAAAGCATATTCAAAGTAATTCACAAGATAGTACCACCAGCCTCCTCCTAAGCCAAGGCTAAATGAAAAATTGTAGATGAGCTCCTCTTGACTCCAAGCTTGCTATCCTCCTCAAGTCTACAAGTCCAAAACTCTCTAGATCCTCCTACTCTCTCCCAATCTCACATAGACCAAAATGAACATGTGTATCCTTCCTAAGTCTCTCTCCCCTCAAGTCATTCAAACATTCTTCCCTCATCTCACTTTATAAGACAATTAGGTTTCTAGATCTTAGACAAAATGACACTTTCCCTTTCTTAAAGTTTGGAATCAATTTCAACACATGAAAATGAGAGACATCGTAGATAGCATCTCTATTTTCGTACATATAAAAAATGGCCCATTTGGAGAGGCAAAAAGGTGGCCTAGGAAAGTGGAAATAGAAGAAATAAGCCCCCTAACCTAAGTACTAGTCTCAGAGCACCAAAATTCAACCTAAACCACACCCTAGGACTCCACAGAACCACCCAAAATCCTCAATTAATCATGCATCCGAAAATGGAGTATTGGTTTCATCAAATTTTAGTTCCTTAAACCACCTACCTAGCTTAGGAATGCTCAAGACAAACTAAGGAGAGGGTGGGGTCCATATTCCACTCAACATGCCACTTCATCACAAGGTATCAAGTGATACATCACAATAATACACATCACAAACATACTTGGCATGCTTAGTGGAAAATTGTAATTTTATTTTCACAAGAGAAACTTACTTACAAACATACATTTACAAATATTGTCATCCACATAAATACATGCAACACGTTTATGAAATAAATTACATTAGAACAAGGTCATACTCTTCTGAGAGTCAAATTTGGTTTCAAACTGATTGCACTTAGATCTTTTCTTGTTTCCCCCGAATTTTACAACCATGGCCATGTTCCTACACTGAGTTTCGATGTCAGTACACAATAAAATCTTTGCATAAATAATCATTTCAAAAAATGAATTAATAACATCTAAACTTGATATATATATATATATATATATATATATATATATATATATATATATATATATATATATATATATATATATATATAAATAATTATATTTCATGAAACATTACATAATCCACATAAGCATGTAATCTTAAATTTATCAAAGAACCATGATTCCATCCATATTCATTATACTGAAAGATGACATAACAAATGCAGAATGTAGAATCATATATCATAGATAATCATGGAACCAAAACGAGCATATATACAGAGTATGACTAGCATCATCATCATAAAATCTATAATAAACATCTCATATGATCCAATGATAGTAGATGCAATCCAAAATAAGTCAAATTTCTATACTCAAGGTATCATCCTGATGAATCAAATGCCAAAATAAATGTCGAGCTAGGATGGGTCGGGATAGGACCTCACACTCTCTTCTTCGACAATGTAGCAAGATTTCTTACCTTTTCCTTTGTAGTCCTTATTTCTTTGGTAACCTCTATCTTCTCTTTTGTCTTTATGCTCGTTGTTTCTTTCTTCATCCTTGTTATCCCTGTCTATACATCTAGCAGCTATATGACCAACTTTATTACATGAAAAATATATAATAGGAAGTTTACCTTTGTACCTTCCTTTTCCCATTTTTCAGTCTTCTAGCCATAAGAGATTCTAGATCCTCAAGTTCTTCATCAGATGTTTCACTATCACTTTCACTTTCACTTTTACTGATCCATCTTTCTTTTTCTTTCTTTGACTTACTCAGAATCATCTGTGACTTAAAAGCAGATTCAATATTACCAACAGTGAAGTTATCATAGTTAGAAAGTTCAAAAGCAGTGAGCTTGCCAACCAAACTTTCCAATGTAAGAGAATTTGTAGGGTTATATCTAGATTCCCGAATTATATAAATTTTGATTGCATAGATAGGATGCAAAGTTCTCAATACTTTTCCTATTATAGTTTCATCATCAATAGTTCCATTTTCTCCTCTAATAGCATTTACAACTTCTTTTATTCTACCACAATATTGTGCAATATTCTCACCTTCTTGCATTCTCATTTCATAAAATTTACCTCTTAGGCTCTCGAATTTTGCTCTCAACACATTTATGTCACCACCATAAATGTTTGCAAGGGTGTCCCACATTTTCTTTGCATTACTTCAGTCCTTGATGTCTTCAAATTCTAGATAACTTAGGGCAGATGCAATCTCCAACTTTTCTTGGTTGTGCTCTTGCTTAGCTTTCATTTCCTCAGTAGTCAGAGGTGTAGTAGGTGTGACATAGTCATGCTCAATGTAATACTTTGCAAAATCACCAATACCAGCCAGATGCAGCTTCATCAAGCTTTTCCATATAAGGAAGTTCTCCTTATTCAGCTTTGGTACCTCCTTCTTATACATCTTGATCATTTTCTTCAAGTACCTTCAAACTTGTTCTTTGTAAGCACCAACTACTCTGATACCAATTGTTAATATGATTTAGAACAAAAGAGAGGGGGGGTTCAAATAAGTTTTTCTCAGGTCCAGATGTATAAAACAAACTTTAAAACTCTTCAAAAAATTAGATCTAATAACAAGTAGCTACTCAGTCATTATTGATTGCATAATAGAAACATATAATAGTGCAGTCCACTTATCCAATAGCATCTAACTTGTAAAACACATAAATGTTCAAACCAAAAAATTCACCCAAGTATCAACACCAGGATTTATAGTGGAAACCCAATTAGGGAAAAACCACTGTAACATGTTACTATTATGTTCACTCTTCAGAAGTGAGCTTGGTAGAAAGCCAACCCTGTCAAAGGTTACAAACACATTGTTAGGTGTGACCTGGTTAAAGGATTAAACCACTCTGTTAAAAGTTTTCCTTATTATAGGACTTACATACACTCCATTAGAATGTAACCTTGTTCAAAGGATTTATACCTATGAATGTTAGGTCAACCTCTGTTAAAAGGATTTTGACTGATACAATGGTTAGAAAGTAGCAGTAATGTTGATTTGAAAAACATACAAATCACTTTGCAAATATTAGATCCAATTTCATACACATATGATGGCTTACTGACTATGAACCTTTACCATCTCCATCACTGATCTACTCGAAACTCTCTTCAAGCAATCACAACACTTCTCCTTCAGCCTTCTCTACTTAGACAATCAATAAAATCAACAACACTTCCAACATCCTCTCTCTTACAACCTCTAGCTTAGGTTTCCTTAATACTTCCTCCATTAGGTCAATACATCTTTTGCCACTTAATCTCCTTCGTAGATCTTAGGGTTATGTCATATTCATCAAATCCATCCTACATTATGTTCTTTGGATATCCTTCTAGAAATATCTTGAATCTCTTAATAGATTTACCATAAAATGTTTTCTAGTGCATTAAATGCTTTCATACAATCAATAAATAAAGTCAACATGTTTTACATAATCCAATAATTCAATGATGTCGGCTGGAAATCTGAATTCTTCTTCAAATGAAAAATACTGACACTCGGTCAATACTATGTTCAACTTCTCAGTCTTCACTAGAAAGCTCAGTCATCACAAAAAATTGTTTCCTTAGCTAATACTATCTTCCCCAATAATTAACTAGTGTTTGGTCAACACTAAATTTACTCAGCATATACTAGCTCGGTCAACACTAACAACACTCAGCTTAAACTAGATTTCTTTACTTTTGCTCGGTTAAGCCTACCAGTTTAGTCTTCATTCTTAATTAGATAAACAATACATTGTCTTATCATTGTGCCAAATAATCAAGTACTCATTGAAGTATCAAGATAACTCAACCTTTCCTTAGGTGCTATTGTTACCAACCTTGCCTTACACCTTAGCAACAATCAAATAGATATAGTACTTTCTTAAATAGCAACAGTCTTAACAGTTGAGGTTTGACATCAATGACAATACAACAATTGCTTCAATTGCAGTTTCCAACATAATGATTTGAGCACTTCATTCATGATCCTCATTAATGTGCTAGGGGAATTAGACAGCCCAAAGGGCATCACCCTCCATTCATATAAGCCTTCATTAGTTTTAAAAGTTGTTTTCCACTCATCACTAGTTCTGATTCTAATTTGGTGGTACCCACTCTTCAAGTCCACGTTAGAAAAATACCTTGCACCCCCTAAATGATCCAATAGGTCTTCAATTCTAGGCATGGGGAACCTATACCTTATGGTGATCCTATTGATGGCTCTGGAATGATTGCACAACCTCCATGTGCCTTCTTTCTTTAGGGCTAGAAGGGAAAGTACTGCACAAGGGCTCAAGCTTTTGGTTATTAAACCTTTGACTAGAAGTTCTTGTATTTTGCCTAGTCATTTCTTTGTTTTTTTTAGGGGTCAACTTATATGCTACTTTGTTAGGTATGGTAGCTCCAAGGATAAGATCAATGTGGTGCCTTATCTCTCTAATGGGAGGCAACTCACTAGGTAAGTCTTTAGACAAAATGTCTTTATACTGATCAAGTAGATCAGTCACTTCCTTGGGGATAGTTCTCTTCAAGGTCTCTATCTTAACTTCCTTTCCCTTCTTCCTATCATCCTTATGTAAAATAACAAGAGCATAACAAGGATTTCCTTCCTCTTTAATGGTTCTCACAAACTCCTTTTCACTTACAAAAAGAAACTTGGATTTATTTTCAATATGATTAGAATGGGGCAAGAATGTTACCTTCTCACCTTTTTGCATGATTGATTATGTGTTTAGTCTCCCATCATGATGTGCTTCCACATCATATTTCCATGGCCTCCCAAGGAGTAGATGGCAAGCATCCATTGGAACTATATCATAGAGTACCTTGTCCTTGTACTTACCAAGTTGGAACTCCACTCAAGCCTACTCTTCAATGATAGTTTGTTGGCTCTTAGTAAGCTAAGACACTTTGTAAGGGGTGGGGTGTGGGACCCTTCTCATTTTCAATTTCTCTACTGCTTCAACAGAGACTAGATTGTCAATAGAACCATGGTCTATAACAAACTTACATACCTTGCCTCCAATTTTGCATGAGGATCTAAACAAATTCTTCCTTTGCAGTGGCTCTTGGGTGACTAGTGTCTTCAGCAAGGTTCTCCTAAGAATCAACTTTTCTCCCTCCTCAAGTAGTACATAGGATCCTTGGTTATTGTTCCCTTGATCCTCCTCTTCCCTGAATATGTTAGCTCTCCTCTCCCCTTACTTGTTCTTCTTTTCAAGGCACTTAGATGCTAAGTGTCCTATTTGATGGCACCTATAGCACTTTACACCTTCTAGGCCTCTTCCCCCATTTCTTCCTCTATAACTATTCCCTCTACCTCTAAAGGTATGTCTAGGATTGTTGTCTCCCCTATGGTTATCTTGGCTTGACTCCCAAAAGTCCTTGGAGTTATGTTTGCCTTCATTGTGTTGGCTTCTACCTTGGAAACTTCTGTTGTTGTTTGCACCTCTGCCTTTACTTTCCTAGTCTTGTTTCCTTCTCATCTTCTCCTCTTCCTTTAATGCCAACTGATAGCATTGGTTGATAGTAGTTATGGTACTCATGCTCAATTCATCATGAATGGACATCTTCAAGCCTTGCATATACCTAGCAAGTTTCACACTCTCAGGTTCTGCCAACTTGGATTTCATCCCAAGCATCTTGAATTCCTTAGTGTATGTTGAGAAATCTTGGTCTCTCTGTCTTAGATGCATTCTCTTCTTATGAAGTTGGTCTTCATAATCTGTAGGGATATATGCTTCCCTCAACAGACCCACCATCTTCTTCCAAGTGGTGATTGGTCTCTTTCTTTCCTTCACCCTTTCATCCTGGGTGAAATTCCACCATGTGAGGGTAGACCCTTGCAATTTTGACTTGGCTATCTTCACCCTTTGGTTTTTAGGGATGTCTTCATAGTAAAAAAAACTAGAGAGAGCATCAATCCAATCCAAGGCAACATCAGGGTCTAGTTTCCCATTATAGACAGGTAGGTCCAATCTTGCATCCATAGTTCTTGTCTCCATGGACTTCAATGTCTTCAAGAGCATCCTTTGATCAGCAGGCACTTGTTCTTCATCCTACTCAAGGGGTTCTTCTTCAATCCCCTCTGCATCTTCATCAAAGTTTCCAATGCTTCCTTTATCCATCTTCTCTGATAGCGTCTTCATATCCTTTTCCATCTTCTCCAATTGGGCCTCATATCTTTCCTTTTTCTCTCTAAAAAGTTTTTCCAATTCTGCATTAGTTACTCTACTTAGCACTTCTTCCTTAGTATCCTCTGGCATGGTGTGTTCTTCCTCCGAAGAACCTTAGGAGCTCTGATACCAATTGATGTAGACAGTCCCACAATTTCTATGTTTGAATCCACAAACCACCACTAGGAATGAATAGGACCTCTACAAGTAATGTCTTCTTGGAAAAAATGTTTGTTCACCCCACAACCTCCTTGCCAACTTGATGTGTGAGTCAACACCCTCCTGACTCCTTCTATATAGTTTCAAAATGAAGGTATAGTACTCTCCAATTTTAAGTTCAAGAAAACTAGCCAATCTCCTTGTAGCCCTCCTACTCAGGTATTTTGGACTTAACTCAAAACTTTCCCACACAACCCAATAATCTAAACACTATTTTGGACACCCTTTTCATTGGTCTTTTAAGACTGGAAAGAATAGGAATTGGTTCTCAAGTTATCCCACCAAAAGACACTAAAGACAATTAGGGCTAGTAGGGATAATTTGGGGATCTACAGAAGGAACTCCCCTCAAATGGATTTGTTTCCTCTTTTTAACAATTGGAGACTCTTAAGACAGAGTAGGAAATTCTATTTCCAAGGTTTTGTGATCAGATTCATCACCCATCAAAAGTTATGGGGTCTGTTGCAGCCTATCTACAAGGTAGTCACATAGAGATGCCTACCTAGGGCTTCTGGTTTCTCCACCCTTCCCTGGATGGAAAAATAACTCCTTTTGGAATATTAATTTAAAAGGTTCATTCTTACATTTCACCAAGGCTTATCAAACTCCCATGGTCGATTTGCAAGAAATGGCCAAAACGCCTTAAAACCCTAAGACCAATCCTGAATAAGGGCAGTGACCTTATAGATCCAATAAAATAGAAGTCTGGTAAGATGAAGGTTTCAAACCACTTGAGTAAGGAAGGTAAAATTCATAAGAAAATCCTCCAATTAAATTCCCTTCATCCACCCTGTGTACCAGGCTGTACAAATGTTGTTACAGTCCAATATTTACAAAAAAATAGGGTTAATTTTATTCATTTTCAAAATCTATTACATCACCATGAACTCACGCATTGGTATGACCAAAATATTACCTAAATAGACTCCTCCCAACCTTTTGAACCAACTTTGGTTGGTTGGAGAGGTAGAATAGTCATTGGTAACAGATTTTCAGGAAGTTGATAAAAGTTGTAAAGCAACTTTTTAGCAACTTTGCAATTTTTGTGCAACTTTTCATTTTTGCTGCATATTTTCTAATCCCTATGCTAACTAGGCCTATTTTGATGACCTTAGGCTTCTTAGGGCATAATAATGATCCTACATTCCTATTTAAGACTAATTCTGACTCTAAACACCTCTTTTATCAGTCCCCACAATCTAAGTGTCTTAGGTTTATATGGCCACCCAAAAGCACTTGATTTAACAATAGGACCTAAATGAGGAGACATTGTCATCTAAGGGACTAGGGATATATTGAAAGAATAATTTTGATCTCCTTAGCATCAATCTTTGAAACTTTCTTAAAGCTTTCTTCCTTTGATTCAGTCTTTTGAGGGTGCTCCTGCACCAGTATGCAACTGACTGTTGGTAATTTGATTAGCGATGATAATATTGTTTTGTAGAGGATGTGTACCTATTGTATTTATGTTGTAGACATGTAATTATGTTTTTATGTAAACACACTTGAGCCAATTCAATTGGAAGTGTTGTATGTAATCGGTTATAGGCCAACCTAGTTAATTGTTTTGGTAGCGCATATAAATATAAGATGCATCGTTGTAATATGATATGGAAGTTGATAAAGAAAAAAGATAAGCAGAGAAGAAGTTTGAAAAGAGTAATTAAGATGTAATAGAGCTTCACAAGAGGTCAAAGCATTAGCACATCAAAGGAACTGATCAGACAACTAGTGTCACAGTGCCAATTCATCCAGTAGATATAGTTTGTATCTAAGAACAGAAGGTTGTAGCCTTCACCACTTGAGCAGTGAGCTCTAGGACAGTGTGTCCCCACCCCTAATAGGGTCTGACCCTTGACAAATTCATTGTACTAAAATAAATGTAAAGATAACTCCTAATAGGGTTAAAGATCTTCTAACAAGGATCACAAGACACTAGTGTAGTTTATTATTGGGTATCAATTCCCACCGGGATTTTTACCTATTTGGGTTTCCCTGTAACCATATTGGTGTTATGTGTTTGTACCATCTTAAAATGGAAGAACTTCCATGATAAGAACATTTATCCCTCTGAGTAAGTGGTTTGGGGTCATGCTAAATGCCTTGAATTGGTACTTGACTTGGATCTAGCTTTTTCCCCTGTTCTGCCCCTTTTTCCACTTCTTCTTGGCATTTTCCTAGCATTTTGGACTGTGAACCTGAGATTCTTGACCTTAGGGTCAAGTTTGACCTTGACCCTAACCTAGGTCAGGGATGACCTCAACCTTGACCTAGGTCAAGGTCAACCTCATCTTTGACCCTAGGGTCCGAGATCCTCGAGGTTAGCTTCCGGTTTCAAGATTTCATCAAAATCTTGTCTTTTCCCTCTTTGGGGCCATTATTTCTTGGATTAAGTGTCAAATTCTCAAATTAATATTTGAGATGGACCTTTCTCTAAATTTGTATATAATTCCTAATTTATTATTGGAGATTATCCTTTCTCAAGTTTTGTGCCTAATGCTCAAATTAACTTTGGGGTTGGCCTTACCTTGAATTTTGTGACAAGGCTCTTAAATAATTATTTTTATTTCTATATTAATGGTGGTCCCCTCCTAGAGTTTTGTGTCAAGACTTTAATTTAATTTTCTCTCCATGTGCACCTCTCTAGAGTTTTGTGCCATGGGCCCTTAATTATTGTTTTCTACAAGGCCCCTCTTATGCCCTAAATCACTATAAAAGGCAGCCTTCCTCTCTCATTTTCTCCATCTCATCTCACAATCAAGCCATCAAGTTTTGTGAGAACACATCCACTTTCATGATCAAGCTTTCAAGTACAAGCAAGCAAGAATATTAAACATTCAAGGTCCAATTCATCAAGGAGATCCATTAGTAGCCATTGAAGGATTCAAGCTCTATGGAGCTCTCTTTTTGAAGATTCCTCCATTTCCATTCAAGCCTCTTCCAAATTCAAGATCCATTCAAGATTGGTGTTGAAGATCTAAATACAATTTATTGGAGACATCCTACATTTTATTATACATTCATCCATTCTTGTGGATTCAAGGATTTGAATCCTCCACAAGGGTTTCAACTCAAGCAAGGTGAATTGTTCCATTTACTTTGTTTATTCCAGCAATTTCAATTCAATATCAAGGTTAATTCCTAAATTGGGATTTGAATAAGGAAAACCCCTCCCCCCAACAAACAAAACCATTTTTCTTGTAGGTATAGGTGTGGAATTTTGTATTTGAGAGCAGATTCAGAGACCCTTTTCGACAAACTTCTGAGATCTGCGAACAAAGTCAAAATCAACCTTCAGAATAAAAATGTAGCCTTTGACCTTTTATGAGGGTGAAAGTCGACCTGATGTCATCTTGGAAAAATATTTCTAGGTTTTTTAGATCTCGCAGTTTCAAATTAGAAATGTGGGAATAAATAGTTTTTGAGATTGTTTAATAGGTTTTTCAGCCAATTGTTTTTGAGAGGTAAGTACCTTTATTTCTTAATTTCAATATTAATCATCTACATTTACTTTCCATATCAATACAATTTCATATAAGTGTAAAATATTAGCTTTGGGGTCTCTTTTATGTGCAAACCATTGTTCTAGGACCTGATCCACATTTTACGCTATACATTTTGGTGAACCCGACATGCTTACCCATTTCTTTTGTGGAATTAGATGCCCTATTGTGTTAGATTCCCCTTTGTATTATCTTGTGTGCTCACCTACACTATACATTTTGGTGAGCACAACATGCTTACCCCTATCTTTTGTGGAATTAGATTCCCTATTGTGTTAGATCTCCCTTTGTATTATCTTGTGTGTTCACCTTCACCTATACATTTTGGTGAACCCGCGATAAACAACTCTTTCTTTTTGGTGTTAGATTTACATTTTATGTTAGATCTTACATGCTTATAAGAGTAGATTTATTTTATGCTCTTGCATTTATATTTTTAAAATATATTAAAAAAATTTGCAAAATTTCTTAAAAAATACAAAAACATTTACATTTCTTTGAGAAATTAGATGCCCTATTGTGTTTGTGGTGTTCGATTTCCTTTTCATGCTTATGCATTTGGATATATTTAGATCTATTTTCTATGCATTTATTTATTGGTTATCATGTTGCAAAAGCTATCTCAAGTATTTTTCAAGTGCTTTATTGAACCTTTGGATGGGGATGTTGATTTT
The DNA here is from genome assembly GCA_027943335.1 of Chamaecyparis obtusa. NCBI lineage: Eukaryota > Viridiplantae > Streptophyta > Pinopsida > Cupressales > Cupressaceae > Chamaecyparis > Chamaecyparis obtusa. Next base: position 117,718 of record BSBK01004189.1, on the reverse strand, counting down.
TCTCTTCCTCATGAAACCATTGTGAATGATCCCTTGGATAAAGACGTTGATTTATCCACTCCCCATGAAGAAGCTTTGATAGAAGAGGGTGATTTATTAATGGATGACATATTCATAAATGATGATAACTCTTTTCCTAAAACACACTCCCTTTATGCAGACATTTTAGTGAAAGAAGATGACATTATAGATGCTTTACCTCCATTTGAGATTCCTTCTAGTGATGAGGCATTAGTGGAGAATGATATAAATTCCCTTAATGCTCTCCCTTTTAGTGATGATCTTATGGAGAATAAAGATTTTACCTCATCTCCTCCTAGGATGTCATCTTTTCTTCCTTCTTGTGAATCTATTTGTAGTGTTGAGACAACTAAAATGGTCTATCCTAAACCCTTGTTTACTATCAAAGGTTGTCCTCACCTTACTATCAAAGGAAAACCTATGGAGTATTTTAATGATCAAGATTTGATAGCTCACACATATCATACAAGTCATAACCCTCAACCTAATCTGGTGGTTTCTACTTCTTTTCCACCTTCTCAACTCATTCTTCCTCCTCCACCCCATCTTCCTAGCAAGGAGTATCATTTGATAAACCAATTACAAAATAGTCCTGCCAAAATTTCTTTATGGGAGCTTCTTCAAACTTCACCTACCTACTATGAAGCCTTGCAAAAAGCTCTAGCAAATCTTCCTACTCCACCTCCTAATCAAGAGAACATCAATAACTTCTTACAATGCATGCATGCTACCCCAGGTCCTCCTGACATTGTATTTACTAAAAAGGATTTTCCTTCTAAAGAAGTTCAAAATCAGTATGATGCTCTTATGGTTTTTGTTTCTATCAATAAAAGTATCATTCATAGGACCTTGATTGATAATGGATCTAGGCTTAATGTTTGTAGCATGGACATGCTCAAAGCAATTAACGCCAATCTTTCAACTATTCAACCTGACAATGTTACTATACGTGGCTTTGATAAAATTGATAAGAACACTTTAGGCATCATTAGCTTACCTATCAAAGTAGGACTGATCATCCTAAATACACCTATTCATGTTATGCCTAGACCTCTCAATTATAATCTTCTTTTGGGTAGACCTTGGTTGCATGAGATGCATGTCGTTCCTTCCACCATTCATTGTAAAGTCAAGTTTATACATAATAACAAGATGTATCCACTTCATGTGGATGATGCGCCTAATCCTTGTCTAAATATTCAAACTCACACTACTCCTACTCCTAATAGTAATCCTTCTTCCTCTAATGCTCTTCTTGAAGATGATTGGGGAACCTTGTATTTTAATCCTACCTTTATTGGAGAGTATAAGGTTAATAATCTTGATTTTATGAAGAAACAAAGAGCATTTGAACAATGAGTTTTTACTTCTAATACCCTTCATAATAAATTTATCACTGCTTCTACCCACAATAAATATGTCAAGCCTACTAATGATGACATAGTGACTACTGAAGTTCCATTGACTCCTTTTGATGGTCTTGGTTATCATTTCCTTGTTAAATAAGGATTTAATAGTCAAAGATGTGGTAAGCATAAACAGGGAATTCAAATGCCCTTACACACTGGGGGCATGAGCATTCTTATGGATTAGGATTTAATCCTCAACAAAAAATCAATGTTAACAACATCTCGGATAACACTTCAAGACATGATGAACCTGTGAAGGAATTTGACCAAGAAGTTCTTTTATCTAAACTCCTTCATGCTAAGATGATTACTAGACCTAAACGCAAAAAGAAATGTAGTCCATACATGAAGACTCTTCCTTTTTTTTTATGTCATATATTTCATAATCACTCTACTAATGAATGTTAAGCTTTACATTATAAGATTAAGCAACTCATTGATAGTAAGGTTATTTATATATCATGTGGCAATGAGTTGTATTTCAATTCTATTTTCTCTAAATAATATTTATGTTCCTATTATGGAACTCCACATTATCTAAACAATGTTAGCCTAATCCTTGGGGGCTCATTGTCTTGTATAGTGTTGCGAGTGATATAATAGGTCCCCTTCCATCCTTGTTCCTACACTTGGGGGGCAAGGATGTCATCTCCATCTTTTTTGTCTTTCTAGGATTCACCTTTATCCTTGGTTAAGTAGTATTTATCTATTATGTGATATCCAATTATACATGAACATTTTGGTTTGCATTGAGGATATTTTTCCTTGACCACAACCTATTTTGTTGTTTGACATTGGGTTTCCATGGTGGATAAATCTCTCACCTTGGAAACTGAATAGTGTGCTATCCCTCACAAGGGTTACTTTTTCACTTCTTGCATGATATATCTTTGCATTTGTCCCTTCCATGGCCTCATAGGAGCTGTGACCTTCTTGGCTTGGACTGGGTGTTGTCTATGGATATTGTCTTGATGCTGAAGAGGGCTTTATCCTTGTTCTTTTCTTTCCTTAACATGTCAAAATAGTATGTTTTTTCCATATTAAGGAGGGGGGCATATATACGGCCTCCCTTGCTCCATATTATGTATTTTTGTTCTAAACTTTTGTTTTGCAGCATGCTAAATCTCAGAAGGTAATGCACATAAGTTGCTAAATCCTAAAGGGACATGCATTTTCAATTTCAAATATGCTAAATCTTCCGAAGGTAACACACATAAGTTGCTAAATCCTAAGGAGACACACATTTTTCAAATTTTTCAATATGCTAAATCTTGGAAGGTAATGCACATAAGTTGCTAAATCCTGAAAAGACATGCATCTATATGCTAAATCTTTTGAAAGTAACACACATAAGTTGCTAAATCTTGAGGAGACACACATTTCATATTCATGGTGATACAAGAAGGTGGATCCATGGGTAATTTATAAAAGATATAAGAAGACACACTACATACATGCACAAAGCCGCCAGAAGGCACACAACATTATGGGGTGGCTATCAAGTGTTTTCTTGGTGGGCCATCCTATCCTTTTGTGGTTCACAGTGAGATATACACATCTTACTGGGTGAGCTAACCACTCCTCTCTCTCCTTTCCTATCTTTTCTTTAGTGATGTATCTCTTATTGCAATCTTTGAGTTGATGAAGAATTGAGTCCTTGGGGCCTTGAGGATTCCTTTGTCCCTTTGATTTCAATAAGATTATCTTTTTCTTTATGATCTCCTTTACCAAGAGTTTGCATTGAGTCCATACTCTTGCTAAAGTGGGGGCTAAATGTATCATCTTAAAATGGAAGCACTTCCATGATAATAATGTTTAGCCCTCTGAGTAAGTGGTTTGGGGTCATGTTGAATTCCTTTAATGGGTACTCAACTTGGATCTGGATTTTTCCCCTGTTCTGCCCCTTTTTCCACTTCTTCTTGGCATTTTCCTAGCATTTTGGACTATGAACCTGAGATTCTTGACCTCAGGGTCAAGGTAAAACTCTTAGGTCAAGGTAAACCTTGACCCTAACCTAGGTTAGGGATGACCTCAACCCTAACCTAGGTCAAGATTGACCTCTTTCTTGACCCTAGGGTCCAGGATCCTTGGGGTTAGCTTTCGGTTTCAGGATTTCATCAAAATATTGTCTTTTCCCTCTTCGGGGCCATTATTTCTTGGATTAAGTGTCAAATTCTCAAATTAATATTTGAGATGGACCTTTCTCAAAATTTGTATAGAATTCCTAATTTTTTATTGGAGATTAGCCTTTCTCTAGTTTTGCGCCTAATGCTCAAATTAACTTCGGGGTTGGCCTTACCTCAAATTTTGTGACAAGGCTCTTAAATAATTATTCATATTTCTATAATAAGGGTGGGCCCCTCCTAGATTTTTGTGTCAACAATTTAATTTAATTTCCTCTCCATGTGCACCTCTCTAGAGTTTTGTACCATGGGCCCTTAAATATTGTTTTCTACAAGGCCCCTCTTGTGCCCTAGATCACTATAAAAGGGAGCCTTCCTCTCTCATTTTCTCCATCTCATCTCACAATCAAGCCATCAAGTTTTGTGAGAGCACATCTACTTTCATGATCAAGCTCTCAAGTACAAGCAAGAAAGAAGATCAAGCATTCAAACCTTCAAGCATTCAAGATCCAATTCATCAAGGAGATCCATTAGTAGCCATTGAAGGATTCAAGCTCTATGGAGCTCTCTTGTTGAAGATTCCTCCATTTCCATTCAAGCATCTTCCAAATTCAAGATCCATTCAAGATTGGTGTTGAAGATCTAAACAAAATTGATTGGAGACATCCTACATTCGATTCTACATTCATCCATTCTTGTGGATTCAAGGATTTGAATCCTCCACAAGGGTTTCAACTCAAGAAAGGTGAATTATTTCATTTACTTTGTTTATTCTAGCAATTTCATTTCAATATCAAGGTTAATTCCTAAATTGGGGTTTGACTAAGGCAAACTCCTCCCCCCCAACAAACAAAACTATTTTTCTTGCAGATACAAGTGTAGAATTTTAGATTTGAGAGCAGATTTAGATACCCTTTTTGATGAACTTCTGAGATCTGCGAACAAAGTCAAAATCAACCTTCAGAATAAAAATGTATCCTTTGACCTTTTATGAGGTTCAAAGTTGACCTGATCTCATCTCAGAAAAAGATTTCTGGGTTTTGTAGATCTCATAGTTTCAGTTCAATAAATAAAGAATCAATAGTTTTTGAGATCATTTGACAAGGTTTTCAGCCGATTATTTTTCAGAGGTAAGTACCTTTATTTCTGAATTTCAATATTAATTATCTACATTTACTTTTCATATCAATACAATTTCATATAAGTGTAAAATATTGGCTTTGGGGTCTCTTTTATGTGTAAACCATTGTTCTAGGACCTGATCCACATTTTACCTTATATAGTGTTTATGGATCTTGGTTATGTTAATGTTCATTTCAGTACTTAAGCATTCAAGTTAAGTTTCAAGAGTAAAGATTAAAATATAGTGAACACTGATTCACCCCCCCCACCCCCCCCCCCCCCCCCCCCCCCCCCCACCCCTCTCAGTGTTCCCATTCCTAAACATTGGTATCATAGCTCTAGTCCTCATCAAAGAAGTTTAACCACTTGAGGAGATCATGGATAAGACAAGAATGAAACATCTGAAAAAGAATCTTGAAGCTACTCTTGAAGACCTTGACAGATCTGAAAAAGAAATTGAAGAACTAAAAGAAAAAAGTCAGTGATTCTCAAGAATTCAACAAAAGACTAAGAAAATATTTGAGAGAGTATTCAAACAGTGATTTAGGGAAGATGGTCAAAAAGCTAAATGAAGAGAACATATCTTTGAAAGATTAGATTGAAGAGTTGGATGAAAAGATAACTAACAATCAAGAAGTTTATGATGAGTAGATCAAAGAGAACCTTCAACTAAATGAAGAATTGAGGCAAGAAAACATGGAAATCTTGGAGCTAAGAAACAACAAAGAAAATTTGGAATTTGAGTTAAAAGAAGCAAAGAGTTACATTGATAAATTACACATAAGAGGGTCTGATAGAATTTTAGTTATATGCTTGGAAGCTTAAAGGAGATACTAGCGGCATTGGATTCAATGAAGAAAAAAATCATATTGATAACATGCAAGAAAGGATGAAAGCACTAGAAGACACCATAGATGCTAAGGAGATAGGAAATCATATTAAAGACAATACTGAACCATCTAAAGATGAGCGCAAGCTAGTAGACCAAACTTGTTATGCATGTAACAAGCATGGACACATAGCAAGGAACTGTAAAGAGGTAAGACCTTTCAATGGTTACTATTATTCATGCAATAAATTTGGTCATAAAGCTATGTATTGTAAAACAAGTCAGAAGAAAAAGACTTAGCATAATCAGAGAAATCATAATCAACCAAATGCAAGAAGTTCCCAGAGTATTACATGTCAAATATGTAACTATAATTTTCACTTAGCTAGATAGTGTAAAATGGTAACCCATATCAATGCACCGAGGAATCTAAGGCCTCCAGTTATTTGTCACTCATGTAACAAGGCTAGACACATCTCAAAGTTATGTAGATCTAGAACACAAATTTAGGAAAGCCCTAAAAATCCAGAAGAATCAATTTTGGATACCAAAGGAGAAGTCAAGTTTGTTAAAGCTTTAGAAGATGTGAGCTTGATTTGGATAGAGGAAAAGAAGGATAAGGTTAATGAGAATGTATTGGATGCATCCATAGTGGATGCACCCTCTACATCTGGATGAATGACCCTCAGGGTCATAGGGGGAGCTAATTTAGCTCTAGACCCCTACACAGCCGGTATACTCACTCTCAGAGTATGCACCTTTGGATTTAACCTTTTGGAGACTAGTAGAATCTATGTACAAGAGTGCACTACCTATTTGGTTGCAAAATAAAAGTTGAAGATTTTAAGTGAAAGTCTGGCTTATGCGGCAAGCATTAATGGTAGAATTTTTCACTTTAAAGTACTCAAAGACTTATAGATCACTCATTGTATTCTAGTTTGAGTGATTGGAGAGCATAGAAGCCCTAGCAGCTGATTGAGAAGGATTGAAGTGTGATTAACCAATGAAGAAGTGTATTTGATCGATTGCGGAAGCCCTAATCCATCGTGACAATTCAGATTTTCTTGGAAACCTAATTAAAGAGATAAACAAGTAAGTTATGGCTAATCCTATTGTGTTTGATGTTGTACAGAAGAAGAGATACATTTTAAAGAGGCACCATTTCAAATCTATCCTAGTTGGTTTAGAAGGAGCATTCTCCTGAACCCCTATGGGTGATATGCACATTGAAGACATCTGTGCATACATTTACTGTAAAAAGGAGCCAGTAGGCCTTGATAGAATTAGAGTGCACATAGAAACTATGATGAAACCAGATAAAACCTTCCTTGATGAGTTAACATAGTTGGAAAACCATCCCATAATTGAATATGCTACAACATATGAGTTTTATGAGTCTGAATGGATAAAGATTTTACTCAGTAGAATTTATGATGAGCTATTGTGGATAGGTGAAGTACCAGTGAGAATCATAGGTGACCTAATTCATGAGATGACACGCCTCTCTAAGAAAGGCTCCATTCTTCAAGTAGGTAAGGATGTAAGGAATATATTTGAGAAAACATGTAAGTCAAAAAGTGATAGGTATGGAATGATAATTGAGCCTATAGAGGAGAAAGACATCAAATTGATGTCCATGATATTGGGATATAGGTTTCAACACACCAACAAGGTGAATAGTGTGTTTATAGACACTATTCTTGCAACAATAAGACTTGTGAGAGAAAATGGGGAGTTCAATCTATCCGAGATCCTGCGTGCACAACTGATAGACAATATTAAATCCATTAAGTATGACAAGACCAAAATATTTAGGTTTCGGTCTTTGATCATATACATGTACTTCCACATACTTGGAAAGGTGTTAGACTTGTATTTGGACAAGATTTTACCTAGAATGCCACAAATATCCTTTAAGGAATCTACTAAGAGTACACTCAAGGATTACACAACACTAAAATTGAAGACATTTAGAGCCAAAATGAAAATGAGGTACAGAATACTAGAGAGCATTGTTGAGAAATACAAAGACACCATTTTCTTCATGGTAGAAAATGACACAACTTGCATGGAAGTAGTGGAGCCCAGAAAAAAGTGGATTCATCCACTTTGATATGAGGTTGATGAACAAATCTTGGAAGTCTATGCTCAAGTACTACTATTAGCACCTAAGGACCCTAATGAACCTAGGTGGGGTACTTATGAGGAGAAAACAAGAGAAGTTGATGCAGTTCTTAATAGTGGAGAAACAAAGAGAAAGGTAGCTAAGGTTACTTCTGAGATACTCAGAATTCATGGTGTAACCCAGGAAAATCTTGACAAAGCAAGAAAAGAAAAGATTTATTTGGGAATTGAGAGCGCATCTACAGCAAAAGCTAAGGAAGATGATCCTAAGTTAAAGAAGATCAAAGTTGGAAAGTCAAACAAATAGGACAAAATAGATGTTACCTCTCTTACGCCTAAGGAAACAATTGATCTTACAACTCCTCCTGAGTATAAGGAAATGCCTAAGAGGAAGAACAAAATTAGCACTAGTCATCCATCCTCATGAGAAACCATAAGTAAGAAGAACACTCAAGCACCTCCACAAGTAGGTTTCATACCTAGTCTTAAAGTGTTGAATACAAGGATTGTTGATGAAGGAAGATTGGATCAGATAGGAAATTTTTATAAATAAAAAATTCATGGAATTATCATCAAACATATGATTAAGTTCAAGAAGACGGTCTTGGAACTTAAGATAGTCATTCTGAACAATGTTTGGAATATCTTGGAATCCTTGAAGAAATAGGCTATTGAAGAAGATCTTAGGATAAGGGAAAAGATTCTTGATGAAAGTCTCTCAGTGTGTTCCTTAGAAGAGAAAACAACACTACTGCTAGATCTAGTGAAGCCGCACCTTAGCAAAAAGTTGAGAACTCTACACATAATGGATAAAAACTTTGAGTTGACAATCAAAGAGACATAGAAAACCTTTGAAAAAGTTTTCTTGAATATGCACATGTATCCACCTATTGCACCCATAGCTCAAGTGCCCAAAAATGTAGCCAAGGAGTTAGAGACCACAAATGTACCATTTACAAGTCCTCAGGATTCAACACCTATAGTTGAAACACCCACAAAGGTAGAAAATTCTGCCCTCATGATAGAGACACTAAAAGATAACACTATCATCATTGATAATGTAGAGATAGCCATGTTGGCCATAGATAGAGACCTGGATAATTTTGAGGAAGCTTTTGTGAGCACACAAGAAGCTAAAATCATATGTGGTGAAAACTCACCCAAGCTACAAGAAGAGTTACTAATAGAAGATCTAATAGGTAAAGAAACAGAAAAGGAAATAGAAAAGGAGAAAGGACAAGAAGAAATAAAAGAAAGTAAACAGATCAGCCATCTGTTGATATGACAATCAGAGTAAAGAAAGAAGTAATGGATAGTACTCCTATCACTCCATTACCTTTTGTATCATTGTTGTCAAGATTGACACCAGACACCACTAGTTTGGATTCTTGGGGAGAAGAAGACCTAATCAAGATTAGTGTCTTAGCCATGGAGAAAGAAAAGGAGAAGAAGGTAATGAGGAACCCCTAGTTTGTTGAATTAGTCATCATTTTAAATAGCCTTCTACCTTCAAACAAGAAAGTATCAAAGGTCCATTTAGTTGATGATGTAATCACAATTCTTTCAAACTTAAAGACTAATTTTTCCAGCTTGGAAGAATCTGCATCCCTAGTTGCAGAAGAGAAATACATGAAGAAGAGGCTAAGTGAATTGGTTAGCAACTTTACACTTGACCTAAGTTCACTAAAGATTGGTCAAGAATCTTTGAAGGAGTTTGCAACAAAGGGAAGGAAAATCATTGCTAATTGTATGAACCGGGATAAGCTGACTGGTGATCATTACAAGAAAATCCAAGAAGAAGAAAAAATGATAGAAAAATTAAGGAAATCAGTAGAATACCCCTCCACTAATGTGAACATGTGCAAAAATGTATACCAAGGGCAATTAGACAAGATAGAAAAGGCTGAAAAAGAGATGTCCAAGATAAGGGCAAGACATACATAGCTCAGGAATGCTCTTGCACCCTCTCTAGATGTACTTAAATAGAACATCAAGGAGAGCGATGCCACCATGGTGACATATGATCAATGTTAGAAAGTAAAGTCCACCAAGATAACTGAGAGGGGGGGGTGAATTAGTTATCAGATAATTATAAATTTTATCATCTTCAATAGCATTGAACCATATAAGTAATATAATTACCAACCATGGAAATATATTCATACACAATAACACAATGACACAAGATATGTTGACTAGGGAACCTCTTGATCAAAGAGTAAACCCTGGTGGGAATGACGCCCACAAAAGATGCACTAATATGAATATTCCTTGTGAGATGATGGACTCTATTAGGAGTCTTATGAAATACATTTAGTACATGTGAATCTTTGTTAGGAGATTTTGAATCCCTGTTAAAATATTCTAACCCAGTTAAGAGTTATGGAAGACAGAAGGACCCACTGCCCAAATAGCTTCACGGTAAGATTACTAAACACACTGTCCAAATAATCTTTGAATTACTCAATAGAATAGTATGTTACCTCTTCTCTAACTATTCCAAACCACACTCAATATTACATCAATTCTCAATTTCAGATCTATGTACTTTTCATGTCTTCCTTCACAAATTCACTTTCATACTTAGCTCTTTTCTTCACTTCATGCATACAGCATCACAACTGTTGCTACCATTACACACTTTCACATCACAAATTCATGCTACTACATCACAAATACCCTACAACAAGGAAATACATTCCTTCTTTTATACCACACTCAAATAATTACAAATGAGTCGGTATATAATTACAAAATAAAAGTTTCCACACACTACACCAAAATTACATAAAATTGTCAACTTCTAAATATAATAAATCTTCACTCGTGTGACCTCAAAGTCTACATTATCATCCACATCACTATCAATGTGTCATTAACTTCCCTTTAAATACACAAAACCAAATTCCATCCTGATTAGGAGATATCATCTGATTTCCACAAACTGCTACTTAGGAACACTGCCTGAACACTGCTTCCACCAAAATGATCATAACTTCCATGAATTAATGAATTAATATCTACACTCTTAACCATAGACATATGACATATCAAAAATTATATCCTCAACCTCTCATAGCTCCAACTATAATAACCCATGTGCGCTAATCCAAACTCTGTCTGCTTCTATGCAAGTCTTCGGTGAATCATTGTGTTGACATCAATGACAATCATAGTCATGAATGCAACAACAACTGCTATAGAATGGCTGCCAAACACTTTAGCATTCATTCCTAAAAATATCCCCCATTGGCATTGATGGAAACATAGATGAAAAATATCCAATGTTCCAAAAATCCAATACTGGAACACTGCTTCTTCAAATCCTCTTCATCAATCAAATCTTGCTTCGTTATCATGTTCAGTTCTCTCCAACAAATCTCTCATATTTTTTTTCATGCATACTTCTCCCCCATTGACATCAATGATAGAAATTCCATCACTAAGTCAACAACAACTCAATGTCAAAAGACACTTTTTAGAAAATACATTTACTAGAGTCCTCATGACTCAGCTCAGATACACATACTCCCCCATAGAGGAAGTACCAACATCTAGTCCAGAAGAAAGATAAGGCTCATATAACACTGGACGGATGCAACCAACTACATCACTTCTCAAAAGTAGGTTGGGGCATAACCCCAAGTATACCTCTCAAATACTCAAATGTAGCCTTAGGCAAAGGCTTTGTGAATATATCTGATATCTGCTCCTTTGTACTTATGTACTCAAGTCTGACTTCTTTTTCAGCAACTTTCTCTCTTACAACATGATACTTAATCTCTATATGCTTTGTCTTAGAATGTAATACATGATTCTTAGACATACTAACTATACTAGTGTTATCACAATGTATAACAATAGGTTCAATAAGTTTTATTCCAATATCCTTCAGCATCTGCTTTATCCAAATTATCTGGTTACAATTGTTTGCTACTGCTACATATTCTACTTCTACTATGCTTTGTGAGATACAATTATGCTTCTTTCTTAGCCAAGAAACTAATCTTCCTCCAAGGAAAAATACTCCTCCACTGGTGCTTTTCTTATCATCAACACTACCTCCCCAATCAGCATCTATATATGCACATATATATATGCACATAGGGTAAAATCATCAGAATTTTCATACCATAATCCATAGTCCATTGTGCCTCTTAAATATCTCAGTATCCTCTTTACTGCTGCATAATGTGATTCTCTAGGTTCAACTTGAAATCTTGCTACAATTCACATTGAATGTGCTATATCAGGTCTTGTATGAGTCAAATATTGCAATCCTCCAATCATAGATCTATATTTCTTCTGTTCTACTGTAGGAGTCTCATCTGTGCTAGATAACTTATGTCCGGTCACCATAGGTGTTCCAATTGGTTTACAATCCTCCATTCCAAATATTTTCAATAATTCATTCAGGTACTTTGTCTGACTTACAAAGATACCATCATTGTTTTGTGTTATTTGTAATCCCAAAAAGTATTTCATTTCACCAATCATACTCATTTCAAATTTAGTCTTCATTTCATCAGCAAATTTGTCACTAGCTTCATCTTCTCCTCCAAAGATAATGTCATAAAAAAAAAACTATAACTAACAAACCATTTTCAATTTCTTTTGTGTATAGATTGCTATCAGCTGTACCTTTTATAAATCCTAACTTTAACAAATACTTATCCAGTCTTGCATACCAAGTTCTAGGTGCTTGATTAAGTCCATATAAAGATTTCTTTAATTTACATACCATGTCTCCTTCTTGAGTTAAAGGAAAACCTTCAGGCTGCTCAATGTAGACTTCTTCTTCCAATTCTCCATTTAGAAATGTTGACTTCACATCCATCTGATACACTTCAAATTTCCTGTAAGCTGCATATGCCAAAAACATTCTTACTACTTCAATTCTTGCAATAGGTGCAAAGGTTTCTTCATAGTCAATTCCTTCTTGTTGTGAGTAACCCTTACATACCAATTTTTCTTTGTTTCTCACTACTTCTCCTTGTTCATTCATCTTGTTCCTGAATACCCATTTAGTTCCAATAACATTCTTGTCTTTAGGTCTAGGGACCAATTCCCATGTCTTGTTCTTTTCAATATGATCTTGTTCTTCTTTCATAGCATTAGTCCTACTTTCATCTTCACAAGCTTCATTAGTAGTCTTAGGTTCAATTTGAGAAATCAAACATAACTGTTCTTGTGCCTTATTTTGAGTAAGAACTCTCTTTTGATGCTCCCAATAATCTGTTCAAAAGGATGATTCTTTAACAAACTCTTGCTAGGTGTCACTATCTTAGATCTCTCTTCAGATGTAGGTTCTTTAATAACTTCACTGTGGCTTTCATTCAACAAATCACTGTCAGTTTCATAAAATAATTCAGTAGTTCTAGTATTAGGCTTAGGATGAGTTTCTTCATCAAATTCATAATTAAGCATTCTTTCCTAATTTTTGAACTTTTCATCAACTTTAACATTTGCACTCTCAACAATAGTCTTAGTTCTTTTATTGAAACATTTATATGCTTTTCTTTTCAAAGAATATCCTAGAAATATACCTTCATCACTTCTAGGATCAAACTTTCCTATATCATCATCTTTCTTTATATAACATTTGCTTCCAAAAATTCTAAAATACTTAACTGAGGGTGCATGTCCAAACTATAATTCATAAGGTGTCTTGTCTATGTCTGCTCTAATTTGTAGTCTGTTCATTGTGTATACTGTTGTGTTCATTGCTTCTCTCTAGAATATCTTTGTCAAATTATTTTCAAACAACATAGCTCTTGCTACTTCAATAACTGATCTGTTCCTTCTTTCTGCAATGTGATTTTGTTCAGGTGTTCTAGGAGATAAATACTATCTTTTAATACCATTTTCTTCACAAAAGTTGTTAAACTCTTTAGAAGTAAATTCTCCACCTCTATCATATCTTAAACATTTAATCTTCATTCCAGATTCATTCTCAACTTTATTCTTAACAATTGTAAACTTATCAAATGCTTCAGATTTTTCTTTAAGAAATGCAATCCACATCATTCTTGTAAAATCATCAACAAGAATCATAAAATACCTTTCTCCATAGAATCCTCTAGTCCTAGTAGGACTGCTCAAATCTATATGAACAATCTCTAGCTTCTTTGTAGATGTAAAATTCTTACTAGGAAAAGAACTTCTCTTCTATTTAGCCATTACACATTCTTTGCAAATCATGTTAGTAGGCTTCATAATTCTAGGTAAATCTCTTACTGCAAGTGTAGTACTTACTTTCACAATGTTATCAAAGTTTATATGACAAAACTTTCTATGCCATAACCAACTGTCATCAATTTTAGTAATCAAACATATCATCTCAGTAGGATTCAACTGAAATACATTACCTCTAGTTCTAGATCTAGTTCCAATTAGATTTCCATCTTTATCTTTTATCACACAAGTTTTCTCAGTAAACGAAACTTGATATCCCTTATCAACTAACTATCCAACACTCAAAAGATTATGTTTCAATCCATCCACAAAATAAACATCATTAGTATTAGTCTTTCCATTAAGAGTAATAGATCCTATACCTTTAATCAAACAAGGTGCATTGTTTCCAACTCTAACTACTCCACCATCATATTCATTCAACCTTATGAAATTTTTCATGTATCCAGTCATATGATGTGAACAACCACTATCTATAATCCAATCAACTTTCTTTTCAACTTGAGAAACTAAGGCTTTTTCTTCCTTAACATCAAATTCAGGATTTTCTTCTTTAATTGCTATAAATCCTATGTCATCATTATTCTCAGTATCACTTTCACTTAAGGTTCTTTCTATACTAGCTTCAAGATCTTCATCATTAGCATAATAAAATTTCTTAGATCTTCTAGGTTTTAAATTGCTTCTGTACTTTTTAACTCTTTTAGGACATTTAGATGCAAAATGACCATATTCTTGACAAGTCCAACATTTAAAAAATTTCTTACCGTCTGGTTCTCTTTTCATAAGAAAGGTAATACCTTCTTCAATATTCTTGTCTTCTTCATTTCTAGATCTAATGCTACCATCATAATCTCCACTCACACTGATGCTTCTTGACAAAGTAGGGTGAACACTAAGAGCACTGAATGTTGTCTCCATTCTAGGTAAGTCTCCTGATAATCTCAGGTTCATTTTTGTTGCTTCCAATCTTCCAAGAAGAGTCTCTCTTGTAAAGTTTGTTGTACAAGGTATCACTTGTTCAATCATCTGTGTTGTTTGCTTAAATATAGGAGTCAATGTCCTCAGAATTTTCCATATCACTTCATTCACTGTCTTTGTTCCTCCATAAGATTTTATACCTGAAATGATCTCTGACATTCTACCAATATAACTTCTAATAGATTCATCTTCCAAAATTCTTATATCTTCAAATGGACATATCCAATTATGTAATCTAACTCTTTTTGCATGTTCATCACCTTCAAAAGTAGAGTGTAAAGCATTCCAAATTTTATGAGATTTTTTCAAGTATTTTACCTGACTGTACTCATTCTTCGGTAGTGTTGTCAAAAGTGCTTCTCTTGCAAGTATGTTACACATGAATAGATCTCTCTCTTCCACAATACATGTTTCAAGATTGTCCTCTTCAATGATAGTCTTATTATTCTTTGTAATCAACCAATAACCTGGTCCTAAACATAATAGGTGTGTCTTCATATTTTCTTTCCAGCTGTCAAAATTTACTCCATCAAACTTAGGGCTTTCTTTCTTGAAATTCACCATGGATCTCCTTAAGCTAATAAACTTCTCTTTCAAGGACCTGCTGTTGGAAACAATTGTCTGAAGGAAATTTCTACTCAATTATGTATTGTCTTTGATGTCACACAATGTCATAGTCCGCAGCAACCAGTTACTACCGAGCTCAGTCGGTCTGCCAGACAGGAATATTAGTGCTTACCAAGTCCACTCGGTTATCAAAGAAAATCAGTGTCTACCGAGTTCACTCGGTTACCAAAGAAAATTTTAGTGTTTACCGAGTTCAGTCAGTCATCAAAGAAAATTTAGTGTTTACCGAGTTCAGTCGGTCATCGAAGAAAAGTTAGTGTTTACCCAGTTCAGTCAGTTATCGAAGGTAAAAGATTGTCGGTGTTTACCGAGTTCCCTCGGTCTCTGAAAGATTATAGAAAGTTATGGTCACCGAGCACTGTCGGCCCTTGAAGGATTTTTGCAAATAGAGTTTGCTAAATTCAGCCGATTGTAATACTAAATAATGTCAATTTGAAAAATCTAAAATAATATAAATAAAAGGTCAAATGTGAGAAATAAAAAAAAGAAATACAACAGAAGATTTACAAAAAAAAAGTGTATGCGAATTTGTGAAGGATGTTCAGATATCCTTGAGGTGCAGCAGAGATTTATTCGATCAGAAAGGATCAGACTTATGCAGAATAGAGATCTGTAATCAGCAAGACAGTTGCATTATTATACAGGTCATTTTTCCTTGTTACCTTCTTATCATTGTAACAGTGAATTCTAAATCTCTTAACCGAGTTGGTTTAACAACCATATTGTAAATCCTCTAACAAGGTGACAATTCCATTGAATTGTTTTCAAGACCTCTTACCAGGCCACTCCTAGCAGGGTGTTTTAAATCCTCTAACAAGGTCACACCTAACAGTGTGTTTTGTAACCTTTTACCGGGTTGGCTTCTAACCGGGCATCACTTCAGAAAAGTGAAAATTAATATCTAGATACATTGGTGGTTTTTCCCATATTGGGTTTCCACGTTAAATCTTGTGTCTCTTGTGTTCTTAATTGCTTTCTCAATCATATCCATGTGCTGATGAATATCTAAAAGATAATTTTGCTAATACTTTCTGCATCTTCAAAGTTACTGCAATCTATTTACCGAGTGCTAAAACAGATAACATTGTTAAGATATCTTAAGGGATCTGCAAAGACTTAATTGTGAAGTGTTTTATGGTTAACTGATTCACCCCCCCTCTCAGTCACTTCATCCATATTCCATCAATTGGTATCAGAGCTTTTGGTGCTTGCAGGAAGGGTTTCAAGGACCTAAGCTAAAGATCAGGATGTCTTACAAGAGGGAAATTCCAAAGCTTAACAGAGATAACTTTTCAGCATGGCAAGGTCTCATGCGACTTCATCTGGCTTCCATTGGTGATTCAGGATGCAAATACATTGATGAAGAATACACAATTCCTAATGGCGCATTAACTGTTGAAGACATTGCAGATAAAAAGACTCACAACACCATGATGATAGACATTGCATCTGCTCTCAGCTATGAATAATTTGATGATATTAAAGACTGCACTACTGCATATGAAATGTGGATGGCACTGAAGAAAATATATGGTGGTGATGCAAATGTGAAAAGAGCCAAAGCAGAAAGCCTAAGAGGACAGTTTGACAAGATGAATATGAAGGAAGATGAAAACATTGCAAAATATGTTGAAAGAATCAAAGCAAGTGTAAGTGCAATTAGAGCTTCTGGAGGAACAATCTCAGATGAAACTGTTATAAGTAAGGTACTCAGAACATTACTCCCTATCTATGCAATAAGAGTATCAGCTATTCAAGAAAGAAGATGTGAAACAAACCACAATATAACTTTGGATGCTTTAGGTGGAATATTGACAGCTTTTGAATTAGACAACTATGACAACTATGTTCCTAGTTCCAAAAATATTGAATCAGCATTTGAGGCCAAGGTTTCACTAAAGAAGAACAAGAAAATTAAAGAAGTTCAGTCAGAAAGTGAAGAAGTATCAGAAGAAAGTTCTGATAGTGATCTTGAAATTGTAGAAGCATTACTTGCAAAGAAGTACTCTAGAGGGAAAGGTAAGTATAAAGGTAAAACTCCTTTAATCTATTTTTCATGTGAAGAAATTGGACATATTGCAGCTAGGTGCCCAAACAAGCAAGTCAAAGAAGAGAAGAGAAGTCACAAGTACTATGGCAAAAAGAATTTCAAATCATACAAGGATAAAGGTAAGAAATCATGTTTTATGGCAAAAAGAATTTCAAATCATACAATGAACCTTGTTGTATAAAAGGAAAAGGAAGAATCTCATCAACCAAAGAACTCATATGTGATAATGCTTATTGGGTTGAAGGACTAAAACATAATCTTCTAAGTGTAGCACAGCTAATCAACATTGGTTTCAAGGTTGAATTCATGAATGGTCAAGCAAGACTGCTAGATGGAAAAGGAAAACTCATTGGATCAGGCAAACAAACAAAAGGTAACTTATTTTATCTTGATCTCAGTGAATATTCATGCTTTATTGCTCAAATAGAAGAAAGTTGGCTATGGCACAAAAGGTTATGTCATGTGAATTTTGATAACATGATAAAAATAAGCAAATTCAAGAAGGTTAGAGGCATTCCTACTTTGAAGAAACCAGACACTGGTCTATGCAAGAATTGTCAGATTGGCAAAATGAGTAAAACTAGTTTCAAGAGTAAGAACTATCAGTCTAAAGAAATTTTGGAAATTGTGCATACTGATTTATGTGGACCTATTGGAATACAAAGCTATACTGGAGATAAATTCTTTATTCTTTTCGTTGATGATTATTCTAGAATGATGACTGTTATGTATTTAAGAGAAAAATCAGAAGCATTTGAAAAGTTCAAATGGTACTTAGCAAGAGTAGAAAAGGAAACAGGGAAAAGATTGAAATGCTTAAGATCAGACAAAGGTGGTGAATTCATCTCCCATGATTTTAACAACATTTGCATTGAAAGAGGAATCAAAAGATAGGTATCAGCTCCTAGAACTCCTGAGTAGAATAGAATAGCAGAAAGAAGAAACAGATCTATTATGGATTGTGCAAGGACTCTAATGATAGAAAAGAACATCGCTATAAAGTACTGGAAGGAAGCTATCAGCACTGTAGTTCATACCTTGAACCGAGTACAACTGAAGAAAGACACATTCAAAACTCCTTATGAATTATGGTATGGCTATAAACCCAATATAAGTTACATGAAAATATTTGGTAGCAAGTGTTATATCTTAAAAGAATCCAGAAGAAATAAATTTGATGTGAAAAGTGATGAAGGAATATTCCTAGGATATTCTAGCAAAAGCAAGGCATACAAATGTCTGAACTTATCTACTCACAAAGTCATAGAAAGTATACATGTAAAATTTGATGAGTTTGCAGAAAAGACTGAGGAAGAAAGCAAAAGGGAACCTGAGAACTACAGAAGATTCGTTTACATTGAACCTGAAACATTGGTAGACACAACTATCAGTAAGGAAGCTATATCTACCGAGCTAAGCACAGTTACTGAGTCACAAGAAGAAGTTCAAACTGAGTCACAGGAAGAAATTCAGACCGAGTCTCAGCCTGAAGTTACCGAGCAAATATCTACCGAGCCCGAGCAACCTGAAGAAGAGATCCTAGAAGACAACAGCATGAATCATACAAAAGGCAAGGAACCTATACTAGCCAAATATGTCAGAAGACATCATACACTAGATCAAATCATTGGAAACAAATCAGATGGTACTATGACAAGAAGCAAGCTAAAAGGTACATGTCTGCTTACTGATTTTGAACCTAGAAATATCAAAGATGCATTGGAAAATGAAAGTTGGATTGAAGCAATGAATGAAGAATTCGAACAAATACAAAAGAACAAAACTTGGACTCTTGTACCTAGACCTAAAGATAAGAATGTAATTGGAACAAAATGGGTATTCAGGAATAAGCTGAATGAAGATGGTCAAGTATCTAGAAACAAAGCTAGACTGGTATGTAAAGGTTATTCTCAAGAAGAAGGTATAGATTATGGAGAAACTTTCGCTCCTGTTGCAAGATTAGAAGGTGTAAGAACTCTACTTGCTTATGCAGCACACAAAGGATTTAAGGTATATCAGATGGATATAAAATCTGCATTTCTCAATGGAATTCTTGATGAAGAAGTCTACATTGAACAACCTGACGGTTTTGTTGATCCAGATAAAAGGGACATGGTCTGAAGGTTACACAAAGCATTGTATGGTTTAAAACAAGCTCCTAGAGCATGGTATGAAAGACTCCATAACTATTTGATTTAGATTAATTTCAAAAGAGCTAATGATAACAGCAATCTGTATATTAAAGAAGGATCGGATGACAAAATTGTATTGGCAGAAGTATTTGTGGATGATACTATATTTATAGGGAATGAGGATCAGTGCAAAGAATTTTCAGAGCAAATGAACAGAGAATTTGAAATGTCTATGTTTGGTTTAATAAAATTCTTTGTTGGTCTTCAAATTCAGCAAAGCAAGAATGGTATATACATTACTCAATCTAAATACATTAAGGAAATACTTAAGAAGTTTGGTATGGAAAATTCAAAACCAGTTGGTACACCCATGTGTACTGGACTGAAACTTACCAAGAATGATGATTCAAAAGAAGTTGATCAGACCCTATACCGATCTATGATTGGAAAATTGCAGTATGTAGTACATACAAGACCTGATATTGCCTTAGCAGTCAGTATAGTAGCTAGATTCTCAGCAAAACCTAAGGAAAATCACATGATGGCAATCAAAAGAATCTTAAGATACTTAAGAGGAACTGAAGAATATGGTTTGTGGTATAAATTTGGAGGCAATCTAGACTTGAAAGTGTTTACTGATGCTGATTGGGCAGGAAACATTGATGACAGAAAAAGCACAAGTGGTGGAGCATTTTTTCTTGGAAAAAGACTGGTATCCTGGACTAGTAAAAAGCAGAATTGCACATCTCAATCCACAGCTGAAGCAGAATATGTTGCTGCTGTAGTAAACTGTTCAAATATTATTTGGTTTAAACAGCTATTAGAAGGTATGAAGGTCGAAATCAAAGAACCAGTTGTTATATTTTGTGACAATACCAGTGCAATAAACATTTCTAAGAATCCAGTGATGCATTCCAAAACCAAGCACATTGCTATTAAATATCACTTTGTCAGAGAATTGGTGCAGGAGAAGGAAATCAGATTAGAATATATTCATACAAAAGAACAGATTGCAGACATTTTTACCAAACCATTACCTAAGGATGCATTTGTGTATCTAAGAGGTAAGTTAGGGGTCATTCCCCTATCCGAGGCTCACTAAATACAGTTTTAGTGATGCATCAACCAGAACATGATTGAAAATCAACTTGTTGATGCAGCATATTCAAGGAATCATTGCATATGAATCAGTACTTGAGGTACATTAATTTTCACCGGTAATATGTGAATTGTCTTTGGCATGTGTTGTCAAAGAGGGAGTGTTTGCTATGTCTTTGCTATTACTTCAAGAAATTTTCAATAATCAGAAGGAAGAATTTTCAGGATACAGGAAGTTTGCTGACAGAGGGAGATTTGAATCTAAACCGAGCTAACTCTTTCAAATTTCTTATGATATGACATATTGTGTTGCCATCAATGCCAAAGAGGGAGATTGTTGGAAACAATTGTCTGAAGGAAATTGCTACTCAATTATGTATTGTCTTTGATGTCACACAATGTCATAGTCTGCAGCAACCAGTTACTACCGAGCTCAGTCGGTCTGCCAGACAGGAATATTAGTGCTTACTGAGTCCACTTGGTTATCAAAGAAAATCAGTGTCTACCGAGTTCACTCGGTTACCAAAGGAAATTTTAGTGTTTACCGAGTTCAGTCGGTCATCGAAGAAAAGTTAGTGTTTACCAAGTTCAGTCGGTCATCAAAGAAAAGTTAGTGTTTACCGAGTTCAGTCGGTTATCGAAGGTAAAAGATTGTCGGTGTTTACCGAGTTCCCTCGGTCTCTGAAAGATTATAGAAAGTTATGGTCACCGAGCACTGTCGGCCCTTGAAGGATTTTTGCAAATAGAGTTTGCTTAATTCAGCCGACTATTATACTAAATAATGTCGATTTGACAAATCTAAAATCATATAAATAAAAGGTCAAATGTGAGAAATAAAAAAAAGAAATACAGCAGAAGATTTACAGAAAAAAAGTGTATGCGAATTTGTGAAGGATGTTCAGATATCCTTGAGGTGCAGCAGAGATTTATTCGATCAAAAAGGATTAGACTTATGCAGAATAGAGATCTGTAATTAGCAAGACAGTTGCATTATTATACAGGTCATTTTTCATTGTTACCTTCTTATCATTGTAACAGTGAATTCTAAATCTCTTAACCGAGTTGGTTTAACAACCATATTGTAAATCCTCTAACAAGGTGACAATTCCATTGAATTGTTTTCAAGACCTCTTACCAGGCCACTCCTAGCAGGGTGTTTTAAATCCTCTAACAAGGTCACACCTAACAGTGTGTTTTGTAACCTTTTACCGGGTTGGCTTCTAACCGGGCATCACTTCAGAAAAGTGAAAATCAGTATCTAGATACATTGGTGGTTTTTCCCATATTGAGTTTCCACGTTAAATCTTGTGTCTCTTGTGTTCTTAATTGCTTTCTCAATCATATACATGTGCTGATGAATATCTAAAAGATAATTTTGCTAATACTTTCTGCATCTTCAAAGTTACTGCAATCTATTTACCGAGTGCTAAAATAGATAACATTGTTAAGATATCTTAAGGGATCTGCAAAGAATTAATTGTGAAGTGTTTTATGGTTGACTGATTCACCCCCCCTCTCAGCCACTTCATCCATATTCCATCACCTGCTGCTCTGATACCAATTGTTAGAAAGTAAAGTCCACCAAGATAACTAAGAGGGGGGGTGAATCAGTTATCAGATAATTATAAATTTTATCATCTTCAATAGAATTAAACCATATAAGAAATATAATTACCAACCATGGAAAGATATTCATACACAATAACACAATGACATAAGATATGTTGATTAGGGAACCTCTTGATCAAAGAGTAAACCCCGGTGGAAATGATGCCCACAAAAGATGCACTAATATGAATATTCTTTGTGAGAGGATGGACTCTGTTAGGAGGCTTATGAAATAAATTCGGTACATATGAATCCCTATTAGGAGATTTTGAATCCCTGTTAAAAGATTCTAACCTGGTTAAGAGTTATGGAAGACAGAAGGACCCACTTCCCAAACAGCTTCAGGGTAAGATTATTGAACACACTGTCCAAATAATCTTTGCATTACTCAATAAAATAACATGTTACCTCTTATTTGACTTTGCCAAACCATTCACTATTACATCAAATCTCAATTTCAGATCTATGTACTTCGCATGTCTTCCTTCATAAATTCGCTTTCATACTTAGCTTTTTTCTTCACTTCATGCATACAGCATCATAACTGTTGCTACCATTACACACTTTTGCGTCACAACTTGATGCTACTACATCAAAAATACCCTACAAAAAGGAAATACATTCCTTCCTTTATACCACACTCAAATAATTACAAATGAGTTGGCATATAATTAAAAAATAAAATTTTCCAGATGCTACACCAAAATTACATAAAACTATCGACTTCCAAATACAATAAATCTTCACTCATGTGACTTCAAAGTCTACACTATCATCCACATCACTATCAATGTGTCTTCAACTTCGCTTTAACTATGCAAAACCAGATTCCATCCCGATGAGGAGATATCATCCGATTTCCACAAACCGCTACTCAGGAACTTTGCCTGAACACTACTTCCACCAAAATGATCATAACTTCCATGAATCAATGAATTACTATCTGCGCTCTTAACCATAGAAATATGACATATCAAAGAGTATATCCTCAATGTCACATAGCTCCAACTACAATAACCCACGTGCGCTAATCCAAACTCTGTCTACTTCTCTGCAAGTCTTTGGTAAATCACTATGTTGACATTGATGACAATCATAGTCATGAATACAACAACTACTACTATAGAATGGCTACCAAACACTTTAGCATTCATTTCTAACAATCAAGGTCCTATCATAGACTTGGAGAAGATGGAGAAGCTACAATATGCCTTATGCGCCCATCTACAAATAGTTAATGCACTAATTGCATTATGGAAGAAAGAGATCCAAAACTTACAGATAGCATATCTGGATGTTCTAAAAATGTAAGAACTTTTAGAGATACATTTTCAAAGCACCTTTGTCATTGATGTCAAAGGGGGAGTAATGTACAGAATATGGAGTCTTACATATATGTAAAGAAGATGTATAGTATAGAGTCTAAGGGAGATATAAGATAAAGTATGTTAAAAAGTTTTTGTATAAGGGTACAGTTAGTAACTTTTGCATATTCTTTTGTTACCATCAATGAAAAAGGGGGAGATTGTTGGAAATTTGACTATACTATTGTATATGACTAGATATAGTGTTGTCATTATGGCAACAAAGTCATATAGTGTTTTGGAGTTAGCGCACATTATTAGAAGATCAGAATCTAGCTAAGTATAGAAGACTAGATAGTTAGCAGAGTACCAGAAGGTTAGACCATCAATGCATGTGTGTATGACCTAGTTAAGGTATGCACCCTTGAAATTATCTTGTATGTATGTGTTCATGCTAAGTCTTGTGTGTGTAAATTTTGTACCTAGCTGTAGACACAACACTTTAGTAAAACATTAGAGGTTAGTTAAAATTGAAATCGTGCAGTGAAATGAAAATTAATCTAACTAGGCAATTTACTACCTTCTAGTAGGTGCGAGTATGTATTCTCAGATTGGAGTGAGATCAGTGACCTTGACAACACCTAAACGAAAGATTTGAATGCAAAATCTAGATATGAATTAGATGCAAATTAATCTATATTTTTGGTTTTTCTATGCGATAATATGAAAAATGATATGAAATCTAATCTATATGAAAAATTGATATGCAATACAATTAATCTAACAATGATATGCTAAATACGAATGATCTCACAAAAGTTGTTGATTTGCAAAGAAGCTTCAATTCTTCAGATACCAATTTGCCAGCATAAGTTTGCAAAATTATGAGATGATGAGATGCAAATTTTGTGGATTTTGTGGATGATTTGTGAAGAGCTGAACCTTGATTTTATAGAAATCCAGGGCTTTGAGGATGCATTGAAAAAAAGCCATAAATCACTCTTGATAAACTCAGGTTGATTTTTGAGTTAACAAGAAATTAAGAATAAATAATTCATAAAATCATGCAAAAGCAGTTTTTATCTCAAAATAGAGCTTTAGTTTTTTATTTTTATTTTTTTCAACTCATCATCAGATGTTGAGTTTCAATTTTAAAATTGATTGTTAATTTCTAATTGCCTGATTTTCTGATTATGCATGATTTAATTATAAATTAATTTAAAAATAAAGTGATTTATTTTCAACTTAACTGATTTTAAATTAAAATAATTGATTTATGGGTTAATCAATTATTAAAATCAAACTTTATTCCAATTAAATAATATCATTAAATATGACAACTTGCTTTAATTAATTAAATAAGAATTTAATCAATTAATGATAGGAATTTTGATTTATTGTCAAATTTAAATAATAATAATTAGGAATAAATTTAATTTAATTTAATTAAATAATTAAGTGGCAGAATTAAATTAATTAATTAAATATTCATCATATTCAATTAATCAACTTTAGGATAAATATAATTTATCACCAAATAATCATTAAATTAAAGATAATTATGATAAAATAGGAATATTACTAGGAATATTCCCTGATGCAGAATTTAGGATAATCAATTAAGATTCAATAATGTGTCGATGTGCCTTAGGTTAGGAATTTGATGTCAATTTCATTTGATGTGTCGATATAGGAGGTTAATGAACCTATAGCCCATTTTTGGGGTATTACAAGTCTTAGAGAGCATGATCATATGAGACCATATGATGAAGATACATACAGTTGAAGAGGTACAACCAGTGAATGCCAGAACAAAATAGAGTATGCAGCTAACTGTTGGTAATTTGATTAGCGATGATAATATTGTTTTGTAAGGCTATGCACCTATTGTATTTATGTTGTAGACATCTAATTATGTTTGTATGTAAACATACTTGACCCAATTCAATTGGAAGAATTGTATGTAATCGGTTATAGGTTGTCCTAGTTAATTATTTTGGTAGCGCATATAAATATAAGATGTGCTATTGTAATATGATATGGGAGTTGATAAAGAAAAAATATAAGCAGAGTAGAAGTGTGCAAAGAGTGGTTAAGATGTATTAGAGCTTTGCAAGAGGTCAAAATATCAGCGCATCAAAGCAACTGATCATACAAGTAGTGTTATAGTGCTAGTTCATCTAGCAAATATAGTGTGTATCTGAGATCAGAAGGTTGTAGCCTTCACCACTTGAGCAGTGAGCTCTAGGACAGTGTGTCCCCACCCCTAATAGGGTTATTGTAAAAGACTCCTAACAGGGTCCAACCCTTGACAAGGTCACTATACTAAAAGCAATGTAAAGATAACTCCTAACAGGGTTAAAGATCTTCTAACAAGGATCACAAGACACTAGTAAAGTTTATTAGTGGGTGTCAATTCCCACCGGGGTTTTTACCTATTTGGGTTTCCCCATAACCATATTGGTGTTATGTGGTTATGAATCTTGATTATGTTAATATTCATTTCAGTACTTAAGCATTCATGTTATGTTTCAAGAGTAAATATTAAAATATAGTGAGCACTGATTCACCCCCCCCCCCCCCCCCCCCACCCCCCCCACTCCCTCAGTGTTCCCATTCCTAACACATCTATCATACGAAAGATAGAGACTTTCCAAATGACAACTTGCAACTATCGTATGAGATTCTACAAAAAAATTTCAAAACTCAAAACTTGATGAAAAATTGTCAGAAAATTGACGAAATGTAAAATGGAAACCCAATATCAGGCCCCATAGTGTATGCCAGAAATGTGTGTGAAAATTGTACCTATTTAGAAGACACAACATATCAGTAAAACATTATTGATGAATGATAATAAAATAAGAAATTGACAGATATATCATCAATTAGGCTATTTACTACCTTCTAGAAGATGTGAGTATGGTATTCTCAGATTTTGACTGAGATCAGTGACAATGCAATGCCTAAACGAAGGATTTGAATACAAAATGATGAAAATGGATGCAAGGTTAATCTATATTTATGGGATTTTCTATGCAATAATAATGACGTAAACTAAATGAATTGATCTAAAACTTGATATCAATGAAATAAATCTAAGATATGAATGCAAAAAAATAAAAATAAATCATAGCAATGAATCTCAAAAGTTGCACAATCTCTCAAGAACTCGATAGTATAGTGTTGTTGTTCTCAAAATTGCACATTCTTATTGTGAAGGACCAAGGTTTGTTTATATAGAAATCCAGGTTTGAGAACTCATGAAAAAACCAAAAATCACTCCTTGATCAACTCGAATTGATTGGCAAGTAATCAAGGAATTAGAAACAATTATCTAGTAAAATCATGCAAATCATCGTTTTAACTCATAATTAGAAGTCGAGATCACTCCAATCTGCTTTTTAACTCACAATCACATGTTGAGTTTAGAAAGTTAACACATTGAATCCAAGAGTTGATTTTGAGTTTAACTACTTTTCTGATTTTTGCATAGATAATTGTGAGTTTATTTAATTTCCATGTGTTTAATTCTCAACTTAACTGAATTTTTTTAAAAATAACTGATTTATGGGTTAGTTAATTATTTAATCAAACTTTATCCAAAATTATATATTTAATTTGACAATTTAATTTAATCAATAAATAAATATTCAATCGATTATTTTTAGAATTTTTGATTTATTGTCAAATAAACAATATTAATTAAGAATAATTTTAATTAAATCTAATTAAATTAATTAAGTAGCCAAATTAAGCTTAATTAATTAAATATTTATCATATTCAATCAATTGCACTTAGGATAAAATGGAATTATTTATCATGAAATAATATTTAATTAAGGATAATTAGGATAGATTAGGAATATTCCCTAATGTAGATTTATGATAGGATCAATTAGGGTTTTGACAATTTGATGTGCTGATGTGCCCTAGGTTAGGACTTTAGGGTCAATTTTGATTGATTTGTTGATGTAGGAGGTTAATAGAACTGAAGCCCATTTTGGGGGTATTACAATAACAAATTATAGTTTGTATTGTTTTTGTAAGTTAGTGAGACTTCCTTGGGTGGGTGCCTAAGGTGATTGAGTAGTGTGCTCTAGGAAGTGTACATGAATGCCTATGCATTCCCATTATTGTAATAAGATATACTTATAATAAGGTATTATATTTCTCATGGGTATTATCCCCATTGTGGGTTTCACCCTGTTTAGGTTTCCATGATAAAAAAAATGTGTTATGTGGTGTTTCATGCTTATTGATTTATGTTTACATATTTTATTCTATGCATATCAGTAAAAAAGCATAAGTGAATAAGGGTTTACTACTTTAAGGGTTTTAAGGGGTTTTGAGTTTTGTATTTTGGGAGAAACTTATTCACCCCCTCTTAGTTGCTTATTTCTATTTCCAAAACTCTCTATCTCTCTCTCTCTCTCTAGGATATCTAATGGGTGCTAAATGGTTATAAGGGGTCCAAAAATACATTAATGTAACCTACAACCCCTTACGACCCCTCGACATACAATATTGTTTGGTAAGGAGTTGTAATGGGTCATAATGGGTCATTAGGTGTCTTATAATAGATTTGTATATCCTATGACCCCTTAGGAACCTTTAGAATACATTAATTTATTGTAGGACTCCTAGGATATATTAACAATCACAAGGGGTCATACGAGGTCTTTAGGGGTCCGAGGATACATTAATGTAACTTAGGGCCCCTTACAAACCCTCAACATACTTTATTTTATGGTAAGGAGTTCTAAGGGGTCATAAGGGGTCGAGGGATAGATTACTATATCCTATGACCCCTTAGAATCTCTTATGACCTCATAGGACCCCTTAAGATCCGTTATTTCCCATTACAACCACTTATAATACATTAATGTATCCTAGGGACTCATAGGATACATTAATGGATAATGGGGTTTGTAAGGGGTCATAAGTGTTCCTAAGGGATCCTAAGATATATTCATGTATCCTACGACCCCTTAGACCACTTAAGACCCCTTGGGACCCCTCAACTTACATTATTATATCCAAGGACCCCTCTAGACCCCCATTACCCATTAATGTATTATATGAGTCATAGTATACATTAATGTATGGTAAGGGGTCATAAGGGGTCGTAAGGGGTTTTAAGGGGTCCTATTAAAAATTAAGGGTGCTAAGGAGTCTTAAGTGGTTCTAATGGGTTCTTAGATATATTAAGAGGTCCTAGGATACATATTGGGTTCTAAGGGGTCCCTATTTCCCTTCTTTCCTTCTTCCCCACCTCTATCTCTCTTACTCTCTCCCTCTTTACCTTCTCTCCATCTTCCCTCTCTCTTCCCTCTCTCTCTCTATCTCTCACCCCCCATTATCTAGAGATGAGGTAGAGAGAGAGGGAAAATTGGGGGAAGAGATGGTGAGAGGAGGGAGGGTAGAGACTGAAAGATGGTAATCAGGGGGAATAAATGACCTGAGAGGGGGAGGGGGAGAGAGAAGAGGTAGAACCTATACTAGATTTCTTTCTCCGTCTCTCCCTTTTCTCCCCTCTGTCCCTCTTTTCCTCTCTCTCCCTCTTTGTCTCTCCCCCTAACCCTAAAACCTATAACCATAATCCATCAACCTTAAATCCTTTCTCCCTTTTCCCCCACTCTTCCCCCTATCTCTCTCCTTTTTCTTCTCTCAATTTTCCCCACCTCTCATCCATGTACCCCTGTTTACCCTAAACTCTAATATTTTAACATGGACCCTAATTAAAGTTATAAATTAAAATTTACCCACTTTTATCAGTGCAATTTCCCAAAATAATATTGAGTGAGGGTTTGGAGGTAGTACCCCTTGTAAGGGTCTATGGGCAGCACCCCTTACAGGGGTTTAGGGGTAGCACCCCTTGTGGGGTCAAGGAGAAGTGCCCCTCGTAGGGTCTGGGGATAGATCCCCATACACACTCCCTATTGCAGTACATGGCAGGGTTGAGGGGCAGTACCCACACCACCAAGACCAAATTAGTACCTTGAGAACCACACAAAAATCCATGGCACACTGTTGGAAACAATTGTCTGAAGGAAATTGCTACTCAATTATGTATTGTCTTTGATGTCAAACTATGTCATAGTCCGCAGCAATCAGTTTCTACCGAGCTCAGTCGGTCTACCAGAAAGGAATATTAGTGCTTACCGAGTCCACTCAGTTATCGAAGAAAAGTAGTGTCTACCGAGTTCACTCGGTTGCCGAAGAAAGTTTAGTGTTTACCGAGTTCAGTCGGTCATCGAAGAAAAGTTTAGTGTTTATCGAGTTCAGTCGATCATCGAAGAAAAGCTAGTGTTTATCGAGTTCAGTCGGTCACCAAAGAAAAGTTAGTGTTTACCGAGTTCAGTCGATTATCGAAGGTAAAGGATTGTTGGTGTTTACCGAGTTCCCTCGGTCACCGAAAGATTATAGAAAGTTATGGTCACCGAGCACTGTCGGCCCTTGAAGGATTTTTGCAAATAGAGTTTACTTAATTCAGCCGACTGTTATACTAAATAATGTCAATTTGACTAATCCAAAATCATATAAATAAAAGGTCAAATGTGAAAAATAAAAGCAGCAGAAGATTTACAGAAGAAAAGCAGGAAAGGTGAATGCGAATTTGTGAAGGATGTTCAGATATCCTTGAGGAGCAGCAGAAGATTTACAGAAGAAAAGCAGGAAAGGTGAATGCGAATTTGTGAAGGATGTTCAGATATCCTTGAGGAGAAGCAGAAGATTTACAGAAGAAAAGTAGGAAAGGTGAATGCGAATTTGTGAAGGATGTTCAGATATCCTTGAGGAGCAGCAGAGATTTATTCAATCAGAGAGGATCAGACTTATGCAGAACAGAGATCTGTAATCAGCAAGACAGTTGCATTATTATATAGGTCACTTTTTCATTGTTACCTTCTTATCATTGTAACAGTGAATTCTAAATCTCTTAACCGAGTTGGTTTAACAACCATAATGTAAATCCTCTAACAAGGTGACAATTCCATTGAATTGTTTTCAAGACCTCTTACCAGGCCACTCCTAGCAGGGTGTTTTAAATCCTCTAACAAGGTCACACCTAACAGTGTGTTTTGTAACCTTTTACCGGGTTGGCTTCTAACCGGGCATCACTTCAGAAAAGTGAAAATCAGTATCTAGATACATTGGTGGTTTTTCCCATATTGGGTTTCCATGTTAAATCTTGTGTCTCTTGTGTTCTTAATTGCTTTCTCAATCATATACATGTGCTGATAAATATATAAAGATAATATTGCTAATACTTTCTGCATCTTCAAAGTGACTACAATCTATTTACCGAGTGCTGAAACAGATAACATTGTTAAGATATCCTAAGGGATCTGCAAAGAATTAATTGTGAAGTGTTTTTATGGTTGACTGATTCACCCCCCCCCCCCCCCTCTCAGTCACTTCATCCATATTCCATCAATTGGTATCAGAGCCTTTGGTGCTTGCAGGAAGGGTTTCAAGGACCTAAGCTAAAGATCAGGATGTCTTACAAGAGGGAAATTCCAAAGCTTAACAGAGATAACTTTTCAGCATGGCAAGGTCTCATGCGACTTCATCTGGCTTCCATTGGTGATTCAGGATGCAAATACATTGATGAAGAATACACAATTCCTAATGGCACATTAACTGTTGAAGACATTGCAGATAAAAAGACTCACAACACCATGATGATAGACATTGCATCTGCTCTCAGCTATGAAGAATTTGATGATATTAAAGACTGCACCACTGCATATGAAATGTGGGTGGCACTGAAGAAAATATATGGTGGTGATGCAAATGTGAAAAGAGCCAAAGCAGAAAGCCTAAGAGGACAGTTTGACAAGATGAATATGAAGGAAGATGAAAACATTGCAAAATATGTTGAAAGGATCAAAGCAAGTGTAAGTGCAATTAGAGCTTTTGGAGGAACAATCTCAGATGAGACTGTTATAAGTAAGGTACTCAGAACACTACTCCCTATCTATGCAATAAGAGTATCAGCTATTCAAGAAAGAAGATGTGAAGCGAACCACAATATAACTTTGGATGCTTTAGTTGGAAGATTGACAGCTTTTGAATTAGACAACTATGACAACTATGTTCCTAGTTCCAAAAATATTGAATCAGCATTTGAGGCCAAGGTTTCACTAAATAAGAACAAGAAAATTAAAGAAGTTCAGTCAGACAGTGAAGAAGAATCAGAAGAAAGTTCTGATAGTGATCTTGAAATTGTAGAAGCATTACTTGCAAAGAAGTACTCTAGAGGGAAAGGTAAGTATAAAGGTAAAACTCCTTTAATCTATTTTTCATGTGAAGAAATTGGACATATTGCAGCTAGGTGCCCAAACAAGCAAGTCAAAGAAGAAAAGAGAAGTCACAAGTACTATGGCAAAAAGAATTTCAAATCATACAAGGATAAAGGTAAGAAATCATGTTTTATGGCTAAAGATTCTGATGATAGTGAAGAAGAAATTGTCTTTATTGCTATAAAAGATGAATCTGATGATGATGAAGATAAGATGGCACTTATTTCTCATATAAGCAAAGATGATATATGGATAATAGACAGCGGATGTTCACACCACATGACTGGTGACAAGACAAAATTTGAATATCTAGAAGACTGTGATAGTGGTAATGTAAGATTTGGAAACAATGAACCTTGTTGTATAAAAGGAAAATGAGGAATCTCATTAACCAAAGAACTCATATGTGATAATGCTTACTGGGTTGAAGGATTAAAACATAATCTTCTAAGTGTAGCATAGCTAATCAACACTGGTTTCAAGGTTGAATTCATGAATGGTCAAGCAAGACTGCTGGATGGAAAAGGAAAACTCATTGGATCAGGCAAACAAACAAAAGGTAATTTATTTTATCTTGATCTCAATGAATATTCATGCTTTATTGCTCAAATAGAAGAAATTTGGCTATGGCACAAAAGGTTATGTCAAGTGAATTTTGATAACATGATAAAAATAAGCAAATTCAAGAAGGTTAGAGGCATTCCTACTTTGAAGAAACCTGACACTAGTCTATGTAAGAATTGTCAGATTGGCAAAATGAATAAAACTAGTTTCAAGAGTAAGAACTATCAGTCTAAAGAAATTTTGGAAATTGTGCATACTGATTTATGTGGACCTATTGGAATACAAAGCTATACTGGAGATAAATTCTTTATTCTTTTCGTTGATGATTATTCTAGAATGATGACTGTCATGTATTTAAGAGGAAAATCAGAAGCATTTGAAAAGTTCAAATGGTACTTAGCAAGAGTAGAAAAAGAAACAGGGAAAAGATTGAAATGCTTAAGATCAGACAGAGGTGGTGAATTCATCTCCCATGATTTTAACAACTTCTGCATTGAAAGAGGAATCAAAAGACAGGTATCAGCTCCTAGAACTCCTGAGCAGAATGGAATAGCAGAAAGAAGAAACAGATCTATTATGGATTGTGCAAGGACTCTAATGATAGAAAAGAACATCGCTATAAAGTACTAGAAGGAAGCTATCAGCACTGCAGTTCATACCTTGAACCGAGTACAATTGAAGAAAGACACATTCAAAACTCCTTATGAATTATGGTATGGCTATAAACCTAATGTAAGTTACATGAAAATATTTGGTAGCAAGTGTTATATCTTAAAAGAATCTAGAAGAAATAAATTTGATGTGAAAAGTGATGAAGGAATATTCCTAGGATATTCTAGCAAAAGCAAGGCATACAAATGTCTGAACTTATCTACTCACAAAGTCATAGAAAGTATACATGTAAAATTTGATGAGTTTGCAGAAAAGACAGAGGAAGAAAGCAAAAGGGAACCTGAGAACTACAAAAGATTCATTTACATTGAACCTGAAACATTGACAGACACAACTATCAATAAGGAAGCTATATCTAACGAGCCAAGCACAGTTACCGAGTCACAGGAAGAAGTTCAAACTGAGTCACAGGAAGAAATTCAGACCGAGTCTCAGCCTGAAGTTACCGAGCAAATATCTACCGAGCCCGAGCAACCTGAAGAAGAGATCCTAGAAGACAACAGCTTGAATCATTCAAAAGGCAAGGAACCTATACTAGCCAAATATGTCAGAAGACATCATACACCAGATCAAATCATTGGAAACAAATCAGATGGTACTATGACAAGAAGCAAGCTAAAAGTTACATGTCTGTTTACTGATTTTGAACCTAGAAATATCAAAGATGCATTAGAAAATGAAAGTTGGATTGAAGCAATGAATGAAGAATTAGAACAAATACAAAAGAACAAAACTTGGACCCTTGTACCTAGACCTAAAGATAAGAATGTAATTGGAAAAAAATGGGTATTCAGGAATAAGCTGAATGAAGATGGTCAAGTATCTAGAAACAAAGCTAGACTAGTATGTAAAGGTTACTCTCAAGAAGAAGGTATAGATTATGGAGAAACTTTCGCTCCTGTTGCAAGATTAGAAGGTGTAAGAACTCTACTTGCTTATGCAGCACACAAAGGATTTAAGGTATATCAGATGGATATAAGATCTGCATTTCTCAATGGAATTCTTGATGAAGAAGTCTACATTGAACAACCTGAAGGTTTTGTTGATCCAGATAAAAGGGACATGGTCTGCAGGTTACACAAAGCACTGTATGGGTTAAAACAAGCTCCTAGAGCATGGTATGAAAGACTCCATAACTATTTGATCCAGATTAATTTCAAAAGAGCTAATGATAACAGTAATCTGTATATTAAAGAAGGACCGGATGACAAAATATTATTGGCAGAAATATTTGTGGATGATACTATATTTACAGGGAATGAGGATCAGTGCAAAGAATTTTCAGAGCAAATGAACAGAGAATTTGAAATGTCTATGTTTGGTTTAATAAAATTCTTTGTTGGTCTTCAAATTCAGCAAAGCAAGAATGGTATATACATTACTCAATCCAAATACATTAAGGAGATACTTAAGAAGTTTGGTATGGAAGATTCAAAACCAGTTGGTACACCCATGTGTACTGGACTGAAACTTACTAAAAATGATGATTCAAAGGAAGTTGATCAGACCCTATACCGATCTATGATTGGAAAATTGCAGTATGTAGTACACACAAGACCTGATATTGCCTTAGCAGTTGGTATAGTAGCTAGATTCTCAGCAAAACCTAAGGAAAATCACATGATGGCAATCAAAAGAATCTTAAGATACTTAAGAGGAACTGAAGAATATGGTTTGTGGTATAAATTTGGAGGCAATCTAGACTTGAAAGTGTTTACTGATGCTGATTGGGCAGGAAACATTGATGACAGAAAAAGCACAAGTGGTGGAGCATTTTTTCTTGGAAAAAGACTGGTATCCTGGACTAGTAAAAAGCAGAATTGTACATCTCAATCCATAGCCGAAGCAGAATATGTTGCTGCTGTAGTAAACTGTTCAAATATTGTTTGGTTTAAAGAGCTATTAGAAGGTATGAAGGTTGAAATCAAAGAACCAGTTGTTATATTTTGTGACAATACCAGTGCAATAAACATTTCTAAGAATCCAGTGATGCATTCCAAAACCAAGCACATTGCTATTAAATATCACTTTGTCAGAGAATTGGTGCAGGAGAAGGAAATCAGATTAGAATATATTCATACAAAAGAACAGATTGCAGACATTTTTACCAAACCATTACCTAAGGATGCATTTGTGTATCTAAGAGGTAAGTTAGGGGTCATTCCCCTATCCGAGGCTCACTAAATACAATTTTAGTGATGCATCAACCAGAACATGATTGAAAATCAACTTGTTGATGCAGCATATTAAAGGAATCATTGCATATGAATCAGTACTTGAGGTACATTAATTTTCACCGGTAATATGTGAATTGTCTTTGGCATGTGTTGTCAAAGAGGGAGTGTTTGCTATGTCATTGCTATTACTTCAAGAAATTTTCAATAGTCAGAAGGAAGAATTTTTAGGATACAGGAAGTTTGCTGACAGAGGGAAATTTGAATCTAAACCGAGCTAACTCTTTTAAATTTCTTATGCTATGACATATTGTGTTGCCATCAATGCCAAAGAGGGAGATTGTTGGAAACAATTGTCTGAAGGAAATTGCTACTCAATTATGTATTGTCTTTGATCTCACACTATGTCATAGTCTGCAGCAATCAGTTTCTACCGAGCTCAGTCGGTCTGCCAGACAGGAATATTAGTGCTTACCGAGTCCACTCGGTTATCGAAGAAAAGTAGTGTCTACCGAGTTCACGCGGTTGCCGAAGAAAGTTTAGTGTTTACCGAGTTCAGTCGGTCATCGAAGAAAAGTTTAGTGTTTACCGAGTTCAGTCGGTCATCGAAGAAAAGCTAGTGTTTACCGAGTTCAGTCGGTCACCAAAGAAAAGTTAGTGTTTACCGAGTTCAGTCGGTTATCGAAGGTAAAGGATTGTTGGTGTTTACCGAGTTCCCTCGGTCACGGAAAGATTATAGAAAGTTATGGTCACTGAGCACTGTCGACCCTTGAAGGATTTTTGCAAATAGAGTTTACTTAATTCAGCCGACTGTTATACTAAATAATGTCGATTTGACTAATCCAAAATCATATAAATAAAAGGTCAAATGTGAAAAATAAAAGCAGCAGAAGATTTACAGAAGAAAAGCAGGAAAGGTGAATGCGAATTTATGAAGGATGTTCAGATATCCTTGAGGAGCAGCAGAAGATTTACAGAAGAAAAGCAGGAAAGGTGAATGCAAATTTGTGAAGGATGTTCAGATATCCTTGAGGAGCAGCAGAAGATTTACAGAAGAAAAGTAGGAAAGGTGAATACGAATTTGTGAAGGATGTTCAGATATCCTTGAGGAGCAACAGAGATTTATTCGATCAGAGAGGATCAGACTTATGCAAAACAGAGATCTGTAATCAGCAAGACAGTTGCATTATTATACAGGTCACTTTTTCATTGTTACCTTCTTATCATTGTAACAGTGAATTCTAAATCTCTTAACCGAGTTGGTTTAACAACCATAATGTAAATCCTCTAACAAGGTGACAATTCCATTGAATTGTTTTCAAGACCTCTTACCAGGCCACTCCTAGCAGGGTGTTTTAAATCCTCTAACAAGGTCACACCTAACAGTGTGTTTTGTAACCTTTTACCGGGTTGGCTTCTAACCGGGCATCACTTCAGAAAAGTGAAAATCAGTATCTAGATACATTGGTGGTTTTTCCCATATTGGGTTTCCACGTTAAATGTTGTGTCTCTTGTGTTCTTAATTGCTTTCTCAATCATATACATGTGCTGATAAATATATAAAGATAATATTGCTAATACTTTCTGCATCTTCAAAGTTACTACAATCTATTTACCGAGTGCTGAAATAGATAACATTGTTAAGATATCCTAAGGGATCTGCAAAGAATTAATTGTGAAGTGTTTTTATGGTTGACTGATTCACCCCCCCCCTCTCAGTCACTTCATCCATATTCCATCAGCACACACCATTTCCTCAATGGAATGTTAGATTTTTACATTTGGCACACACCATATTTAGAATTTTTTTTGCATTTTTTTATTGCCAAATAGGGTTTTTGCCCTTTTAACTACATTGGGATACACCAAACCTAAAGCTTGGATTTTCCTTGAGAATCCAACCCAAAGGCTTGGAGGATTCAAATAGGCCTAAGATGTGTTTTCCAACAAACATACAAAAAATTCACATGGTTAGATAGCTAATAGATCTCTCTATTAGCTATCTAACCTTATAATCTATTTTGAATTTTGATTATGTTAACCTTTTCATCTCTAATCTCTTTTGTAAGTATGCCCATTTTTTGTGAAAAACCAACATGTAGTATTTTGGGCTTAGAGTTTGGCTCATTCCTCTACTTTTGAAACAAGTTACATTTTTAGAATCTAGACTGCATTCTACACACTTCAAAAAAATTAAGTTTTGATTTTTTATTAGTTTTCAATAATTTTTAGGGGGAGCACACACAAATTTCACATTTTTAGGATGTGTCCACTTTTAAAATTCGTAAAAAATCATACATTCATAAAAAAAATTAGCAGAAAAATCTGGGATAAACTGTGGTGCTAGGTAACTTCTCACTAGATAAATTAAAAGAATTAAAAAAAAGTTGACATTTTAGGGGGAGCATACTAGATGCTATGTTATGTTTTTCACAGAAAATAGGACCAATTTTTGTGCTCCTTCCCTTTTTGAAGGCCTTAATCTCCACCATTTACAAAATAAATTAGTAGTTTAGAAACTAGATTTAGAGTACTATAACAATTGTTCTTGTTGTATTTTAAAATTTTGAGTCCAGCTAACTTCAATTTCTCATCAAAGTTCATAGTTTGCTGATGTCAAAAAAAAAAGTGGCTTCTTATACCTTTTTTTGGTATCCCCTTGACCTATCCCAACACCCAACTTGCCTTACCTTGAACATAATTTTTTCCAAGTTGGGATCAAGAAGGGGCAAGACTAATCCTCTGGGGATGTACCAATTTTCTCTCAAGACATATACATCAAGTGAGTCTAGGATTTGGGGTTGATTTCAAAACCACTAGGGAGTAAACCCAAAGCCTAATCCAATTTTTCTACTCATGCGAGCTGGAAGAATGTATATTATATCTATATATACATAGTATTATTACCTTGAGAGGCATCTTTATAGGGGCAACACAAATTAAGGAATTTGTGTGCATAAAAATGAAATTTCTTAGATAGTTATTATAAGTTGCAATTTCTACTGTGTGTTTGTGGCTACATTCCAAGTCTTATCCTATGATCACACCTCATTTGAAGTCATCATGTGGGATTTATTAAAGATTCTTTCCTAACTGTCATGTTCTTCATTTTCCCAATCATTCTTGGTGTTCATCGATCAAATTTCCAATCTACAAGCTGGAATTCTGAGTTGTGATTGTGCTAGCGGGTTATTAAGTTTAAGGACATGAATTATTATTTTTATCACATCTCTTAGTTTATTCATTAGGGGTTATTCCTAGGGTTTTGGGAGCTGACCTAATTATTGTATTATGTTTTCTCTTCTCTTGGGAAATGTGATATGTTCTAGTCCAATTGATGATTGTATTGGCTATATAAGATTATGGACTTGTTCCTAAGAGATAAGTTAGTCTTCATAAGATTATTTGGTCATAGTTTGGATAGGGTTAGAAGGGATTTTTTGATCATAATCAAACATGTATACTTGGCATATAATATTGCATGTTGCAGATCAATTGTAATTGATTTTTTTATTATAATTATGAATAGGCAAAAAATGGAGCTTTAACAATGCATCTAACATTCCTCCTATTCATTTGTATTTTGGAATTGGAATTGAGTAAGTAATGCTTGAAATCAGATAGGATAAAATACATACCTCATGAAGGAATTAATCTAGAAATACCTATTTTTTTATTCCTATGTATAGTCTCAGGAAATTGTGCAACCAGATCTAGGACCAGAAAACCGCAACAGAGAAAACCCAGAAAACTTTTGTCTCTCTATTATGCAGTCAAGGATGGTGGATCCAATGAAGGATAGTCCAAACCTTGTATCCAACAGAATTACACAGTGAAATACTCAACACAAAAGAAAAAACCATAAATGATTCAAGTAATTTACATTAACATGCCTGACTATAAGGCCTTCCAGGTTAGGGCCAATCACAAAGTGAAACAATTTTGCAAGATCCACAACCAGATCCAATATAATCTCAGCTAGTTTAGCTCTAAAGACAATCCAAAGCTTATGGAAACCGTAAGATAGATCTAAACTTGTGCTCTCAAGCCACCAATAAATCTCCTTGTTCCCAAGTATGCAAACCCCTAGCTCTACTAAAAATGACTATCAGATTACAATATGATCTACAAGAACATCAAGAAAATTTCCACAACTTCACCCTTAAGCTTCGCATTTGACATTCAGATCTGCAATGTTGTTTAAGTCTTGATCTTCTAATCTCTCTATCCCTAAACATCTACCCAAGCCCTCCTTAAATACTAATCATGAACCATAAGTCAGCTGGATGAAACCCTTAACTCCCTAGAAAAAATAATTAAATGCCATACAAGTTGGCTTACAAATGTATACAAACATTTAATTCTAAATGTTGGCCCAAGACAATGGCTACCAACAATTAATTCACCAAGTCATCTCTACAAATCACACAGAACTCCAGTCGGTAAGTCAAAACTACCGAGCGACAATAAAATCACTGAGCATGCCAAGCATCACCGAGAACCAATGTTGACTAAGCACCACAAGCATGACCGAGTAACAATTTCACTGAGTTCCAGAGACTACCGAGTTACTTCAGTGACTGAGCTTCCTTCAATGACCAAGACTATTGGTCAAGGTTGTAACCAAGTAACACCAGCTAAAATACAAACACTCCATGTAGTTTTACCAAGGACACAGAATGCCCTGCCTTAACCTCGAATGTCCCTGCATCAGACACCCCAGGTTCCAAAAGATGTTCATATGTGAGAAGAACATCTTTTAGGATTCAACACATAAATCTTGAATAGTTTCTTCACATACAAGTCCTCCACCTTTTCTACTTGCAAAGTCTTCCACTTCAGTTTCCTTTGTCTCTTCAACTCTTTTCTTGAAAATGTATAGGTCGGTTCTTCATACTAATCATTCATTTTCTCAGGATCTACAATCTCAACTCAACTACCAATACTCAAGCTTTTTCTACCAATTGTTGTATCCATCAAAGGCATCAGTGAAAACTTCCTATCATTATTATCAATAGTAAACAAATTTCCTACACAGTCATAAATAGCTCTACAATCATATTGCCAAGGTCTACCAAGAAATATATCACAACTATTCATCTTCACAATATCACATAGCACAAGAACCTTGTACTAGCCAATCTAAACATCAATGAAGCATTGTTCTCTAACTTTCAAAGCATGAACATCTTGTAACCAACCAAGCCTATAAGGACAAGGATGCTTCATTCTACTCAAACCAAGTTTCTGAACCAGGTCCTCAGCAAAAAGGTTATTAGTACTACCACTATCAACAATAACATCATAGAGTTTACCTTTAGTCTTGCATTGGGTCCTAAAAAAGTTACTCCTCTGACAAGGTTCATCCTTTGTACCGAGCAATGTTCACCGAAGTAGCAAGTTCTCTGATTTAGGTTCATTCTAAATATTCTCATTCATCATAGTAATTCATTGGTCAACCTTCTTCTATGTACACTCAAAAGAATGGTGTCCTTCCTCTCCATAGTTATAGAAAGTACCCTTAAAGATAACTCTACGTGTCTTCTTCTTTGGTTCCATAGGTTTCTATTCATCTTCTGCATCAGTCAGTTTCTCCTTCACCGAGTGATCAATATTTTCTTTCCCTCGGGAGTTACTCGGTTGTTTCCTTTTCAATTTATCTTCTACCTTCAGAGAATACTGATAAGCATCTTAAATAGAATTAATCTTCAACATACCAAGCTCATCTTGAATATTGAATCTTAGACCATTCACATACCGAGATACCTTTTCCTTACCAAGCTCTCAGTGTCAAGACCAAATAGTAAGTTTGTAGAACTCCTTGGTATAATCTTCAATAGACAAATCCTTCTATTTTAGATTCTACAACTTCTTAAACAAGTCAAGCTCATATTTAGTCGGTATGAACTTAGCTTTCAACTTAGTCACCATCAATCTCCACTGATTGATCTTTATTTCACCTTCATCTTCTTTGTCTCTTTGTAGTTCTTTCCACCAAAGAGAAGCATGTCCTTTCAACTTTGTCTATGCTAATCTCACCTGAAGAGGATCTTCAATTTCTTCCAGCTCAAAGAAATCTTCAAGTTCACCAATCCAATCAATCAGATTGTCAGGCTTCAAAGTACCAAAGAAAGTAGAAACTTCCATTCGGTAATTACTAAACCGAGTAGCAGGTCTAGGCAACCGAGCAGTTCTATCTTCACCAATTTTTTTCCTCTGGTCATCACCACTAGATCCAATAGTTTCAAATTATTCAATAGCTTCTTCATAGCCATCCTCAGTACCAACATTCTGAGGTATACTAGCAATAGTTCTCATGATCTCGCTGACCATATCATTCTTCATCAATTCCATCTCAGATCTGAAATCTAATTTCACCTTCTCTATGATCCAGGATTCAATAGTATCAAAAAGATATGAAATAACTCTAGGGTCCAATCTTCTTGGAGGAATCCTTAAAGAATAAGAGAAAATCTCTGCAACAAACCCTCACCAACCACCTTGTGAAAATTTCCAAGTTACAACAAGTCAGATCTCAACCTACAATCTTGTAAACAACTAGGGCACAATTTCAAAAGTTTAGTGCTTCAGATCTGCAATTCAGATTGCACACAATCTCTGCTCTAATAAGATCAACTTCACAAGATCATCCTTTCTAGGTCAAGCTTCTGCTTCAACAAGATAAAACCTTCGCTTCAACATGAACAAAATTTTTCTCTGATACCACCTTATGTAGTCAAGGATGGTGGATCCCATGAAGGATAGTCCAAACCTTGCAACCAATAAAATTACATAGTGGAATACTCAACACAACAAAAAACACTATAAATGTTTCAAGTAATTTTCATTAACATGCCTGGCTGTAAGGCCTTCCAAGTTAGGGCCAATTACAAAGTGAAACAATTCTGTAAGATCCACAACTAGATCCAATACAATCTCAGCTAGTTCAGCTTTGAAGATAATCAGAAGCTGATGAAAACCCTAAGGAAGATATAAACATGAGCTCGCAAGCCACCAAGCAATTTCCTTGTTCCCAAGTATGCAAACCCCTAGCTCTACTACAAATGACTATCAAATTACAATCTGATATGCAAGAACATCAAGAACTTTTCCACAACTTTTCCCTCAAGCTTCTCATTTGACATTCAGATTTGCTCCATTGTTTAAGTCCCGATCTTCTAATCTCCCTATCCCTAAACATCTACCTAAGCCCACCTTAAATACTAATCATCAACCATAATTCGGCTGGATGAAACCCTTAACTCCCTAAAAAAATTAATTAAATGCCATACAAGTTGGCTTACAAATGTATACAAACATTTAATTCTGCATGTCAGCCCAAGATAATGGCTACCAATAATTAATTAACCAAGTCAGCTCAACAAATCACACAAAACTCTAGTCGGTAAGTCAGAACTACTGAGCGACAGTAAAATCATTGAGCACGCCAGGCATTGCCAAGCACCAGTGTCGATCGAGCACCGCAGACATGACTGAGCAATAATTTCATTGAGTTCCAGAGACTATCAATTTCTTTCAATGACTGAGCTTCCT
The DNA here is from genome assembly GCA_027943335.1 of Chamaecyparis obtusa. Taxonomy (NCBI): domain Eukaryota; kingdom Viridiplantae; phylum Streptophyta; class Pinopsida; order Cupressales; family Cupressaceae; genus Chamaecyparis; species Chamaecyparis obtusa. The sequence continues at coordinate 74,825 of BSBK01004189.1, read as the reverse complement.
TCAATGACCAAGATCGTTGGTCAAGGCTACAACCAAGTAACACTAGCCAAAATACAAACACTCCATGTAGTTTTACAGAGGACACAAAATGCCCTGCCTTAACCTCGGATGCCCTTGCATCACTCTAGAAGTAGGTCAACTTTGACCCAGATAGCAAGGCACAATCTTACCCTAGGGCATAATTGTACCCCTTAATAAAGGTCATCCTTGACCCAACTACTTTGACAAAAATTCTATTTTCAGATCTTGAAAGTTTGAAAAAAAGGGTACTCAAATTTGCACTTTAATTCTTGAAATAACGACTGTAGATATCTAAAAATGGTGTTTTGGGGTGGCTATATAGGGTTTTGCCTTAGTCAAACCCCTATTTTGGTGATCTCCACCTCCACAAATATCCAGATGTAATAGAATATGTGTGTGTATTGAATGTGTAATGCCAAGATGTAATCCTCTATATTGAAACCCTAGCATGAATATGTATGAGAAATCAATGCATATATTTGAATAAGATAAGAAAGCATACCAAGCCCCTGAGGCTAAAGTATTCTTACAAAACTCATAATCCGTAATTGCTACCCCATGATTGTATCTTTGAATGCTTGAATATTGATAATGGTGGATCAAGGAAGAAAGGATCTCTCTTGCTCCGAATAGATGTTCACAATGGCGTGCTCACAAAAATGCTTGATATCAATAATGGCTTGATCTTCTATATCATCCTCTTCTTCACTTCACTATTTCTTTCTTTCTTCAATTAACTAAGTCTCCTCGATGGATCCTTTCTCATGAAATTGTTTGATCTTTCTTGATGTCCTTATTGTGAAAATGAAGGCAAATGAGAGTCTTTATATAGAGGTTTCAAGGTGAGGCTCCTAGAGTAATGTGAGGACCCATAATTCAAATTTCACCTTGAATTAAGATCAAATCACAATAACCAACTAATGAGGTAAAATAATTAAATGAATTACAAATTAAAACCCTTTCGCATTCAGATCTGAGAGCTCGACATTGATTTTGGGGCCCTCTGGGACCAAAATTTGAAAAGGAGGATCGAATCCCACAAGAGATCAAATATGACCTTAGCTTTGACCTAGGTTAGGGATGACCTCACCTATGACCTAGGTTAGGGTCAATCTCAACCTTGACCCAGGGGTTTAGATCTAGCTAGAACAGGAAATAGAAGGTTCCGAGGGTGCTCAAAGACCTAGAAATGATAATAGAAAAAAGTGCCAAAGAGAGGCACAAAGTCCTATGATGAATATGATGAAGGCCATGAGGACCTATTTCTATGTCCTACCTAGAAAATAGAGTGATAGAGGAGGGAAATTAAGGAGAATCCTTAAGATCCTAACCCTAATTTCACCTAGAATGAAGGAATCAAATGCAGAATGCATCCTAAATGCAAGTTTATCATGATAAATGCACTAAAAGAGGGTGCTAAACCTACCAATATAGAAGTGATTCTATTGTAAGACTATACATTTATCCCCCACTTTATCTTAGATATGACACTACGTGAATATGTAAGCTAAAGTAAGAAAACATCATAGTAAATAAAAAGGATATAGCCAAGTCCTTGATGTAGAGATCCTGCAAGAAACTGTTAGAACCTGTAGCACACAAGGTTAATGAAAATCACAAATCACCTAAAGCTTACTATATGATGACTTTAGAAGTGCATAAAGCCCCTTATGCCCCCCTATTTTAGCTTTCTACTTTTGAAGAGTGAAACAGGGTGATAAGGATAACTTTTTACACTCGATATGCAATTTGTTGAAAATTTCTTTCCTAAACCAATTAGAATTATTCCTAGCCTTCATAAATTCATTCAAGAAGTTAGGTATCTGAATCATGATTCCAACATCACTTATTGAAAATAGAGTTACCAAACTCAAGTTATGATGAAAAGAGTGAATGTCTATCTAAATGCATAAGGAAGGAAATCCAAATTTACTATGAGTAAACCCTAAGAGAAACCCTAACAAAACCCTAATTTTGACTATAAAAAAGAAAAAGGAAGTCATACTTACTCATTCTTACCATTTATGGATTCAAAGAGAGAAATCAAGATGCCGAGGAGAAAAGAACTTCAAGCGACGTGCATGGAGCTCCTGAGATAGTGCCTAGCTACTAGACGGTGACTTCCTAAGGTGAGTTTGTTGTTATTTATTTATGTACTTCACAAATTCTTGATTTTTATAGGCAAGGTTGACCCTGACCCTTAAAGGTCAACGCTGACCTAGTTATGTCGACCTTGACCCAAGAAGGTCGACATGAACTAGAAGGTCTTTGCCTAATCTAGGATGAGGTTGACCTTGACCCAACAAGGTTGACTCTGACCAAGGAAAGTTGACCTTGACCTAGGAAGGTTGAATATGACCTAACTAAGGTCGACCTTGATCTAGTCAATATGACCTAACTAAGGTCGACCTTGATCTAGTCAAGTTTGATTTACTGATTTGATGATACATAATGCTGATATGATGTTTGTTTTTGCTTACAAGATGTGGTTCATCTCCAAGAGCATCCCTTTGGAGAGTTGCTAGGCATTGTCATAGAGAGGTTGTTTAAGCTTGATGATGATGAGATGCAGTTACTAAGAGATGTGGGACTATACTGGGTATCAGTCCTACCACATATCAGACTACACCAAGCCATGCTATTGGCTCTAATAGAGAGGTGGGATGATGATACATGCTCCTTTCATCTTCCCTCAAGAGAGATTATAGTGACACTAGAGGATGTCTACAGGACCCTGCAGCTTCCGATTTGAGGTGAGACTATTAGACCAAGGGCACATCATGTTTGTGAGGAGATCCTTGCAGATAAAGAGTATTTCTTGGGATGGGTTCCTTTTTTCATCCATACTGTCAGGCCCTACACCTTTGGTACAGAGAGTGATTCTTTGTATAGCATCCTTGGTTGTGTTACCCAACTCAAAGGGTACCATATTTTCTACACCTCTTACCCATCTTCTACAAAGGATGGAGATCAAGAGGACCATGTTCTCATGGGGTCACAACATGTTAGCCCAGCTATACCATGAGCTATTTCAACTAGTGAGATACCAAAGAGAGAGTCTTTCGATATGCACACTCTTGCAGATTTGGTTATTTGAGCATTTTGCATGTACATGTCCACAGGGTGCTCCATTGATGGTAGATGTGAGTACACCAAGAGTCATTTCTTATCCTCTGAGAGATGCCTGGAAGTTCAAATATATCCTCTATTGGAGGGTACATCTAGACCACATTTCAAGAACTGATGTGATATGGAGACCCTACTGTTAGATGACAAAGTGGCCAGATACATGATTCTAGATGAGATATTCATAGTGGTAGAAGCTCTTGGAAGGTCATCATAATCATATAGTGATGCCATACTGAATAAGGTGAAAATGGAGTTCACCTTATTGGGTAGGATTTGGAATTGTAGTGGAGGGATATGTGTGATGGAAAGTATTGTGAACATGTAAAGGAAGTAAAATAAAAATGCAAATACTAACCTCAAAAATAAGGAAAATTTGGAAAATGCTAATTTCTGATGTCTGTGTGCAGTTTCGGGTAATTCTGCAGCCTGTTTCGGACTGGAAATGCCAAGATGAAGAAAACCCAAAAAACTTTTATCTTTCTAGCAGTAGGTAGCCTTTGACCGCGATAAAAGGTCAAAGACTACTTAGGAATTCTGAAGGTCATCTTTGATTTTGTGTGCGGATCTCAGAAGTTCACTGAAAAGGGTATCTAGATCCAAGCTCTAATATGTAGTCCTGTACCTATACCTACAAGAAAAAGGGGTCTTTTTGTTTGGATGAGGGGTTTGCCTTGGTCAAACCCCAGTTTGGAATCAACTTTAATAATGAAATTGAAATGGAGAATTCTAGAAAGTAGTAGATGTAGATCTAACAATGAAGCTATGTAATTCAATAGATATGCAATTATATTTCAAATGTAAACAAGTATATTGATATGAAAGCTTGAACAAATGTAAATCAAAACCATGAATGTAAATCCAAAACCTCCATGATTGTATGCTTGGAATCCACCTTGATAGAAGAATGAATGGATCTAGAAGATGAACAAAGGATCTTGAAGGAAGATCATACCATCATGATGGCTAGACCTAGGGTTTGAATGATGAATCTTGCATGCTTGAACCAAATCCCTTCAATGGCTTGAATGCTTGAATCCTTGATCTTCAATGGAGAACTTGAATGGATGCTTGCTTGATCTTGAAAATATCCTTGAGAGCTCTTGATGAATAATGGATGGAAAATTGATTGCACTTGAGAGATTACATGATAATGGATGCTTGATTGCAAAAATTGATGTGGAAGTATATGTGAAAATGAGAGAGGAAGGCTTCCTTTTATAGTGATCTAGGGCACAAACCTCTAGAGAAGGATGACATTGGAGAATTAAATCCCAATTGACCTTAACCAGTAGAAATGGACCCTAATTAAATGAAATTTAAGGATTTACCATTTTGAAGACCAAAACAACCGACCCAGAAGTGGGAAAATAAATCTTTCCAAAACTTGACATCTGAAAATCATGGGACTTTGAAATTTGAACCCTAGGTTAAGGATGAGGTAGACCCTGCCCTAGGTCAAGGTTGAGGTCATCCCTGACCTAGGTCAGGGTCAAGGTCATATTTGATCCTTGAGTTCATCTTTGACCTTAAGGTCAAAAACCACAGGATCTTAATCTAGAGTGCTAGGAAATGTAGAAAGATAGTGAAAATAGGTGGAGAGAGAAGCAGAATGGGGGAGAAAGCTAGATTCGTGCAAAGACCCAATCAAAGTACTTGACATGACCCCAGACCACTCACTTGGAAGGCTAAAATCTCTTAACATGGAAGTGCTTCCATTTTAAGATGATACATTAAGCCCCCACTTTAGCAAGAGTATGGATTCAATGCAAGCTCTTGGTAAAGGAGAAGAAAGAAGAGATCCAAATGGATTCACAATGAGATAAAATAACACTTAGCTAAGGACACAAGCCCCTAGGATAAGGATTCTAACTCAACATACATGCACAAGGGTGCAAAAACAAAAAAAGGAAAAAGATACAAAAGAGGGGTTGGTACTAACACAAACCCAAATCAACTAGCACAAGAAACCTTGCTAAGAAACATTTCTCATACTAATATCATATTTGGAAAGCTATCATAAAAGCATAAATGATTACATAATAAAGATAAGAGAAACACTACAAATAACATAGCTTCATGATCCTATCCTACTAGCATGAAAGTGAAAAGAGAGAAAGGGAAAAGAGTGATTACCTCTCCCAGTAAGATGCCCACCTTACCATGAATCACCAAGGGAGGGAGAGCCAAATAGGTGGCCAAACTTGATAGTTCACCCATAAACTATGCTTGCAACTATAATGCATCTTCTGATGGCTTCTAGAATATCCATAGATCCACCTTCTTATATCACTATGAATATGAAATGTGTGTCTCCTTAGGATTTAGCAACTTATGTGCATTACCTTTGGAAGATTTAGCATATAAATGCATGCCTTTTCAAGATTTAGCAACTTATGTACGTTACCTTCCAAGATTTAGCATATTGAAAATTTTGAAAAATGCGTGTCTCCTCAAGATTTAGCAACTTATGTGCGTTACCTTTGGAAGATTTAACATGTAAATGTGTGTCTTTTTAGGATTTAGCAACTTATGTGCATTATCTTCCAAGATTTAGCATGTAAAAATTAAAAACTATAGTACAAGGGAGACCCTATATATGCCCCCCTCCTTATCGTGGTAGTCTACTAGACATGATAAGGAAGAGGAAGAGGATACCTACTTCACAATGCAAGGAGATATCTTGTTTAGCAACAATGTATACCATATTCTTAGTGAGGGATATTAACCCCTACATCCAAGAGCATAGACAATTGTGAAAATAATATGTCACTCATGAAAAAAGGATCCTCAAAGAAAGAGATCTTATCAACAAGACCCCCACAAAAGAGGAGTGATTTAGATAAAATATCATCTTTCAATAGTGAGAACAAAGATTCAATCATCAAGCCTCTTGCAAACAAGAGGAAAAGGAATCTTTGGAATGAGGGAAATGACTCTAACACCAAAGAAATGGTGAGAGTTTATAAAGAACATAATTTGTGACATAGAGAAGAAGTGACAACCTAGGACAACAACTTCTCATATAAAAAGGTTATCCATAGTCAAAACATTTGTCAATATGATGAAATAATATTGCAATATAAACAAAGACCACTAAGCTAAGGAAAATAGTTCCCTAGACAAAGAGAGAGAAGAAAGAACCTTGCCCCCCAGGGATAGACACAAGGGGTATCTTTGTAAAACAAATGTCTTAGAAAAGATATCTTGAATAAGATCTATGGATGATTATAAGCATAATGCAAAACCATAGAGAGATAGGAGAGAAAGAATACCAATTAAGCCCCAATAAAAGACCTAATGGATCCTAGGAGACTGGATGAAAATACACCTCTTGCCCCCTAGTCATGAGACAAGAGGGGAAGAAAATTTATATTATATCAAAAGATGGGGAATCCCCTATATCAAAATTATGAAGGAATTCTAAAACTGCACGAGAGTGAGATATAATTCCTAAAGCAGCTCTTTCTCTAACATATAACTTGAAATGTTTACAATTAGCAAGTAAATGCGTATTACTATAATGAAAAGGACATTTATATTTGTATAAAGCATTTATTAGCATAGGTCTAAAGATTTCTTTCTAAGAATTCATTAACTCAACATATACCTTCGTAGCCACTTCTTGACAAACATTAGGGTTATCTAAGATAGGTGTGGGGAGAAGAATGTGAAGAGGAGGACGATGATTAACATCACCTACATTGACTTGAGATTTTGAACAACCAACACCATACATATCCAGTTTAGGGGGTATATGAACTAGAAACCTAATACCATGTTCATTAACTCCAAGCCCTAAACCTTTATAACCTTGTTTAGTCACCATATTATATTTGGTAGTGTAAATATTATGTAAAGTTTCTATAGGAGATGTTTATCAAGTTCATGAGTAAAGTTTATTTTAAGTGGAATAATAGGTTTTGAAGAAGTTTCTTTATCCTTTCCTTTAATATCACCATGAATCGGAGGAAAAGGTAAATCAAAGAAGTCTTGCACATCTACATCCTGAACTATAGCTTGAATCCCATCATAAGTACATGAAGAACTAGAGATAGCAGATGGAGAATTAGGTATTAGATCAAGAATAGGAAGATTAGGAATCAGATTAGGATGGATAGGATTGGGAATATTAGGAGATGGTTTATCATCTACCAAATTCTTCACATAATCCAAAAGAATAATAAGACTACCACATGAATCTTTAATGAAAGTTTTGAATGTGGGAAAACTAGTATTGGTCAATTTCACAAAAGCATAGGCAAGAGAAAAATGAAGGATCATCAACATAATGAAGTGAATGATACTCTCATAAACATCATAGGTATGGTAAAGAGATGCTAAAAGAAGGGTAATAAAGAACATGACCACACACCAAAGCATCTTAAGAATCTTCATAGTAAATGAAAATGCAAGAAAAGTTTTGGTATTTTATTGAATATATAGGTTTTTTTTTGTTTTTTAAAATGCAAGAGGATAAAATAAACCTAATCTTAATGCAAGAAGAGATTAAATCTAACACAATAGGGCATCTAAATCCACAAAATGAAAGAGGGTAAGTATGTCAGATTCACCAAAATGAACAAGGTGAAAATGGAGTCCACCTTATTGGGTATGATTTGGAAATGTAGTGGAGGGATATGTGTGATGGAAAATATTGTGAACATGTAAGGGAAGTAAAATAGAAATGCAAATACTAACCTCAAAAATAGGGAAAATCTAGAAAAATATAATTTTTGATGTCTGTGTGCAGTTTTGGGCAATTCTGTAACTTGTTTTAGATTGGAAATGTCGAGATGAAGAAAACCCAGAAAACTTTTATCTTTCTCACAGTAGGTAGTCTTTGACCCCGATAAAAGGTCAAAGACTACTTTGGAATTCTGAAGGTTGTCTTTGATTTTATTTGCAGATCTTAGAAGTTTAACGAAAAGGGTATCCAGATCCAAGCTCTAATTAGTAGTCATGTACCTATACCTGGAAGAAAAAGGGGCTTTGTTGTTTGGATGAGGGGTTTGCCTTGGTCAAACTCCGGTTTGGAATCAACCTTAATAATGAAATTGAAATGGAGAATGCTAGCAAGTAGTAGAAGTAGATCTAACAATGAAGCTATGCAATTCAATAGATATGCAATTGTATTTCAAATGTAAACAAGTATATTCATACGAAAGCTTGAACAAATGTAAATCAAAACCATGATTGTAAATCCAAAACCTCCATGATTGTATGCTTGGAATCCACCTTGATAGAAGAATAAATGGATATAGAAGATGAACAAAGGATCTTGAAGGAAGATCATACCATCATGATGGCTAGATCTAGGGTTTGAATGATGAATCTTGCATGCTTGAACCAAATACCTTCAATGGCTTGAATGCTTGAATCCTTGATCTTCAATGGAGAACTTGAATGGATGCTTGATTGATCTTGAAAATCTCCTTGAGAGCTCTTGATGAATAATGGATGGAAACTTGATTGCACTTGATAATGGATGCTTGATTGAAAAAAGTGATGTGGAAGTATATGTGAAAATGAGAGAGGAAGGCTTCCTTTTATAGTGATCTAGGGCACAAACCTCTAGAGAAGGCCAACATTGGAGAATTAAATCCCAATTAATCTTAACCCCTAGAAATGGACCCAAATTAAATGCAATTTAAGGATTTACTGTTTGGAGACCAAAACAGCCGACCGGAAAGTGGGAAAACAAATCTTTCTAAAACTCGACATCCGAAAATCATGGGACCTTGAAATTTGAACCCTAGGTCAAGGACAAGGTAGAACCTACCCTAGGTCAAGGTCGAGGTCATCCCTGACCTATGTCAGGGTTGAGGTCATCTTTAATCCTCAAGTTCTTCTTTGACCTTGAGGTCAAAAACCATAGGACCTCAATCTAGAGTGCTAGGAAATGTAGAAAGATAGTGAAAACAAGTGGAGAGAGAAGCATAACTAGGTGAGATAGCTAGATCCATGCAAAGACCCAATCAAAGTTCTTGACATGACCCTAGACCACTCAATTGGAGGACTAAATTCTCTTAACATGGAAGTGGTTCCATTTTAAGATGATACACATACTATTATGATTGGGTGATGAGATAGTTTGACTTGTTACAGGGAGTCCCTAAAGAAGTACCTCATTATGTACATCTAATGAGGTACTATCAGAGAACCTTTTCCATACACCAACCATCGATAGTAGACATAGAGGATAGTGATGCAGATGAGATAGAGGATACAAACGTACCACTAGATGTGACCTATTCAGGCATGAGCTGAGATTACATCAGGCATTGGAGTCTCAATAGGACTCACCCTATCTTCCTTGAGGATTATCCTACAGGTGATCCAAGCCTCTCAAAAAGGACTCACCGGGATAGTGGTACAATAGAAGAGGATGAAGATCTTAGAGATGAGGAGGAGAACATCTCTGAGGGACAACTGATGGAGGAAGAGAGAGAAGAAGAGACTAGAGGAGAGACTAGAGGAGATGCCCCCAGTTGGTGATACTGGTGTGGATGTACAAATTTTTCACACATCACCACTAAGATCATGACAGCCTCCATGCCCCCACCATCTAGACCCTTCAGTGACATCCAAGAGGGAGATCCAGGTATGAAATATGAGATTTGATTAAATATGCAACCTGATTTGAAAAAACACTATATTGATAAATGTAATTTCATTTTGTAGCTAGCATAATAGGGTGAAGGAGTTTTGTATCTAAGATTTTGAAGGATACATTTATATCCTACCAACTACCAGAAAGCAAGCGATAATCCTCTATTGGCTACAAAGATCTTTGCAGGCATGTCAATATCTTTGCATGTGTCCAATGAGAGTTGAGGCTATGTAGAGAAAGGGAGGAGAAGCTGATAGCTGAGTTGTAGAGTGCCCAAGGGTGTTCACATGGTATGAGCATATTGAGGAGCCACACATAGACACATAGAGCTACATCTTCCTATCATAGGCCAGAGAGATTCGGGAGCCATCGGCCATCAGAGCACAATGATAGATGTAGTGATAAATAGGGTCATGGGCCACATATGTATTAGAACTTGAAAAACTTTTGATGAATGAAAATATTTCTCTACTAATTAGTTCTATGTTTGATTACTATGCTTTCATCAATATAAAACTTAACAGAAAGAAAAGAAGGTGGATAAATATACTCACTATGTACTTTGGCTAGAACTACATAACCTATAAAACAAACTTTACAAGGAATACATAAATGCACAAGGAAAGAATGGATAAAATTAGGGATAATAACATTTTAGATGCACAATATTCATAGGTTCCTTAAAAGAAACACCATCCATATCAGCAAGTTAATAAGCTCCTGAACCAAAGTCTTCAATGGCAACAAAAGGTCCAAGCCAATCAGGGCTAAACTTTCCTTTTTCACCAGGTAAAGCAGTCACATTTCATTGATTCTCATATAGTACTAATTCACCAACTGAGAATGTTCATTTAATTGCCTTATGATTATAATGTTCCTGCTCGTGAGCTTTGTAATCAAGTTTCTCCATGGCTTTTTAGCATTTGGGGTTTTGACCTTATTGGAAAAATCTCACCAGCTTCTTCTCAAGGACATACTTACATCTTGACTACTACAGATTACTTCACGAAGTGGGTTGAAGTGGGGTGAAGTAATCTGTAGTAGTCAAGATGTAAGTATGTCCTTGAGAAGAAGCTGGTGAGATTTTTCCAATAAGGTCAAAACCCCAAATGCTAAAAGGCCATGGAGAAACTTGATTACAAAGCTCACGAGCAGGAACATGAATCAAATTACTATGTTGTTGACATTGAGGACATTTCTTAACAAATATGAAAGAGTCTTGTTCAATTGTTTTCCAATAATATCCCATTCTAAGCAATTTATTAACCAGGGATTTTCAACCAAAATGTCCCCACAAGAACCAAAATGAGCTTCTGCCAAAGTTGTTGGGACTTTAGTTCTATTGAGACATCTGAATAGTAATCCTTCATAAGAGCATTTGTAAAGTGTATCTCCTAGAATGATATAATGTGCTGCAAGTTTCCTAATATGATTATGCGTGTTCCTTGTTGTTGATTCAGGAAAAGTACCATATTTTAAGAAATGAAAAATATGAGAATACCATTCATGCGAATGCAAATTGAAACAATCAGAGGTAATATTTTTAGAAATTACAGAATTCATTGAAATTTTTTTAGCATTATTCTCAAGACAAACCAAAGAAGCTATGCTTGCCATGGCATCCGCATGTCGATTATCTTTCCTAGGTAAGGTTTGAATTGTATAAGAAGAGAATTGTGAAAGCACATCAAGAGCCAAATCTCTATATTGTGTCATTTTATCATTCTTAGTTTGAACCTCCTTTAGTTTTTTCAACAATCAATTAAGAATCTCCATATATTTGCAAGCTTTTAATGTTAAGGGATGAAGATGCTCGTAGGCCAGCTATAAGAGCTTCATACTCTGTAATGTTATTAGTACAAGGAAAGGTTAATTTGTATGATAAAGGAATTGTCTTTTTCATAGGAGGAATCAAGATAATACCAACACTAGACCCTATCTTACATTTAGACCATCAAAATATAATTCCCAAATATCATCCTGTTGAATAGCTAGAATATTGTCATCAGGGAATTTTATTGAAGTAGAGCATGTATCAGAATGAGGACAAGGAGGTTCAGCTAAATAATTTGTTAAAGCTTATCCCTTAATAGACTTCTAAAAAATGAAATTAAGGTCAAATTCTGTAAGTAACATCACCCACTTTGCCAAATGGCCAGAGACATCAATTTGTGAGAAAAGATGTTTCAAAGGATCAAATTTAATGATCACATTGACTTCGGCATTTATAAGATAATGCCTGAGTTTTTGGCAAGCATAAACTACAGCTAAGCATTGTCTTTCCAAGTCTCTGTATCTTGTTTCATAATCAAGTAAAGTCTAACTAATGTAATACATAGGTCTTTCCTTATAATTATTATCGTTTTGAGCTAACAGAGCACTCATGACTTTTGGAGTTGCTGAGGTATAAAAATGAAATGGTTTATCAAATTTAGCCAGCTACAAGATATGAGGATTTGCAAGATACTCCTTAAATTTCTCAAAATTTTGTTTACATTCATTATTCCAAGAGAAAGTGGCATCCTTTCTAAGCAAGGAAGTAAAAGGAATGGTTTGATCAGATAGATTAGAAATAAAGTGACGAATAGCTTGTATTTTTCCTTGTAAACTCTGTAACTGAGAAATATTCTTAGGAGGAGGCATATTAACAATAGCTTCAATCTTTTTAGTATCTACTTCTATGCCTTGCTTAGAGATTATAAATCCTAATAATTTACCAGAATCAACTCCAAAGACACATTTCTTAGGATTCAATCTCATGTTGTAACTTCTAATCCTTTCAAATATTTGTCGTAAAATAGTAACATGATCTTCTCTTTGTATAGATTTTGCTAATATATCATCCACATAATCTTCAAGGATCTTATGAATGTAATCATGAAAAATCAAAGTCATAGCCCGTTGATAAGTTGCTCCCGCATTTTTCAATCCAAAAGGCATCATGACCCAACAAAATGTTCCCCAAGGTGTTATAAATGCGGTCTTAAAATGATCTTTAGGAGGAATAAAAATTTGATTATATCTAGAAAAACCATCCATAAAAGATAACAAGGCATGACCCGCTGTTGAATCCACAATCATATCAATGTTAGGTAACATGAAATCATCCTTTAAGGATGCCTTGTTCAAGTCTCTAAAATTGGTACACATCCTTATCTTATTTTCTCCTTTTGAAACATGCACAATGTTTGAAATCCAATTTGAGCAATCAATGGAATAGATAAATCTAGCATCCAATAACTTTTCAATTTCAATTTCAACCAATAGAGCAATCTGTGGATTCATCTTTCAAATTTTTTGCTTCACAAGTTTCATATTTGGTTTTAAAACAATGTTATGAGTAACAATCTTAGAGTCTATACCCGACATATCTGAATATGTCCAAGAAAAAATGTCCTTGAATTCAATTAAAAGGGAAACCATCTGATCATGTTCATCTTGATTCAAACACTTCCCAATATTTATCATCTTTTCAGGATTGTTCTCATTCATTTGAATATCAATAGTCTCAGTTATTAACAAATCACTTCGTATCGAAGGATCCATCGGTAAAGGAAAAATATCCTGTTTATCATGTTCTCCAAAATAAGCATCGGTACTTAAACAATAAGGCTTCTGTCATTTGTGATAAAACTTAGGTAAATCCTCATAAACCCTTAAAATATCCATTAAGGCTTCATCCTCAGGAAAAATATCCAAAGTAGGTGTTTGATTAATGTCAATGAGGAGTGGGTTAATCAATTTCACTTGTCCATCACATATATGATTAACATTAGGAGGAAAAACTGATGGTTGTCTATAAGGATTAAATCGTAATCCATACGTATGATCATAAATGTCATTATCCAAAGGTGTGTGTATACCTTGCTCATATTTACCACATCCTTTCCCATTAAATCTTGACTTTTGAAGGAGATGATAACCAAAACCATATCTATCAGCCATATCAAATGGAGTCCAAGGAACGACATATGTCACAATATCATAACAATCGGGCTTTATTGTTTCAATCGTTTCTTCAATCGAGGTAGCAACAAAATTACTTTTTAGTTCCTCAGAAAGCGGAGGAGTAAAAACTTGTTTCTCAAATTCCCTTTATTGCTTCATAAATTCCAAATCAGAGACCTTGTATTCTCCAATGAAGGTAGGATTAAAATCCAATGTCCCCCAATCATCCTTGGTCAAAGTAGAAGATGGAGCTTCCGGTTGTTTTATCTCAGATTGTTTTTCAATTTCTTTTCTTGGTTGAAGAGGCTCGAAGATTTTAGCATATTACACATTTAGGCAAGGATTTGGCACATCATCCACATGTAATGTATACATTAAGTTGTTATAGATGAACCTAACCTTGTGATGAAGAGTAGAAGGAATTGCATGCATAGTATGTAACCAAGGTCTTCCTAAAAGAAGGTTATAATTGAGAGGTCTAGGCATAACATGAATAGGTGTATTTAAAATAATTGGACCTACTTTAATAGGTACGGTAATAATTGCCAAAGTTCTCTTTGCAATATTATCAAATTCACGTATAGAGACATTATCAGGTTGAATAGTTGTGAGATCATCCTTAATTTCCTTAAGCATATCCATGCTACAAACATTAAGCCCAAATCCATTATCAATTAATGTTCTTCGAATGATACTCTGATTAATAGAAACAACAACCATAAGAGCATCATATTGATTCTACACCTCAGGAGAAGGTAAATATTTATCAGAAACATAATAGGAGGTATAGAAGGCATAGTATGCATGCACTCCAAAATAGATCGAATGTTCTCTTGATTAGGAGGTGAAGAAGGAAGAATGGATAAAGCTTTTTGAAATGCCTCATGATATGTCGGGGAAGTTTGAAGTAATTTGGGCATAAATATATCTTTGCAGGACTAGCACATAATTGGTCAACTAAGTCATACTCCTTAAAGATAGAAGGAAACCTAGGAGCTTGAGGAGGCATAGGTTGAGAAGGCGGTAAAGAAACTAAAATAGTAGGCTGAGGGTTATTCTGTGTGCGATAAGCATGTGAAACAAAATCAATGTTCTCAAAGAAATCGAAAGGATCTCTAGGTTTACCCTTAATTATTATGTGAGGACATCCTTTTACCGTCATCAAAGGTGTAGGATATATCTTTTTAGGTTTATCAATGTTGCAAATAGTAGGACCTGAAGGTAACCATCCACACATCCTATGGTAAAGGTCAATTGGAGAGGTTGTGGAGGAGAGTGAACTGGGAATAGGATAAATGGAGATCTTATTCGGAAAATTTTCATCCTCACTACCATGTACCTCATTAAGGAATCTATCCTCTTGTACAATAAAAGCCTCATCAAAGTATTCAAAACAAGAATCATACATGTTGAATGCAAAGAAATACTAAAAGCATTAAAAAGTAAGTGTTTTTGTATTTTAAAGAGATTTTGCAATTTTTTATTTTATTTTTGAAATATAACATGCAAGAAGTCTAATCTTATAAACATGCAAGATCTAAATCTAACACCAAAAAGAAAGAGTTGTCATAAACGGGTTCACCAAAATGAATAGGTGAAAAATGGAGCTTTAACAATGTATCTAACATTCCTCCTATTCATTTGTATTTTGGAATTGGAATTGAATAAGTAATACTTGAAATCAGATAGCATAAAATACATACCTCACGAAGGAATTAATCTATAAATACCTATTTTATGATGCCTATGTACAGTCTTAGGAAATTCTACAAATGGATCCGAGACCAGAAAATTGCAACAGAGAAAACCCAGAAAACTTTTGTCTCTCTGGAAGCAGGTCGACTTTGACCCAGATAGTGGGGCACAATCTTACCCCAGGGCATAATTGTACCCCTTACTAAAGGTCATCCTTGACCCAATTACTTTGATGGAAATTTTATTCACAGATCCTAAAAGTTTGACGAAAAGGGTACTCAGATCTGCAATTTAATTCTCGAAACAACGACTGTGGATATCTGAAAATGGTGTTTTTAGGTGGCTATATAGGGTTTTCCCTTAGTCAAACCCCCATTTTGGTGATCTCCACCTCCACAAATAGCTAGATGTAATAGAATATGTGTGTGTATTGAATGTGTATTGCCAAGATCTAATCCTCTAGATTGAAACCCTAGCATGAATATGTATGAGAAAGTAATACATAGATTTGAATAAGATAAGAAAGCATACCAAGCCCCCAAGGCTAAAGTATTCCTACCAAACTCATAATCCATAATTTCTACCCCATGATTGTATCTTTGAATGCTTGAATATTGATAATGGTGGATCAAGGAAGAAAGGATCTCTCTTGCTCCAAATAGATGTTCACAATGGTGTGCTCACAGAAATGCTTGATATCAACAATGGCTTGATCTTCTATATCATCCTCTTGCAATCTTGCATCTTCACTTCACTATTGCTTTATTTCTTCAATCAATTAAGTCTCCTTGATGGATCCTTGCTCATGAAATTGCTTGATCTTTCTTGATGTCCTTGTTGTGAAAATTAAGGAAAATGAGAGTCTTTATATAGAGGCTTCAAGGTGAGGCTCCTAGAGTAATGTGAGGACCCATAGTTCAAATTTCACCTTGAATTAAGGTCCAATCACAATAACCAACTAAGGAGGGAAAATAATTAAATGAATATCAAATTAAAACCCTTCCGCATTCGGATCTGAGAGCCTGACATTGATTTCGGGGCCCTTTAGGACCAAAATTTGAAAAGGAGCATCAAATCCTGCAGGAGGTCAAAGATGACCTTAGCTCTGACCTAGTTTAGGGATGACCTCACCTATGACCTAGGTCAGGGTCAACCTTGACCTTGACCCAACGGGTTCAGATCTAGCTAGAATAGGAAACAAAAGGTTCTAGGGGTGCTCGAAGACCTAGAAATGATAACAGAATAGGGTAGAGTGCTAGAGAGAGGCACAAAGTCCTATGATGAATATGATGAAGGCTAGGAGGACCTATTTCTAAGTCCTAGCTAGAAAATAGAGCCATATAGGAGGGAAATTAAGGAGAATCCTTGAGATCCTAACCCTAATTTCACCTAGAATGAAGGAATCAAGTGCAAAATGCATCCTAAATGCAAGTTTATCATGATAAATGCACTAAAAGAGGGTGCTAAGCCTACCAAGATGGAAGTGCTTCCATTTTAAGATGATACAAATTGAAGGTTGATCTTTCATTTCTTTTCTATCTTGGCTATTATTTCTGTTGTGTTGTGTTGGCTACAAGGTTGGACTGATCTTTTGTAGGTTTCTCCATTCTTGATTGCACCAAGTGGTATCAGAGAAAGGTTTTCAACCTAGATTTTTCTGGTAGGGTGGTGGTGGAAGAGAAACTAACCTACAGCTTCAAGGATTTGTGTAAATGGCCAAGATAAATGGCAGAGGAGGTACAAGGAATGCAGGTCTAGTAGTCTTAGACCTGTTAAGACAAATTTATACCATATTGAGGTAGTGGAGACTAATCAGAGGAGAGGGGAGAATATAGAAGATCCAAGTGATGAAGAAGGAGATGAGGAAAACCAAGAAAAATGGTGGAAGGGGAGGATAATGAGGAAAAACTAGAATTGAATCATGAAGAGGAGAGGCTCATTAGGGCCTTGACTAATGTTAATAAGAAACCTCACTTCAATCCACCTGATTATCATGGAAGCCTAGATGTTGATGAGCTGATAGACTGGATCACAAAGATGGACAAGTATTTTGAGCTTGAAGGAACTAGTGAGGAGAAGAAAGTGAAGTATGCCTGAACCAAGTTAAAAGGACATGCATCCTTATGGTGGGAGCATATACAAATAGATCAACAAAGAAGAGGGAAAGATAAGATCAAATCTTGGGATAGGATGGTAAACACGTTGAAAGCTAAGTTCTTGACTATGGATTACCAAATCAGTTTGTTTAGGAGATAGTTGAACTTGAAGAAAATAGACCTAAGTGTTAAGGGTTATACCGAGGAGTTTTAAAAGTTGAACATTAGATCTAGTCATATAGATGATGAGGGTGAATAAGTTTCTTGCTACATTAATGGGTTGAAGATGTCTATACAAGATGAAATCAGTTTCCTGTAGATTGGGAGTGTGGAAGAGGCTTATAAGTGGTCCATGAAGGTAGAAGAAAAGATGAATAGGAGGCATGAGAAAAGACAAAGTGATAGAGGTGGAAGATTTTAGAGAGGATGAGGTAGATCATCTACAGATCAAAGCATAAATGAGTCTGAAGTTAAGGATAGTGACCAATACTTTGAGTGCAAGCAAGGTAATTTGGAGAAGAAGGAAGAAAGTAGTAAGAGGACAACATTCACTGATGAAGAGTCCACTAGCTTTGTGAATAATAATCCAGTAGAGTAAGGTACAACCTTGATGACTAGGAGAGTCCTATATCAAGAAGAATGAGAGAAGGAATCAATACAGAGGAAGAATCTATTTAGAACTAGATGTAGGGTACAAGACATGGTATGTAATGTTGTCATAGAAAGTGGAAGTTCTGATAATCTTGCTTCAGAGAAGCTTTTTGACAAGTTGAAGTTGCAGAGGTTGAAGCACCCTAAACCCTTTTAGATTACATAGATACAAGATGAGCACATGGTACTGGTAAGTGAACAATGTCTAGAGTTAAATTCAAGATTGGGAAGTATTATAATGAGGTTTGTGTGATATTATACCTACGTATGTGTGTCATCTCTTGTTGGGTAGGCCAAGGAAGTATGATGGACAAGCTATGCATTATGGTAGAAGGAATGTTTACACTATTGTTGCTAATGGGGTGAAACAAAATTTGTTTCCCTTAGAGAAACCTCTTAGAGATGAAGTGTATACTAGTGCAAGAATTTGTCTAGTGGATTCTAGGAAATGTTTAGATGGCATGAAGCATCATATTATTTATTTTTCATTGATACCTAAGGAGTCTAAGGATAAGGTATTGGAAGGAGGACATCCTAAGAGAGTCACTGGTTTGTTGAATGAATATTTTGATATCATATTGGATAATGTTCCTGATGGATTACCACCATTGAGAAGTATTAGTCATTGCATGGACCTAATATTGGGGGCTAGTCTGCCTAATAAAGTAGCTTATAGAACCAAACTATCAGAGAATGAGGAACTCAATAGGAAACTACAATATTTTTTGTAGAGGGGATTGATTAGAGAAAGTTTGAGCCCATGTACGGTACCTGTAGTGTTAGCACCTAAGAAGGATAATCAATAGAGGATGTGTACCAATTCCAGAGCTATCAACTGGATTACCATAAAATAATGGTTTCATTTGCCTAGGATGGATGACTTGATGGATTTCTTGAGTGGAGCTAAGTATTTCACCAAGATAGATTTGAAAAGTTCCTATCATCTGATTAGAATCAAACAAGGTGATGAGTGGAAAACTGCATTTAAAACAAATGAAGGTTTGTATGAGTGGTTGGTGATGCATTTTGGATTGTCTAATGTACCAAGTACCTTCATTCAATTGATGAATGAAGTCTTGAAGAAATTATTGGGTAAGTATGTCATTGTGTACTTGGATGATATCTTGATTTTCAACAAAATCAAAGAAGAACATTTGTTGCATGTTAGGCAAGTATTGCAATGGTTGAGGGAAGAAAAGTTATTGATAAACATCACTTGAAGTGTACTTTCATGAAGGAAGAGTTTCTATAATTGGGATTTATAATTTATGTTGAAGGATTGAAGATGGACCTTGAGAGAGTGAAAGCCATTATTGAGGAGCCTAAACTGGAGACAGTGAGTGAGGTAAGATCATTCCATGGGTTAGCCAATTTTTATCAAAATTTCATAAGGAAGTTTAGTTCAATCTATGGACCAATGACTAAAACCATGAGAGGTGATAGGAAGGAGTTCAAGTGGATGCATGGAGAACAAAGGAGATTTGAATTTTTTAGAAAGAAGGTGATAGAACAACTGGTGTTAGATTTACCTGATTTCAGTAAGGTCTTTCAAGTGGACTGTGATGCTAGTGAAAATGCAATTGGAGCGGTCTTGACTCAAGAAGGGAGATATGTTGCTTACTTCAGTGAGAAGTTGAATGACGCTAAGAAAAGGTATTCATTTTATGATTAGGAATTTTATGCTATAATTCAAGTTTTGAAGAAATAGAGGCATTATTTTTTACCTAGGGCGTTTGTCCTATATACCGATCATCAAGCATTAAAGTATTTGAGAAGCTAGGGTAAGTTGAATCAGAGACATTTGAGATGGGTTAAATTTATGCAGAGCTATAAATTTGTGTTGAAACATAAGAGTGATGTGGATTTTTTTTTTGATTCCTTAAGTAGGAGGACTTTGTTGACTAAAATGAAGATTGTGGTAATGAGATTTGATGAATTGAAGAAATTGTATGAGGGTGATGTAGATTTCAGTGAGCCATGGAAAGCTTGTAAAGATCCTATTGTTACTATCATGAATAATTGGTAGGATTATCTCATTCAAGATGGGATTGTATTCAGGGGAAATCATTCGTGTATACATAGAAGTTCCATGAGGGTCAATTTGATAAAGGAGAAGCATAGTGGTAGTTTGGCATTGATAAGATAGTACCCTTGGTAGGTGAGAATTAATTTTGGCCACAAATTGAAAAGGATGTGAGGAGTTATGTTCAAAGTTGTAAGGTATGTCAAGTTGCCAAAGGAAGTAGTTTGAATATGGGATTGTAGACATCTTTGATAGTACTAGTCAGACCTTGGGAGCTGACTAGCATGGATTTTGTGTTAGGTTTACCTAAAACACAAATGGATATGATTCTATCTTTTTGGTTATGGAAAGATTTTCCAAGATGGAACATTTTATTCCTTGTAGCAAGAGAACTAATGTGGTGCATGTGGTTGGCTTATTTTTAAGGAGATGAGGAGATTGTATGGGTTGTCTAAAAATATTGTTTCAGACATCGATAGAAAGTTTGTTGGATATTTTTGGAGGACACTCTAGAAAAAGATGAAGATTGATTTGAAGTTCAGATCTACTTTTCATCCACAAATAGATGGACAAACAGAGGTAGCGAACATGAGTTTGTTGGCATTAAGCAGAATTGCCACTAGTGACAACACTTATTTGCATTCTGGATGTAAACCGAGTAGACAAGTGCAAATCGAGCAGTAAATGTAAACCGAGCAGACAAGTGCAAACCGAGCAGACAAGTGCAAACCGAGCAGACAAGTGCAAACCGAGCAGACAGTGCAAACCGAGCAGACAGTGCAAACCGAGCAGATAGTGCAAACCGAGCAGACAGTGCAAACCGAGCAGACAGTGCAAACCGAGCAGATAGTGCAAACCGAGCAAACAGTGGAAACCGAGCAAGTTAGTACAAACCGATCAGGACAATGTAAACCGAGTAACATCTTGTCTACCGAGTCAAAAATGCTTACCGAGTTCAATACCTACCGAGTGATCAGTATGAACCGTGCCTTCACTTCTACCGAGTGCATGACGATGCCGAGTAATGCAGTGGACGCCGAGTATCAGAAAGTCACCGAGTCAGATTGAAGGAACCGAGTAACCATATTTGGGCCGACTTAGTAGCACTTATGTTTATTTGTCAAGCCGACTGTATAATTGTAATTGTAATTAATTGTTTGAGACCTGTATATAAACAATATTGTAGAAATAAAAGAGTAACACACAAGTAATGAAATATATGATATAGAATATATGTGAAAGAGTAAGAAAGGCAGAAATAAGAGAATTGCAGAAGGCTTCAGAAGTATAAGATACAGCAAAGACAAATTCATCACAGAAGGTGATCAGTACATCAGCGAATCTCATTCAGCAATCCAGTTGCAAAGCAGAGATCTACTGTTTCATTCTAACAGGTGAATCAGTACTAAATCCTTTAACCGGGTAGACTTAACAGTCTTTGTAAAAATCTCTTTACTGAGTGCATACTTCACTGTATGTTTGTAAATCCTTTAACAGGGTGGATTTAGCAATCCTTATTGCTCCTAACAGGGTAGATCATCAGAAGTGATCAAATTGTAAGCCTTAACCGGCCAACTTTATTCTGCAGTATTAAAGCTTTGTGGGTTTCATCCCCACCCCAGTTTTACTTTCTTTTGGAAGGTTTCTGGGTAACCAAATCTATGTGTCATTATTGTGAATACTTTTAAGTTTCATGCTTTCTGTATGCAAAGGTTAAAAAGGTAAATTATATGTTAAAATTGAAAGAAAATTTGGAGTTACTGATTCACCCCTCCCCTCTCAGTAACTTGGTTAATTCCTGAATATTTCCAACAATTGGTATCAGAGCTGCATTGGTTCTCAAGACAAAGCTTAACTAGCTTGAGCAAAGATCCAGGACAATGGAAGTATTCAAACTGAACAAGGTGATTGAAAATGAAAAGCTAGATCTGGAAATGGCCATAGCTAAACTCAAAGAAGCAAAAGAACATCTTTCCCAATCCCTAAGAAGAAGGAAGGAACTTGCAAATCAGATGAATGATCAGAATTACATTGAAGAAAAGATTGAAGATCTTCTTCCCTCAAATAACTCAGATGAAGCAAACAATGCTATCAAAGAACTCCTAGAAAAGAATGGGTCTCTGCAGGAAGAAGTGAGAAAATTGAAAAGAGAACAAGAACTACACTCTACAAGATTCTGTGAGATCTTGGAACAGAGAAACAAGTTGAAAGATGAATTAGATGGAAGAAACATTGAAGTCCAAAACAAAACCCTTCAGCTAGAAAATCTAATTGATCAGATCTCTCATACAAATGAAGAAATTCTAAATCTAAGATCAGAAATAGAAAACACAAGAGAAGAACTAAGATCTAAAAAGGAAATCAATCTAAGATTGATGGATGACCTAAACGCTGAAAAACAAATCAATGAAGGAATGCTGAAAAGTCAAGAAGACTTGAATCAGCTGTATGAACGAAATCTTCATAGGCAAAAAGGAAAAGCAGGACTTGGATACAAAGAAGAAGGCGAATCCTCTAAGCAAGGTACTAAAAGAAATCAAAAACCTACTTGTAATCATTGTGGTAAAATAGGACATACTTCAAATAAATGTTGGAACAATGAAAAAGCAGAATTCAATGGAAAATGTTATAGCTGCAATCAACCTGGTCACAAAGCAAATGAATGCAGGGAAAAACCTAGATTCAGAGGTAATTGTCACAAGTGCAACAAACAAGGTCACAAGGCATCCGAGTGCAGATCCAAGACATTTAATCCAACAGAACAAATTGTGAAAGCAATGTTTGGATGGGACTACAACACCTGGTGTAGATGTCATTACTGTGGAGAATATGGACACATTGGCATGAATTGCATAAAACATCATCTAAGGAAAAGAGATACTACCGTAAGATGTTTCAAATGCACTAAACTTGGTCACATAGCCAGAAACTGCATGAATGCTAGTGAAATTGAAGAAGGAAAGAAGAATGAAGCAACTAAGGTCAGGAAACAGGTGAGACAAAAATGGATTCCTAAAGCTACCGAGCAATCCAGTCCAAGTAATGGAATGGATGGCTCTACCGACTCAGATTAAATTTCCAAGGAAGCACTGGAACTGTACTCTCATAGATCAATCTCAAGCAGTTCCGGAACCGAAATTAAAAGAAAAGTCTAAATCAGCATGCAAGATGCAGTGAGATCACAGGAAGGTCGGTATAGTCTTCACCGAGCAAGGTCGGTATAGTCTTCACCGAGCAAGGTCGGTACCTGTCTTTACCGAGCGAGGTCGGAGCATTATGAATTCTCGAGTTCACCGAGTTGCGAAGTCTTTTTCGAGCAATTAATTCTTGGTGGGTGACAGTCTGTCAGAATTCCTACCCTAATTTGAAATGAGCATTAATGACAGAATTGTAAACAAAAAGCAAGTAATCGAACTCATTCTTCACCGCGAATCTTTAAGCACTTTGAGAGCAGAAAACCTCAAGGGCAACCCGGCGATCTAATACTCTTGCGAAAGGAATTTTCTGTGAGCTACCATGGCATCATCCAGCACTTCAGCGAAGAAAGGATCTGATATGATAGTTCAAGGGGAGTGGAAAGCACCAGATTTTAAGATCGTGCCCACAATTGCAGCAACCCTAGATCCGAACGGAGCTCAATCTCAGATTCCTCCTAAGGTACTGCTTATCAACGATATCCGTAATCATTTTAACTGTTCAATTCAAGAAATGGGAAACCTAGAACTAGACATTGTGCGTGAGGAACTATGTGTGGATGGTACTTTGAAACCCGAGCACAAACATCTGGAAGATAAGGGTTTAGTCCACATTGCACATCTTCCTCGAAACTTTTGAGATAAATGGGTTAGGTACATTCTTAGCCGAGTACATGATGGCAAGATTTGGCTTGAGCAACCTATTGAGATCACAAAGAAAATGATTCATCAAGTTACCGGTCTTCCCATGTTGAACAAAGCTAAAACTACCAAAACCCTAGGTCGGACGGAACTAGAGAAGAAAACCCTAGCCGAGTGGGATGGTAGAGGCATGAAGGTTAGCAGCATTACAGACGCCGAACTGAAGTTTGGTACACATATCATTGCACACAAGATTTACAGTTCTAGTCGACAGAACAGTGTCTCATGTGAAGCTATTGACCTAGCATACAAAGTGGTCAAAAACAACTTGACATTTGACCTAGCAGACTTATTGTTGAAACAGTTCAACAAGAACATGGAAAGCATCAAAACTTCCAAAAACAATCCATGTAAGTTTGGATCCTTGTTAGTCTGTTTATTCTTCTATGTTCAGAAATTATTCCCTTCAAAAGGAAAAGTTGTATGGAGAAAAGATGTGCCAGTACTCTATGAAATTAATGAATACATCGCAAAAATGGGTGAAAACTTTGAAAGCATCATGGATAATTATTTTGAGTCTTTCAAAGAGAAAATGAATGACAGATTCCGGATTCCACAGAAGTTGGTGGAAGATTACAAAGATGACATCTGTTTTATGGTAGATTGTGATAATGTGTATATTCAAGCAGTTAAACCGAGAACTGTGTATGTAAAACCTCTTCCTTATGAGGTAAATATTGATGAAACCAAGAACACTATTGAAGCACTTCTAAATCAGCCTGTCAATCCCAAAGCCCCATATTTTGGAACATATGATGAAGCTAAGATGAGAATTGAACTAAGCATAAAGCTTCCACAGGCGGTAAACAAAGGAAAGAAAAGGATAGCTAAAATGCAAATGATAACCGAGGAGAAAGAAGAAATAGGTGAAAAAGAAGAAGAAAAGGATGAGAAAACAGAGGAACCAGAACTTGCAAAGAAGAAAGGAAAAGTTTTTTATCACTAAGGCATCTGTGCCTCCCACTACTGTGTTTACAAGGAGAAATACAAGAGGAAAGGCAGACAAGGCAGAAAAGGCAGATAAAGACATAGTATTCAAAAGGCCTCCTCTAACCCTTCAAGAAAAGCTCAAACTCTTCAGAGATAGATCAGGATCTGGAGTAAGTAACATAAAATCCCTGAGATATGAAACCAGATCGGAAGCAGAGTAGAAGGAAATAGAAGATGCTGTTGTTGAGAAGATGGGACAGTGGAAATACTCTCCTGAAGAAATTACCCCACAGGTTCCAGCAGTTCTATTGAATCCGATAAAAATGAGATGGAGCAATGCAAGGCAAACTGTGATAGACATATTTGATCAAAACCTGAGACAGTTGATGCCGAGCTTGAACAATGATGAAGTTAAGAAGGCACTAAAAGAAAATGAAAATAAGATGACATTAAAGTTCAATACTTGTTTGATTTTGATCAACAATATTGAATCAGTTGTGAAGGCTGCAAAAGCCACATGGAAGAACATATACCACCTTCACCAACCAAGCATTGAAACTGTAATAATAAAGGATATTGAAGATGACAGCGATGAACAAGAAGAAGACACCGAGGTAGATGATACTGTAAGGATAGCAGTAGAAGTCATTGCATCCCTTCCTACCTCTCCAGTGAAAGTCTCTACATCCAGCCCAGAGACACCTTCAAGCATGGTTGTGACAACTTCTACATTTGTCCAATCATCCCTAGCAACATCAGAGGCAGCTACCATTTCTTCTACCGAGCCGCAGTCTCCTGTACCAGTAAGTTTTCTAGCTTTTGAATCATCAAGTGTAAATATTTTAAGTTCTCCAGTAGAAAGTATACCAGTGTCAATAGCTAGCCCTACTTTATCTACTGTCACTACTACAAGAGCATTAAGTACAGATAAGCCTAAGGCTCTACCGAGTATAAAATTTTTGGGTAAAAATATAGTTGAGGATATAGACCTAGATGAAGAGATAGAGATTCCTACACTAGATTTTGCAAATCTCTCAGCAGACCAGATGCAGAATATAGGTGAGATCCTCCAAAGGAAAGCAAAACAAAAGAAGCTTAAGGAGGAGAGAGACAAGGAGTATCAAATCATCAAGGATGCTAAGGACATTTTGTCTGATGCATTAGGCATTAAAGTAGACTCCTCCCAGCATGTTTTGTTACAATTGGCAGAAGCAGTTGAGAAATACAATGAGGACTCATCCGGGACAGAAAAGTTAGTTGAAAGAGCCGAGAAGAGATTCAACAATAAAGTGCTTGAGCACATTGCTCAGCACATAGCTATCAACCAAGTGGAATTGTCTTCAGTTTTGTCTAACATAGAGTCTATTTATTCGAATGCTACCTCTCTTTTGGCCAGACTATGCAATTTTGCCGAGTTCACAAAGGATGTCAAAGATAAAATGAATAAAATGGATGAGGATATGAAGATTAGCATACAGAAGCTGCAACTTGAACCAAGTTCAAGCTCTGCTCATCACATGAAAATCTCTCATCTATCTAATATGCAGTCTGATCTATTGAAAGAAGACTCAAGGATCCGGTCCACACTGCTAGACATCCAACACATGATCCTTCCCATCATGAATACAATGTATAAGCACATTGAACATTCCAGAACATTGATTCATGACAATCAGTTCTCCATAGCAGATCACATGATTGAACTCTCTGCAGAAGTCCAAATTGCTATACAAACATGTAAGATTCTGCAAGAAAGTTGGGACAGAACCCTGGCACTAATAATGAAGGTACATTCTGATTTCTTATCAAATTTTGGATTCTCTCTGTAAATAACTTGTATATGCACCTTTGGCATTATCGTCAAAAAGGGGGAGATATGTATAGAAGGAGAGATATGTATACTGTATAGATTTGTATAAGAAACAGTTAGCACATTGAAAGGGGGAGACAATGTATAAAGCCCTATAACAAAGACAAATTTTGAAAAATCAAAATAA
This sequence comes from Chamaecyparis obtusa, assembly GCA_027943335.1. NCBI lineage: Eukaryota > Viridiplantae > Streptophyta > Pinopsida > Cupressales > Cupressaceae > Chamaecyparis > Chamaecyparis obtusa. The sequence goes on along the minus strand of BSBK01004189.1, from coordinate 47,829 downwards.
AACTCAGCATGATTCGGTGTATATAAATTTTGGCCAATAAGTGTTTTTGTCACTAATGCCAAAGGGGGAGATTGTTGGCATTAAGCAGAATTGCCACTAGTGACAACACTTATTTGCATTCTGGATGTAAACCGAGCAGACAAGTGCAAACCGAGCAGTCAATGTAAACCGAGCAGACAAGTGCAAACCGAGCAGACAAGTGCAAACCGAGCAGACAGTGCAAACCGAGCAGACAGTGCAAACCGAGCAAACAGTGGAAACCGAGAAAGTTAGTACAAACCGATCAGGACAATGTAAACCGAGTAACATCTTGTCTACCGAGTCACCAATGCTTACCGAGTTCAATACCTACCGAGTGATCAGTATGAACCGTGCCTTCACTTCTACCGAGTAATGCAGTGGACGCCGAGTATCAGAAAGTCACCGAGTCAGATTGAAGGAACCGAGTAACCATATTTGGGCCGACTTAGTAGCACTTATGTTTATTTGTCAAGCCGACTGTATAATTGTAATTGTAATTAATTGTTTGAGACCTGTATATAAACAATATTGTAGAAATAAAAGAGTAACACACAAGTAATGAAATATATGATATAGAATATATGTGAAAGAGTAAGAAAGGCAGAAATAAGCGAATTGCAGAAGGCTTCAGAAGTATAAGATATAGCAAAGACAAATTCATCACAGAAGGTGATCAGTACATTAGCGAATCTCATTCAGCAATCCAGTTGCAAAGCAGAGATCTACTGTTTCATTCTAACAGGTGAATCAGTACTAAATCCTTTAACCGGGTAGACTTAATAGTCTTTGTAAAAATCTCTTTACCGAGTGCATACTTCACTGTATGTTTGTAAATCCTTTAACAGGGTGGATTTAGCAATCCTTATTGCTCCTAACAGGGCAGATCATCAGAAGTGATCAAATTGTAAGCCTTAACCGGCCAACTTTATTCTGCAGTATTAAAGCTTTGTGGGTTTCATCCCCACCCCAGTTTTACTTTCTTTTGGAAGGTTTCTGGGTAACCAAATCTATGTGTCATTATTGTGAATACTTTTAAGTTTCATGCTTTCTGTATGCAAAGGTTAAAAAGGTAAATTATATGTTAAAATTGAAAGAAAATTTGGAGTTACTGATTCACCCCTCCCCTCTCAGTAACTTGGTTAATTCCTGAATATTTCCAACAGAGTTTGGGAAATTTGTTGAGGTGTTTAGTTGGAGATAATCTTGGAAATTGGGATTTAGTTTTACCTTAGGCAAAGTTTTCTTATAATAACTCACTGAATAGGAGAACAAGGAAGACACCATTTGAAGTGGTTACTGGATTTAGTCCTAAAGGAGTAGTAGAATTGAGGGATATTGGTCTTGATGTTAGGAGGAGTGATGAAGGAGAGGATTTTGTTGAGGTTGTGAAATCACTACATGAGGAGATGAGAGATCACTTGGAGGAAATAAATCAAAAATATAAGAGAACAACTGATATGAAGAGGAGACAAGGAATTTTATGTGGGAGATGAAGTTATGGTGTACTTGTAGAAGGGTAGATTTCATGTTGGTACTTATAAGAAGTTGAAGATGAAGAAATTTGGTCTTTATAAGATCTTGAAGAAGTTTGATTCAGGGAATGCATATGAAGTGGAGTTACCAGTAGACATGGATATATCACCATATTCAATGTTGCAAAATCATATTCAAGTATCATGCATTAGAAGGTGGTAGTGTTGATGTATTGGATGTTGTATAGGAGTATCCTAAGTATCAAAGGGATTAGATAGAGAAAATTTTGGATAGAAGAGTTGGGAGTACAAGAGGTAAGTGATACATGGAGTTTCTTCTCAAATGGAAGGACAAACTAGTTGAAGATTCATAATGGATTTATCAGGCTGAGGTTTACCACTTTGGTTTTCCTTTAGCCCAAGAAAAGTGAGGGACTCACTTTTAAGTACCCCAGGTGTCTGATGCAGGAGCATCTTGGAATCTAAGCAATCTTGCATCAACCAAAGATATGTTTAATTCTTATTGATTAGTCATGTGTTCTGGTTGCAGTTAAATTGTACTTATTATTATAAGTTGTGGTTTCTAGTGTGTTTGTGGCTACATTCCAAGCCTTATCCTATGATTGCACCTCATTGAAGTCATCGCATGAGAGTTCTTGAAGATTCTTTCCTAAATGTCATGTTCTTCATTTTCCCGTCGGTCTTGGTGTTCATTGAACGAATTTCTAATCTACTGGCCAGAATTCTTGGTTGTGATTGTACCAACAGGTTATTACATTTGAGGCCGACCTAATTGTTGTATTACATTTTCTCTGTTCTTGGGAAATGTGATATGTTCTAGGTCGACTGATGATTGTATTGACTATATAAGATTATGGACTTATTTCTAAGGGATAAGTTAGTCTTCTTAAGATTATTTGGCCGTAGTTTGGCTAGGGTTAGAAGGGATTTTTTGATCATAATCAGGCATGTATGCTTGGCATGTAAGACTGCATGTTGGATATCGATTTTAATTGATTTTTTGATAATAATTGGAGGTTGATCTTTTATTTCTTTTCTATCTTGGCTATTATTTTTGCTATGTTGTGTTGGCTAAAAGGTTGGACTGATATTTTGTAGATTTCTCCATCCTTGACTACACGAGGAACATTGGGAGTGAACACAATTTGAGCTTAAGCTACAACAATATTTTTCGTGGGAAAATTTAAGAATGAAATTTTCTTGCAGTTAATTCTTTTTGTGTTCATGGGTAACCTATGCATGTCTGTACTTTCTATGAAATGGGTCAGAGTGAATCAATGTGCATTATTATTACCAACTTTATATAGATAGTACAATGTCCATTGAAGTTACCGTATGTCGTACATTACCCTTCTATGTGTAGATCTATCTCCTGTGGATTTAATTAGTAAACGATTGTTTGAAGGTTTTTCATATTTATATTTACAATGATTGGAAATACTTATGACTAAGAAAAATCTCAAGATTGAACTAACAAAGATAAACTAGGTTGTGTTTGCTTAGGAATTACAATGACTATAGAGAGGGAAGAATTTGGAAAGCATGGAGTGGAAACGCGACATGTAAGCTTTGATTTACTCTCGTATTTGTAATAGTTTTTGACATTTTAGTTATGCCAAGAACAAAAAGGTGCAACATATGATTGGGCAGATTGAGAAGCCTTTGAAGGTCTCATGAATATAGAGAATGACTATTCCACCATAATTCATCTCTTCCCTTCTTTGTGTAACAAGTGGAGCTAGTTTTTGTTTCATACTTCTACTTAGAATCATAGTTTTGCAAGGCAAATGACTGTAGGTCAAGTTGAGGTTCTGAAGAAAATGCATAGAGTGCCGTCAATTTCTAAATTGGATGTCCTGTCAATGGATTATAATTACTTTCAGTCGAAATCAAATACAAAATAGAATAATTTTCATATCTACCCAATAAATACTAGCACTGTTTTAGTGGTCATTTACATTTTGTAGTCAAATTTCTCTTTAGTTATAAATGATGTTATGTTTATTCATTTCTTTTGTCTTTTCTTTTTTATGCATTAAAATTCTTTAAATTTCATGCATGTTTTATTTACATTTATATTCTATGTATTTAAGAATAAGAATTATTCTGAAATTTTAAGTTTTTATTCATTTTAAAATTAAATTAAGTTGTTAATCGATTTTTTCTTTCTATATATTATTCTTAATTATTTCTTGATAAAAAATATTATGACTCGTAAAATATTTTCAATTTCAATTAATCTAACTTTATTAAGATATCTCTTAACATATTATATATATATATATATATATATATATATATATATTTTTTAAATATATATATCCTAAATATAGATAGATACCAAATAAAACAAGTTTTGACTTTGCTGAGAAATATAATATAAATTGATATGACAATGTTTGAAAGCACTCTTGCCAAAATCTAAAAGGATATGTAAAATGACATACAAATTTCACCCTTAACAGAGTCAAAGATCTCAAAAAATTTAAAACTTTTTATTAAATAAAATCTCTTGATTAAGACCTTAGAAACAGCTGGAAACACGTGTCTGTTTGAAATACTTTACAAGCACGTCTATCCGAAATTCTCTCCTTTAAAAAAATATCCAACAAAAAATCAAATCTCTTCGGACATTTAACGATTTATATATTTTATATTGTATTAATAAAATATATAGTATTACAGTACGTCTTGATGCAGTCATAAGCACGTGCAATTCCACTGTCTTTAAAATAAAAATATCACCAAAACATAAAATATCACGATATATTCGATATAATCAACAAAGTATTAAAAAACTAATAAAATATAAAAAAACACTACTATTCTTGCATCCGCTCCTCTACGCTTCAGAACTAAATGGTAGAGGTCACGGGTTCAACTCACAGGAGATACGGCCTTGCGATCGAAAGACTGATGAGTGAACAGTTCTTTTGAATCAGCTCTTCACTATTTATTTACTTCCATATTTTATTGTAAACTTCTTTGCTCAATTTGAGAACTGGCAAAGCATGGACTTCGATGGCGAAATCTTTAGATCTCTCAGAAGAGTCTGTATCTGATGAGATCCATGAGAAGAAGACTGACAAGATTTTTTTGGATCTCCGCCGCCATGTGAATTTAGTGTAAGGCTTCAGTTGTTTTGGAGGGGAGTGAGATTTATAGGCAGTCCCATTGCAGGAAGACAGATAGGATCACGAACGATGGGTTCATCTGGAATCTGAGCAGACCATCTGAACCTTTTCACTAGATGATGCATTGTTATCAGTATCTCCATTTTTGCATACTCATTTCCTGGACACATGCGCAGCCCTCCTCCAAAGGGTAAGAAGCTGTAAGGAGGTATGCCGCCTGACGCTTGGAAGCGCGAGGGATCGAACCTGTGTGGCTCTCGAAATAAATCCTCGCGATACACTGTTGAGTAGTTGGACCAGTACATCTGATCAAGAACAAGAAACCAGAAACAGCACATGATTACTTATGTTCGAAATTAGAGACATTGACTGAAAGAAAGAAAGATTTTTGATTTATTTGTCTAAGACGTTTTCTTCTCCACTGATTTTTCCTTATTATGATGATTGTTTACGGATTGTAATTTGAAATGTTGATATTCTAGTTTTCTGTTATTTAGATGAAAGATCATGGACTATTTCAAATAAATCTTATACAAGTGAAATCAGAAACTATTTCTACTATAATATTATGCTGTAGAAATCTCACATCTGATAGAAAAAACAACATAGAAACACTGAATTCTTTAAGAAAGGATTCTTTGAGGAATAAATATCTCTGATGAAAAATAACAACAAAAACAAGAAACATCACAGAATTATTTATATAGAAAATACAACATAGAAACACTGAATTCTTTAAGAAAGGAGTACAGCTGTAGAAATCTCACATCTGATAGAAAAAACAACATAGAAATACCGAATTCTTTAAGAAATGATTCTTTGAGGAATAAATATCTCTGATGAAAAATAACAACAAAAACAAGAAACATCACAGAATTATTTATATAGAAAATTTGAAACAGAGAAACAGAACAGAATTATTTATGTCGAAAATTAGAAACACTGAATTCTTTCTGAAATAAATATCTCTGATGAAAAACAACAACAAAAACAAGAAACATCACAGAATTATTTATCTAGAAAATTTGAAACAGAGAATTCTTTGAGAAAGAAATATAACTGATAAAAAACAAGAACAGAAGCAAGAAACAACACAGAATTATTTACGTTGAAAGTTAGAAACAGTGAATTCTTTAATGTTAAAAAGTAGAAACACTGAATGAAGAGACCAAGAAGGGACTTAGTGAGTGGAGTTTCTAGATACTTTATGATGGCTTTAGAAGAAGAATATTTGATGAAAAATAAGATCGTGAAACAACACGTAATTACTTATGGTGGAACTTAGAAACATTAAAGAAAGAAAATAAGAAGGAAGTTTACAGCGAATTCTACTTTATAAGATTAATTTTGTACCAACTTTTCCCACCATATTTTGTGATTTATTACTAGAAAAATCTGATTCAATCGTATCAAAAAGTTAGATAAATTCAACTTTGAAAAATTTATTTTGTGAAAGTAGATTTAACTTTACAAAATTTATTTTATATCAATATTTCAATCACCTCTCATGGTTCGCGACCAGATCAATCAAAAAGCTACTTTACATTAATTATTATGGACTGAGAATCTGATGTCTTAAAAGAAGTACTCACCGCCCACCCTTTGGGAATGGTGTATTTTCCATATTGAATGTCTGTTGTGGCCTTTCTGAAAACGCCCGATATTGGAGGAATTAAACGAAGTGTTTCCTGAGCCACACTCCAGAGATACTTCATGCGCTGAACATTTTCCCATGTAAGTTCCTCTCCAACGCCAATGTCTTCAGCTTCTGCACGAGCATGAAACAGTGGAAAACATTCATAGTTAAGTCTATCATGAAAGAAATACAAAACGAAAACATAGATAAATATTCTCTTATTCAAGAGTTTACAAAACGAAAACATAGATAAATATTCTCTTATTCAAGAGTTTACAAAACGAAAACATGGATAAATTTTCTGTTATTCTTCCAATGATCAAAGTTCAAATTCTACAATTGATTAAAGTTCAAATAATCTAAAATAGATAAATCTTCCATAATTCAGAAGATTACTAGAAATTCTTTAAATGATCAAAGTTCAAATTCTTTAAATGATGAAATTTGAAAGTTCAAATGATCTAAAATAGATAAATTTTCTATCGATTCAAACGATTACAGAGGTTCTTCAAATGATCAAAGTTCAAATTCTTCAAATGATCTAAGTTCAAAATTTTGAAATGATTAAAGCTCAAATTACCTAAAATAAATAAATCTTCTATTGATTCAAACGATTACAATCTTCAATTGATTCGAACGATTAGAAGTGGTTCTTCACAAGATCAAAGTTCAAATCAACAAATAGTAAATGAACTACAATTGTTTCTCTCAGATCCACGCAAAGATTTCTATAAATGAAGGAATTACTAAATATTCCAACCTATTGAGACACTATTATACCTTTGGCTATTTGATCGAAGCAGACAGGATTAGCAGCAAGGAGCTTGCACATGAGAGCCAGCGTCATGGCCGTAGTCTCGTGCCCCGCAATGACAAGAAGCACAATATTATCTTTCAATTCTTGATCGCTGAGCGGCTTCTGATCTTTATAAGTAAGGCCGAGCAGCGTCGAAATCAGATCTTTGCGAGCAGAATCCCCGCCGGCTTCCATATCCTTCCTCCGCTGTGCAATCATGGCAGACAAAATGCGATCAATACGAGCCCTCGCTTTCAGCGCGCGGTCCAGGCGACTCCCCGGAAAACGCACCGGAAAAGTGTAAATTCCATCCGTCGCCACCTTAAAAAGCTCGCAAAGCTCCTCAACCTGACATTTATCCTGCACATTGAAAAGCACATCACAAGTGACGGAAAAGGCCATGAATTTCATCAAATGAACAGCATGAACCCTCTCTTTTCCGTTCCAGTACTCCTCGACGTGCCGTCGAACGGCAAAATCCATTTTTCCGACCAGTTTCTTGACCGAATCCGGAGACAAAAAGGTCATCAAAGCGGCGCGGACGAGCCGGTGCTCGTCTCCATTCTTGTCAAGCAAGGAATCCCGGCCAATAATGGCTCTATGAGGGCCACGGGCGTTGCCGTGAAAAAGTTTTCCATCGTTAACTAACCAGAAGCGATTACCTGCAGGACCGGTCATCACTACAGTGGGCTGCCCGAACAGACATGTTTTGAAAACCGGTCCGTATGCGATCACCCTTTCACGGAGAAACTCGTCGATCTTATTGCTCTTGAAAGCGCGGAGAAATTGAATTGTTTCTCCCACGAAAGGCTGCCCCAGATTTCCGGGCAGGAGAAGGGCACAGCCATTTTTCTCCTTGTTCTTCTTCCACAGAAGAAATCCTACTGTAAATATCAATATTGCGCTCAGATAAAATATTTCCATTGCTGTGTGCTGAAGAACAAATTTTATTTCTTCTATCGCTTCACATATCACAGACCAAAAAAATACAGGTCGACACAGTAAAAGCTTAAATAGCTGGCGAAGACCAGGAATTTATTTTAATTTGGACAAAATATAAAATAAAGAGGATCTGAATAGGCGGTCTGTGATTTTATCTTCCTCGTGTATTTTATTTTGTATCAGGCTGTGAAAGGAAATTAGGGTTTACTCGAATCGAAAAGATTCTTGAAATGAAGACTAAATAGGAATAAATTTGCAATGTTGTCACCCAGGACCTTTTTGGGTATCTTCAAAATGCCCACATCACTTAATGATAGCAAGCATTAATCTTTACAACTAATAAGATTACATTCTAACGGTAGAAGAATAAAATTAATGCTGTATTAGTGCATAAATTATTTCGAAGTCTATATGTTCTATAAGTGCATACATTATTTAAAAGTTCATATGTTATATTATGCTATATTAGTTCATAAATAATTTAAAGTCTACATGTTATATTAGAGTACAAATTATTTAACAGTTTACCTGCTATATTAATATTAGATTAGTGCATAAATTATTTAAAAGTCTATATACTATTAAAAGATTGTTGTCTAGGTTGAGTGTATTTGTATATAAGATAATGAGAAGTGGTCTACAAACATATTTTAATTACTCTATTTCAACATTTGAAATATTTTATTTCAACATTCAAATAATAAATTTACACCTCATTTTATAATTTTATTAGTAAAAATTTATCTTTGTCAATTGATCTTGACTTCTAATTATATGGTTAAAATAATTCTATAGTAAATAAATATTAGTATGAAAATGTCAAAAAAACTGTTTACTTTTTTAATCAACTTATCTTCATCAAACCTATGAAAATAGAACACAACCTAATTTATGTTAGAGGAAAGATTGATTTATTAGTATTGACTTTATATATATATATATATATATATATATATATATATATATATATATATATATATATATATATATATATATATATATATATATATATATATATAATGTGTGAGTAGTCAAATAACATGTAGTTGACAAGGAATGCTCGCCTAAAATGATATTTAAAATTTAAATAAGTAGATTGCATCTCATTCTAAATTTTAGTAGTCATTATCTTTGACAATAGATCTCGCCTTCTTATTAGAAGGTCAAAATAATTAGATCTAGTAAATAAATATTATTATGAAAATGTTAATCATTTTTCTTACTTTTTTAATCAACTTGTAATACCCCTCCCATAGTAAATGCTTTCAGTTTATATTGATCAACTCTTTAAGGCCACTTTTCATGTGTGTATTAGATCCTTAGATAGATTTGATGTTATGCATATTTATATTTTTATTGACCCCATACTTGCATGTGTATGGTTAGCGTGTATATTTTACTTTTTTGTTTGATGTGCCTAATGTAGTTTAGGGACAAAGTTGTAGTTACTTGCTTGCAAGATCTACATGATCGACTGGTCCCTAACATTGTTTGTTATATATTTATACATGTGTGTACATGTTCATATTTTATGCAGGATTTTAGGTACTAGGAGGCATTAGCATCCCTGAACTGTTAGGATGAGCATGCCCTATCAAAATATCTCAATGGTAAGAGGGGGGACATAATATACATGTCCAAATCCCAACTTAAGCCATTTATTATCCTGAAATATGGACAAGTATCTTACTTACTACCCTCTGAATTCATCAAGGTAAAATCATTCACGAACCTTTCATTTACATTTAATTTTGTACTTTGATTTAGTTAGTTTTTGTCTTGTTGCATGTCATGTGGTTTGATTTGGTCTTGGCGTTAAAATGTTTTGAGTAATTAATCAAGATTAATTAAATGAGATTACATAATTACACCTTATGATACATTAAAATATTCAATATAAGGTTAATTAATTAATTACCTATGTTTAATAAATAATTTAATTGCAAAGTCAAAATTAATTAATTGAGAAATTTAATAATTATTAAATAAAAATTAAATTTAAATGTGCAATTTGAGTTAAGTGGTTATTAGTTGACTTGCATATTTTAAATTAAATAAAATTAAATAATGCAACTTAAAAAATACTTTATTATAAAAGTAAAACTTAACTTTTTAAAATCAAATTGAGTTAAAGTGACTTAAAAGTTGTGGAAATTAAATAAATAATTCTTTTAATAAATTAAAATTGATAAAAATGAGGTCATAGTTGAGTTCTTATATCTATGATTTGAAGTTAACAACTTTATTATTTTTAACAGTTGAGTTCTATTTTGTTATTTTGGAGTTGCATTCTTTCAACTCAAGATTTTGAATTTCTATATTAGAGAGCTTGGGGGCCATTTGAGAATTATTCAATTAGGTTTTGAAGAATTCTCTCTTGGAAAATTTTTGGAGAATTAAAATTTTGGTATTTTTCAAAACTTTGGGTTTTCAAGATTTGGAATTGATTTTCAATTTAACTTTGTGTATTAAGGCAAGGTTTTAAAATCCTTAAAAGTTGTCTATTAAAATCATTGTCTTCTTCATGTTTGATTAGATCTTATGTGTAGATGATGAGTGTTTGTTAAAAAAATGTGTTTCTTTGATAATTAGGAATGTTAGGGAATATTTTGGAAGAGAAATTTGTTTAATGTTTTTCATAAAAATTTTGCTTTGATTAGTTTTCAATTATGACCTTCCATAGTTTTGAGAGTTTTGAAAGAGTTCATTTTTTAAGAAAAATGCATGCTTTTGAAATAGAAATGTAGATATGTACATGTAAATAATATAGATTTTCATGTGTGAAAGATAAATATATTTAGTTGCATGTTACTTAAGGAAGATATATTCAGTTGCATGTTATTTAGGAAATATATATTCAACTGCATGTTACTTAAGAAAGATATATTCAATTGCATGTTATTTAGAAACTTGGATATATTTAGCTACATGTTATTTAAGAAATATATATTTAGTTGCATATTATTTAAAGAAGATATATTCAATTGCATATTATTTAAGGAAGATATATTCACTTGCATGTTATTTAAAGAATATATATTCAGTTGCATGTTAATTAGGAAAGATATATTCACTTGCATGTTATTTAAGAAAGATATATTTATTTACATGCAATAGTATTCTTTTTTTAGAAATTCTATTTTTTTAAGAAAAAAATCAAATAATTTTTTTTTTTGGAATTTGCATGTAGCAGTATTCTATATTTAAAAATTTAATTTTTAGAAAAAAAATTATAATTTTTTTCATACACAGAAATTATTTTAGAAAAATAAAAAATAAAAAATAATAATGATATATAATTAAATATTATTTGAATAAGAATTTAATATTGATATGTTTATTATTGGAGTTTTTGGTTGTTGTGTTTGATTGTCGGTATGAGTAGCAATAAGTTAGCTTTTAGGAATTTTTTATAGAGGTGTTGGAGTTATTGTCTATGTGACATATGTACTTACAATGTTTGTAATGTGATGATGATCTCGATTATTTTTACTCAACCTTATTTGTCTGAACTTTTGGAGAGAGTATGTTATTATGATATCATGGTTTGAGGACCAACTTGTATTTGTTGGATTATGTTTTGAGGACCAGTGGGAGTTCCAGTTGTCTTTATATGGGATTAAATTTGATCATCATTCTTTATACGATTTATGAGATCTAGTTGTGATTTATGAGCCTATGTAGGTTAACTAAGTGTATAGATGGGGAGTGGCTTACAATGGTGGTCAGGGCCCTAAGTGGCTGCCAGGGTAACTCATTGTAGATTACTTAATAAAGTGATAACTTAAATATATTGAGAGTTTAAAATGAATTAACAAGATGTATGTGTTCCTTACCTATGCCTTGAGTGCTAATACAAGCTTGGATGGTTTGTGAATAGATGTTGGCCGTGTCTGTGTGTATTGGATGAGACATAGTTGATAGCCTTATTTTTATGAGAGGTTACTGATACCGCATAGAGTCACTATGGGGCCTCAGTCCAGAGAAACTACCAAGGTAACTCTAGAGTTGAATCATGTGATGACACTTGCTTTTATGCATCATAGATTTCCTACATATGTTGGTCGCCTCTAGGATTAGTATGTTTACTTTTGCATTCTGTTGTACCTTATAAGATAGAGAGCTTTTAGGATCCCTTTCCTAGTCTTGTTGTCGAGGTGGATTGGGTGTTTGATATCCAAGTCGGGTATGTTCTCATCTCCCCAGCATAGTGGGAGTGGACCTTTGGTTCCACATGGTCGGGTGATAGTGATTCTATTACCATTGAGATTTTGACATTCGTGATGGTGCTAGATGATCCTTGTTGTTGTTACCTTCTTCTTTTTTTGTTGGAGGATTTCTTTTATCTTCAAATACTGTACTTATACTTTGTATCTTGGTTTATTATTACATACCCCACAACTTGTGTAGTGGATGTTAGTTATTATGTTTACCTTGTGGTATTAGTTGTATCGATGTTTTCATTTATGAGATTCAATACACTTGTTATTCCTTTGTGTTATATGGAGATTGTATATTGTTTGTTGTATTTAGTAGATTAATTAACTTACGTAGTTCTACATCGTGGAACCCTTATGATTTGTAATCTGTAAATGAGTTAAATTTGTAAGTATGCTATATCTTATGTTGTATTACTTCCACATTTTTGTCATTATTGTTGTGTAAACTCTTAAGAAAAAAACTCTTTTATAAACTTAGTAATATGTTTTAGGTTATTTTCTCCTTGCTTCCCTAACAGGGCATTACACATCTCATCTTTACCACACCTATCTAAATAGAGTGTAATGAAATATGTGTTGGAAAAAATATTGATTTCTTACTACGATATTTAATTTTATGTACGTTGTTTAATGTCCTAAATATTCTTTATATTAGTTTAGTGATTGATCTATTTTCATATGTTAAAGAATGAATAAGTAATTATTATATAGTAATGTCATTAGTTGTTTTTATAAATGCGTCATCATTATTGCAAAGATAATCAATGGTCTATTAGTACCATACAATGTATGAGTTGTTAAATAATAAGTAGTTGAAAATGAATGTCCACCTAAAATAAATTTTGAAATTTAAATAAGTAGATAATTACACCTATGAGTGTGTATATGAAATGGGTGACATGAATTTGAACTTGAAAGCAAACATAATAATTTGAGTGTTGAAAATTATCTATAAAAGAATAAATTATCTTTATAATGATTAAGCTAGATTTTTAGTCAAAGATACAACCAAACCAATTAAAAGCATGTTTTAAGACCAAATACTTAACATGCATCCATATCAACATAAAATAAATTATATATATATAAAAGTTACACTTCATGATTACAACAAAACATTTAAACTAAGGATTAACCCTATTAAATTCAAAAGATAATTCTAATTTCTTTGAAAGTTTAGCTATTGTTATATCTAAAATTGTATTTAACATTACCAATGAGTATATTAAAGAATAAATTAATTCTATGTTAGTGCATAAATAATTTAAAAGTCCACATGTCATCAAAAGATTGATGTCTAGATTGATTGTATTTGTTTATGGGATGAAGAGAAGTGGTTTACAAACATGTTTTAAATACTTTATTTCAACAATTTATCTTTAATGGTCAAACATTCAAATAATAAATGTACACCTCATTTTATATTTTTATTGCTCAAAATTTACCTTTGACAATTGATGTCAACTTCTTAGTAAATGGTAAAAATGATTAGATAGTAAATAATTGTTAGTATCCGAATGATAATCATTTCTTGTACTTCCTAATCAATTCATCTTCCTCACACCTATTTAAATACAAAAAATCCAATTTATGTTAGAAAACGTATTGATTTTGTATTCTTTTGTGCAATGTCTCAAAATATTATTTACATTAGTTGATTGATTGATTATTACTGTATGTTGAAATATGAACTAGTAATTATTATACATTAATATAATTAGTTTTGGTAAACCTGTTATCATTATTGCAAAGTTAACAAGTGCCACATAGTGGCTAGTACTTGCCTGATTTAGTAATTAATTCTAATTTTAATATAAAATATAATTTTGATTGTAAGTTTAATAAAATTATTATATTTTATTCTTATATTTTATTGGTATAATTCTATTTAATATAAAATTATATAATTATAAATATAGTTTACTTTACAAATTTTAGTTTTAAATATAACTAGTATAAAAATTATGAAGAAGTTATAACTAATTATTGTAATAAAAAAATTTGAGTTAGTTTAATATTTTAAATTATAGGATATATGTATTTGTATAAAAACTACATAAATTGTTTCACTTTAATATCTTATTTAAAATTATTGATAAAATATTTTATACTTAATTTTAACTAGATTTGAAGTTTTGAGAAATAATTTATTATTATAAATTAAATATTTATTTACTAAATTTAATTTAAATTATAATATTTTGTAAAGAAAAATATATCACACATTTTTTACTTAAATATTTAGTAATGCCTAATTAACATATAATAAAATTTAAAATATTAAAAAAAATAAAAATATAGATGAGAAGAAATACATATTGTATTGGATCATATATTAGTACTTGCCGATAGGCTAAGCAGGTACTCTTGCAAAGAGTTTCAGATATCCTGGTTTAACTAGTGATTAAAACAATGTCTCCCAACCAATAAAAATCTACTAAATTTGTTATTGTATTATATATTTTATATTTTCTATAGTAAAAATGATAAAGTTTTAAATTTATCATATATACAAATTATTTATTAAAATCTTGATTGGCTAAGTAATTTGAAGTGTTATGCACGAAATTTATGTAATTCTTCAAGTGCCAAGATATATCGTTAAATGTGCTACCCACAGATATCAAACTTTTTCTGTTAAAAATAGAATGATTATTAATAAATATTTATTTTAATATAAATTATTTCACATATTTTTTTATTATAGATTATAAAATTTAAGAAATTTATATTTAATAATTATATTTTTAATTTTTACAATTATGACTATTGATATAAAGTTTTGAAAAAAAAAATGATTTTTTTATATGCAATATTATACTTATGAATATATTATTATATAACTATAACTATTATAAAATCTTAATAATTAATTATAAAATTAAAGGCATTGGCCAAAATTTAAGAAAAGAAAGTAAAAAATGTATAATATTTTATATAAAAGCATAAATTGTACCTCATGAAAATGTCTACATTGATTTCTCTGAGCTCATAAAATAGATAATAATGATTAATTCTACAAAGGAAGTTTATGAATTTGATTGTGTGTATTTTTTTAGCATCAACATTTAATTCTTATAGAAAATAAAGCTAAACAAAGAAAATGGTCATTGTTTAAATTAGGTTTTCTAATTATTAGTGTATCATAGTATTTCCTTAAAATGATATGTGCATAGACTTGAGCATGTGACAAAAGATATTAATTTAAAGGGTTATGGTTTAGGAAAAATATTATAGAAGTTGCAAAAGATAATGTGCTTCTTGAAGAAATTGGCTTGGACAATATCCAAATTACACTCGAGGAGGCTAGGAAAATGGTGTATGAGAGTGATATACTAGTTGTTCCTAGTTGGGATCTAGAAGACATATTTTTACTTGATCAAATTAGAAAACAAGATGATTAACAATTTGTTTCAGAATTTGATAGTGAGTTGGGAGTTAGAGGAACAAGGTATCACCCAAGATTGAAAATCTTAATACAATGGGAAATTGCCCCAAGAATGAACAAGCAGAAGTTTTGACAAGGAATTGAAGAAAAAATATTGAATTCCATAATAAATTTTTTTTGAAAGATAACACTGTTGAAGCTTCTAAAATCAATCTACACTCTACCATGTTCTTGCAAGATTCTACAAATTCAATTAAAAAAAATATGATAAAGTTGTTTCTAATTTGGTTACTTTGAATAAAGCCAATAAAAAAAGTACATTAAATGTGAAATTTTGAAGCTTTAGAATGGTGTCAAGAACCCTCCTTCTTCTATATAAAACATAATACCTATTGGTGAAACTTATTCCTTTGAATCTTATGAAAATATTTGACCTCCTTAATATTATCCATTTTTAAAAGCATTACTAGTTTATAAACTAGATTTAGAGTACTACAATTCTCGTTCTTTTCGTATCTTAAAATTTTGAATTCTCAAGTCTCAAATTTATCCTCCAAGTTTAGGTTTAGCTAATTCCAAAAAAAGTGTCCATTTATATGCACTTATTATTCACCATCTTGGTGCACATTCCCTTGCACATCAACACAATAAATCTCCACTATAGATTTACCTTGATTAACCAAAAAATTAAGTACCTTACATTTAATCTTGTAGGAGATATGCCTTCATATTTAGAGATGAATCTCAACCCTCCACATGGAAAAATCACAAAGGTTGTGCTAATTCACACTTTATTTTTAGGTAAACTTCATTTTATGTGTGCAACCATGTAGAAGACCATGGTTGCTGATCAACTAGAAAGATAAAATCTTTATTTTCATGTTAACCGCATAGTTGCACACCGAACATATTGATGAGATATGTGGATGCGTGCAATGGCACAAAGCTTATGGACCATTAATGAGGCACAATGATGCATATTTATAATTTCTTCAAAATAGAAGTGGAAAGTATTACAAGTACACTAATATTGATCAACATAGAAGTGTACAACAACACCAACAACTTGGAGCCTCCACATGTCCCAAATGACTAAAGGACTTAGATAGACTTGAAAATTCATTATGTGAAGCCATGCACCTAGAAAATTGTAAAGGTCTAAACAACTATGCAATAAAGAAAGAAAACTAGAAAACTAGAACCCTAGATCATGATAAAATTGCAAGAAGATTACATTAACTTAGTGTAAAATATGATTGTTGATGTGGATATAGGGAAACTAAGATCATGGGATTATATGTGTGATGGTGAAATTGATATCAACTACACATTTGGAGATGCACATGATGAAGATAACCTGAGTGAGATCATGGGCTAACTAACCAAAGACAAAAGGTAACCAAAAAGATAGGGTCTCGAAACAAATAAAATTAAGACATATAAAGTTATGAATTAAGTCATAGAAACTAGAGATAGATGGTACAAAATGAAGGAATGAATAAAAAAATTCTACATGAGGAATTATTGAGAACCAAATAGACTTATGAATAATCTAGGGATGACCAAGCATAACAAATAATTAGGAATAAAGGATCAACCATGATAACATTGTCAATGACTTTAGATATAACTTGAAGAATTAAAAAAAATCAAATAGGTCAACAAATAATTAGAACATAAAATATGATAAGGAATAAGGCTTAAGGACTAGGGTTTAGGGTTTAAGGATTAGGAAACAATTCCTATATTTTTAAATAAAAGATAAACCCTATCTAGTAGAGAAAAAAGAACATAAATACCAATAAAAAATTATAGTCCCAATAAGGCATGTGATATTTTGAAAGGAAAATTTTATATTAGAGAAGATATGTACAATGACATGAGTGAAACATAGATGTTTATATGATCCACTCTACATGTACCTTTTATATTGTAATTGCATTTATACAAATGCATAGGATTTCACAATACAATTTTTATTTTAATTAGTAGCCAAAAAAAGGGGGATGATCCTTATACAGCCATATCCCAAGAGATTTCAAGAGATCAATACCACATTACAAAATATATTGGTTTTTACATACCAAGGCCAAAAAAGGCACACTATCAATAGATTTTACCCACCTTCCTTAAAAAGGATTCTTATAGAACAAAGGGCCACAACTAGCCAATTACTATGCAAAGGACAAAAGAGGTCATTAATAGAAAATAACCAAGACACAAAAGAGTGAGGAAAAATAAAAGAGGGATTTTTAAAGGCTACCCAAGCCTTTATAATGGGTAACAAGATGATATTGAAAATCACCCTATAGTAAAGAACAAAACCCATCCAATAGAATAACCATCCCCCATCTATAATACCCCTTTCTACAACAACAAACACATATCTTAGATTAATAGGAGTAGAAAGGGAAGATATTACATAATTGGAGATCCAACCATAAATCTATCACATGCCCATGAAGCCATAGAAAGGAGAAGACTTCCCAAAGTTACTAACCTCCTCATTCATAAAATAAGTCTCAACCTCTATAGGAGATTCCTACACCTCCATAAAAACCATTAAAGAGGAAGAAACAAATTGACTACCCCAAGTCCTTACCATGGATAATTGAAAACACCCCACCACACTAGAGATCGACATAACCCCAAAGTTAGTTAAAAAATTCAACCAAAAATAATAAAAGACTAGAATGAGCCATTGAAAAATGTTAGAAATAGATTGATCATGGGAAGAAACAAAACCACTATTCATAGTAGCTAAAATGGAAATCCCAAACAAAAAAATAAAACAAAACCTAATTGTGATAGTAGCATCCATCAAAATCCAACTACAAGGGGTGAAGAAACTCAACCCTAAAACATAGGATAGGAACCATATTCAAGTGCATATAAAGTAGAAGAAAAGAAGACCCATGAACATCCTGAAGCCCCACAAAGAGCTATAGAAACACCCTTCTACCAACTAGAACATAGTATACAAAACCTCTAGTCACCATGAGAGAATTCTTTCTACCATCACAATTTCCCATCAAGATTTGAAAAAATCCAAGGTTTATCCACAATGTACCAACACTAAAAACCCACAAAAACCTAATAGATTGAGGGACAATTGCACACTTAGACTGTACACTTCCATTTAAGGTATTTGAGCTAGTTGTATATCCCAAAAGATGTATCTATCTAGGAAATTACTACCATTCTAGTTAAGGATCTCATATGAAGCTATTAAACCATGTCATAAATCTTGAGGGGATATGTTGGAAACTTACCAAAAATCTCCCTCTTAGTGTTCCCTGAGGGGATTTGAACTTGCGACCCCATCTAATACCACTTGAAGGGAGTTGACCTAGTCGTTTCTCCTGAAAGATGCATCTGTCTAGGACATTGCTACCATGCCAGTGAAGGATCTCATACGAGGGTATTAGACCATTTCAGGAATCCTAAGGGGATGTTCTAGACACTTACCAACATCCATAACCTTCTCTTAGCCACTAGGATCCTTCAAATGGGACAACTGACAAAACATAAGCATAAGCACTCATCAAAGGAGAAAACATAGACTTGTCTCCTTCTAAACCAACATTCTAGAGAAGATAAGCCTTTTCCAACTTCTTCGAACAAGAATAATCAAACATGAAAAAAAAGAACCTCTTAAAACCATCACATAGAGGCAAAAAAATCCTTAGGAACAACTAAAAATAAATCCTCTCTATGAGGTGAAGTAGATCCTAGAAAACCCACACCCACCAGGGCCCAAAAAAAGGCTAGCACCAATAGCACAAGAATGAACCAACTCCAACACACACCCTAAGCCATAGAGGGACATTTGAAGATAACCAATAGAATAAAGCAACATCTGCTGAAAACTAGGGTCCTCAAAAGTTGCACTACCATCAACAACATCAGATGTTGAAACAAAAAACATAGACACCTCACAAAGGCCTAGCCACCACTGCAAAGATGATAACATCCAAAAATATCCACATAGGTAAAGGAAGGATGAAATGCACACCCACCAAAACATAAGATGCACCACATTCCTATTAATTAAGCCAAAACAACTTCCATCAAAAGAAAAATAGGTCTAGAGCCATGACATCTCCACATCTAGCAGAGGCATTATTACAAGTGTGATTACCATTGTACCAAAATATCTACTTGTTAATTCCCAATACAACCACTATACTTATAAAATTGACAGGAGGCAGTTAAGCTATGTGACAAACTTGAGTGTTGTGTTACACAAAAGAAGTAGACCAAGGGCACACACCTTGAAACAATCTCCCCCTAGTGCAAGCGAGGGGTTCAAACCTATGAACAAGCTCTAATACCACTTTTTAGAAGTGTGATTACCATTGTACAAAAATATCAACTTGTTAATGCCTAATACAACCACTAGACTTATAGAGTCCAAAGGAGGTAGTTAAGCCATGTCACAAACTTGAGCGTTGTGCTACACAACACAAGGAGACCAATGGCACACACCTTGCAACAAAGAGCACATCCACCCACACAAAAAATAATGGAAGAAGATACCAACACACAAAGATAGGCTACAAATATGGGGTCATGCACAACACAAAGAGAGAGTTACAAATAGAGAAAAAATAAGTTTCATATCCTCTTTACTTGCAAGTATCATCCAGTACAACTTCCAACGGATTGGATTAGTAGACTAGAGAAATAGAAAGCATAGAGATGATACAAGCTTTAGAAGCCATGAGAGGAGCATAAACCTTAAAAAATGTAAGCCAAGAATGACCTTCAAACCAACCAAGATGATTTAGTTAGGCTTAAGACAAGGAAGAGGCTTTGTTCAAACTTGCATAAAGAGGAGGCTTTGTACGACCAATCACCTCCAACAAAAGAAGCTCGTAATAGGTGTGATCCATTCAAAGAAGAATATGCAACACTCCAAAGAGAAAATATAAGGTAAGATGTTCTTATCAACTAGTATGGGAATAATGGTTAGGTCAAAGAGAAAAGAAAGAAAAACCCTCAAACTAGAAATAAGGAACCATAAAATGAATGAATAAAAATTAATTGGCTAGAGCCTTGGATCTAGGACAAGAAAAGAGGCCAACCATGAAGCCCCATATCCATAAATCCAAAAAAATCTCTTAGAGAGAGGGATGCCATAGATAAGAGTGAACAACCTCCAAACCCACTTATGTCCACCCAGATCATTATATTTATCTTTATATACCCCCTCTACATCACCAAAATTTGAAAATACAAGCCCACTCCTATTCTTCCTTGTCTCTATTTTTAATATCACTCTAATTGTTAATATCGTTCCACACTTTCATAATATGTTGATAGGTGAGAAATGTATTTTTTGTGCTCTATCACACAGACAAGTTGATGACATATGTCAAACTCATATGATGCCAATTATTTGGCATGAACATGTGGTGTGGGAAAGACCACACGTTGAGAATGCATGGTAAAATCTTATGTGAATATAAATACTTTATATGCCTCATGTATATGATCTTGTAGAATGTAAACATGTGCAACACTAATATACACAAAACCAATGTTGCATACATGGCATATGAAGACTATTTGCAAATTTGTAGGGCCAATCTTACACAAATGTATGGGTACTATGTGATACATGCGTTTACTAAAGATGAATGCATGAGGAATTACAATAAATAATAGAAAATTTAAAACCTTAAAATATATAAAAGACTAAACCTACCTAGTCTACCAAATTCGAATCATAAAAAAATTTCCCACCAAGAAAAATAACACGAATACAACATCAATACTTTGAAATCTTTATTTAATACATCAATTATTTTGTGGAGTAAGACTTACATCAAGTGACCTCATTACACCCATTAAATATGATTGTTTTATTATTTTATTTTCATGTACTTATACCAAATCAATGTAAGTTTGACACCTCAATTATACTACACAATAATGAGAAAAACTTTTGAAAGCCTATCTTTGTCTCCTTATCCAATAATACCTAATGTGACAATTATTTTTTTGTCTAGTTTGAAATTGTCTATTGGCAAAAAAAGTATCCCTCTAAACAATACAAGGATGAAAACGAACCTTCATATTATCTGTACCAGCTAACATGCATAGCACATACCATTGCATCATTAAAATGAATGATCTATACCAAACATATCATACATAATGAAATGACACTGATGAGACCTACTGATTGTAATAAATCAATGTAGTTTTGAAACTTCAATTATGCTACATAATTATAAGAAAATCTATCAAAATCTTCTTTGTTTTCTTAACAAATAATACGTATGTGACAAAATTATATTTTTGTCTAATTTGAAATTATCTATGACAATAGATACCCCTCTAAACAATACAAGGCTCAAACCTAAACCAATATTATTTTTACCATCTAATGTGTATGACACATAATATCACATCATTAAAATGAACACTCTACCCTAAACATACAATGCATAGTGAAGTAGCACCATTGGGACCTACTGATTATTGAACAACAAGTCTCATTTATGTAGGTCGCTCTAATTGAAAGTATCATAATCTATGCAACATAGTTAATTGGAGTGTGCACTATTAAAATTCAAACCATATCTTTGAATCAAAGTGATTTAGCAAATTGTCAAATGAAAAATACACTATATTTTTCAGCAAATTCTTAAAACATATTCTAAATATAGACAGATGTCAGGGACTAGAAGCACCCTTCCGTCAAGAATTTACTTTGTTACAGACGTTTCATTCAAACGTCACATTATAAATGATAGAAGTTGAATCCCATGTTGTTTTAGACTTCTTCTTCTGTGGTGACTGTTCTACCACATGTACTTACAAACCCTAATTTTCACTTTCCAGGATTTCCACTTTTAGCTTTGTTTTTTGACCACACTTTAGAGATGAGCTTTCATGTCCATTAAAAGTATATACGAGAACTCAGAAGTAGCCATTTGTCCAAGCCGCCAAAATTTTTGACTGAAGAGAGTCCACAAAATCACAAGCAATGGGATTCTTTAGGGTGCCCACACGTGGACAGTACTGGTCTCTGATCCATATCAAGTAAAGCCATGAACTGCCGCGTCAACAACGTACATAGAAAAGAATAGCCATGAAAGTAAACACAAGCAATTTTCAATCAATATGTGCGATATATCAATCATTATCCTGATGTGGATCACAGCTGGCCACCTGCATGATCTTTGGCATGTGTTGTAATATGTCAACAATAAAATAGAAGTAAATTGATGTTGGTATCTTTATCTTTATATATAGTTAATCATAGCAATTTAATATGAGTAAGTATACAACAAAATCGAAACTTGTCTTTTGGTAAGAAGTCATATGTACATGATCCTTTTTATAAGTATATAAGAAACTTATCTTTTGGTTAAGCAAACACATGTAGTGATCACAAAACAATCCAAGAGAGCTCAGCTAGAGTTGGCCCAAGTAATAATGGAAAATCTGGAAAATCAAAATTTTCGAGATTTCTATGGTTTTGTAAATTGTATTTTGGGACGATCTCTCAATTGAATTGTCACAGGGATTGTGTTAAGGGACTAAAACTAGAGCTCTTGGAGATCCTTCCAACAGTGTAAGTGGTTCATGATTTCAAGCTTCGAGTGAAGAGTTATGGCTTTTCGAAGTTGGACTAAAGTTGTATATAGTATTTTGACAATTTTGATAAATTTTGGTTTGATATTGTAATAAATATTATCCAGACTTTTCATTTTGAATTCCAAGGGGTTTTGGTGACCCTTGGGATCTCATGGAAAATTGTATAAATTGGTTTTCAAAATGAATAAAAGTACTTTTTGGATTGTATAATTCTTTGTCAAATTTTCTATTCTTGAAACATGTTCACAATATCGTAGATTATACACCAAGTATCGTATTCCAAAATATGTTTGTAAGAATATATCAAAATAAAATATTGTCTTGTGGTTAAGCAACCACATGTAGGGGGGTCATCTTTGCCAAAGACATACACTAGACCTCACTCAAATGATTCTAATAGGGTTTGAACCATGGAGAATGGTTTTTTATCATATACTTCCATACTCACAAAAAGTGTTCAACCATTTGAGCTATAATCTTTTGTTATTGATTCAAATTTTGTGAAAGGTAGTTGACATTTTTTTTTGTCCTAGTAGGAATGGTCTACTTAGCACTCATTATGTTTAGAGGATGTTTATAAGGATAAAGTAACAAGAATTTATCCATCTCAATACTATTTCAACTCATTTATACTTAATTATATGGTTTCTCCCATAAATAAACCCACTTTCTATTCCATTTACAAATTTCACAAAAACACACCTTCTGTGAGGAAGTTAAGTAGTAGAACAACTTCCTACACTAATCTCGAAAGGAGGGTACTTTCTTAGAGATTTATAATAGTTACAATAAATTAATAAAATAAAACATAATTAACATGCATACAACAACGTATTGATTTATGCAGGGAAAATGATTTTAGGAGAAAGACCCCACACTCCAAAAGTTGGACCAAATGTATTATTTAGAAATCAATAATAGATTACAATATACTTACAAGGAAGGATTCTCATAGAAGTATCAACAATAGAGATCCATAAGTAGCTCAACAACTATCACTCTCAAAATATATCACAATGCATCTCACACCTAATATATAGGAGATACAAAATAGGAAACTGTCAAATGTTATTACAAAACCATGGGCTAAAACCACCCAAAAAGGGCACACAAAATATCCACCATCAGACCCATGAATTAATGATGAATGGTCCGTATTTTCAATAATAAATTAAACACATGAAATTTATTTTTTTGGGCAAGTTGCCTCCAAAAATGTTCACTAGGGCATATTGCCCCTTGGACCCTCAACCAATCATGGGACTAGTGTCGACAAGGGGGGAATCCCTTGCAAACCGCAAGTTAGGCATGACATCGTTACACTAGTGATAGTAAGGGGAAAACCCATCAACCCTTGTTGCTCATGTATCAATAGTAACATATTTATTATTGCAAGGTTGAGACACCATTTCACTAATACCTTATGAGTCATTTGAGATAAATTCCTTTAGCTTACTCGTGTTGTCAATTAGTTGGTGGATTTTTTAATACCCTAGGTTTTCACCTAAGACATTAATAATCAAATTATTTTCCTTTAATAAAAGTGTAACACTATTCATTGTACATCACACTCATATGCACACTTGGTGGCACATGACATGGTGAAAAACTCTCTTAGAAACCACACCAAAAAACTAAGCATGGATATGCAAGCGAACAACTTACTTGAACATGGGTTAAGTCACCATGACAAAAGGAATGTAATGATTTCTATTGCATGCAACTCAAATTTTTACTTTAGACCTCAGAGTTTGATTGCATCAAGTCTCCACATGAAAAATACAATACCAATTCCAAACTTGAATGAGATTAGTCTTAGACCATACAATTAATTTCATCTTTTCAATTTTTTAAAGACAATCCCAACTTTGAGCTTTAATTGACTAGGCTCTATGTTGACATGTATTTTATGACACTATCAACTTAGATGAAATTTATAAACTAACTTATCATCTCTTTAGGAAAGTTAAATTCGTAAAGGAGAATTTAATGATATGAAGAATTTGATTGTCAAATCTTGATGTGTGGATTACTTAATAGGTTTTGGATTCTATTATGAAAAGAAAATTGCATAGAGATTTTGAATAACTAAGATTAAATTTGTGAGTATAATTATGTTTACGTAACTCTAATCAAATTTTATATGGTCAGAATATAATATGAAATTCATTGGTGGTCCCACAATAGTGTGTCCCACTTTTTTAGACATGCTGATTTTTGCTGAAATAACACATTTTTAATAAAATATGATGATTTAAGCCTTGAGAGGTTCTATTTGAATGAATTAATTACAAATGGTTATCTCAAAGCCTCTTAGATTAAAAAAACATTGATATAACATCTATACTCCTCATTCATACCTGTAATGGAGTCTCCTTCACACCTATTAAAATGTTGACAAAAAATCACTTCGACTTTATATTTTGGTAGATCAAATGAATCCATTTGAAACATCTATCTATATAGTATGATGCTATTCGGAACAAGCTTTCTAAGGAATATAATTTTAATACATATTGAGTTCAATATCACTTTTAAATATTACTTTAAATAAACATAGGTTGTTTGGTCATTCAACAACCTATCTCTTCAAGACTTTGGAAAAAATAGTAAATTACAAAAACAAAATTATGAAAAATATGTCGGAAAAGAGTATTTGTGTTACCTTTCTATAAAAAAAAGAAAAAATGAATTTCAAAAGACACAAATCAAGTTAGAGCGAGCCAAGTGATCTTGTGTCTAAATTACAGTTACTATTAGTTTAGAACTTAATAAACTATGAAATATCGACCCAAAATGAATGAAACCAATTGCATCCTTTAGATATTGAAGTTACAAATATAATCTTGAAATAATTACATCGTTATCATATTTTAAAAAAATGTTATGTTGATCCAAGTGACAGTAACTCCTTAAAAACACAGTTTTTCACACAAACCACTTTTTGAAGGAGAAGGAAAAAAGAATTTTAATGATTTTTTTTATTTTTTTAAAGTATATTTAGAAACTAGAAAGAAAATTCTAAGAGACTCTAGTTTACATCATCTTCAAATTCCTAATAGTTTTGTGGCAACAAGTGTTTGAAAGTGAAGTTTTTTCTCAGAATGGTGATCTCTGTGTCAAAGTTGGCCAAAAAGTGGGACACACTATTGTGGGACCATAGATATCATAAATCTTTAAATATTTGGATTCTTTATTCTTTTAAATTTTAGATGTTATGAAAAGAAAGAGTGACAAAGATGAGTTTTAACAATAAAAAGTAATGAGATTCTTGAGGGTGACCACACGTGGCTAGTACTAGTTTTTGATCCATATCAAGTAAATCCATTAATTTCCAAATTAATAATGTACATATAAAATAATGTATAACACCCATTTTCAATCAATATGTGGGATATATCAATCATTGTCCTAATGTATAGATGAATGACTTGATCAAAGATGGCCACATACACATTCTTGGGCATGGCTTTTAATATGTCAACAATAAAATAAGTGGATTATATTGATGTTGGTATCTCTATATTTATATAGTTAAAATATAATAACTTATGTATATAAAACAATTAAAAGTCATCTTTTGGTAAGAAGTCATTTGTATAGGATCATCTTTGGTAAGTATACAACAAAACTAAAACTCATCTTTTGGTTAAGTAATCACATGTAGTGATAAATAAATAATCCAAGAGAGCTCAAACGGAGGTGACACAAGCAATAATGGAAAATATCAAAAAAATAATTTTTTTCTATTTCTATGTTTTAGCAAATTGCGTCTTTGCAGGTCTTCGAAGAATTTTTTGGTTTTGAGACTTTGGACACTCTCTTAACACAAATGACATAGGAATTGTGGTGAGGGATTAAAACTAGAGCTCTTCAAGATCTTTCCAATAGTGTAAATGGATTGTGATTTCAAGCTTCAAGGAAAATATTTTGGCTCTTTGAAGTTGGACTAAAATTATATATAGTATTTTGATAAATTTAGGTTTGATATTGGAATAAATATTATCCAACCTTTTCATTTTAATTCCACGGGGTTCTGGTGACCCTTGGGATCTCATGGAAAATTTTATAAACTAGTTTTTGAATGGAATGTAACTATTTAGATTGCATACTTCTTTGTTGAATTTGTTATTTTTGGAACAGGTTCATAATACCATAAGCTATACACCAAACATTATATTTTGAATCCATAGTTTGCATCATCTAGGGGGTCTTCTCTGTCAAACTCACCTATGTATTGACCATAACATGACCCAAGTATGATGTTCCTTTACATGTGTTATAATATGCCAATAAGTATACATAAAAATAAAAAATTATCTTTTGGTTAAGCAGTCACATGTAGTGGACTCATCTTTGTCAAAGTCACATTTTGGACCTAACTCAAATGTGCCTGAATGGATTTGAACCATGGTGAATAAATTTTTATCACATACTTCCATACTCACAAAAAGTGCTCAACCAATTTAGCTACAATTTTTTGATGTTGATAGTAGTTGACAAAAATATCTTGTCCTAGCAAGAATGGTCTACTAAGCACTCATTATGTTTAGGAGAAGTTTAAAAAAATAAAGTAACAAGAAGTTATTCGTGTCAATAATATTTTAGCTCAAGTATACTTGATTATATGGTTTCTCCCATAAACAAATTCACTTTCTATCCCATTTACAAATTTCACAAAATAGTGCCTTATGTAAGGATGTTAAGTAACATAAAAACTTCCTACACTAATCTTGACAAGAGGGTTATGTAAAATTTATTAGAGCTTTTTTAAATATTAGATACCTAATAGAAATAAACATAAATAACATTCATACCAAAAAAAGTTACTTACATGAGGAAATCAAAAGCCACCCTATATATCATTTAGAAATCAAAATATTATATTACAATATAATTTTGAAGAAAAGGATTTTCTTAGGAGTATCACCAAAAAATATCCAGAGGTAGCTCAAAAAGTATTCAACTCTCAAAATACATCACAATGCATCTCACATGCCTAATATATAGGAAATACAAAATGAGAAATCATTACATAGTATTACCAAACCATGAGATAAAACCTATTAATATGATTTAGAACAATAGAGAGGAGGGGGTGAATCAATTGTTCTCAAGTCCAGATGTATAAAAACAAATTTTAAAACTCTTCAACAAATCAGATCCAACAACCAACAACTACTCGGTCATTACTGATTGCATAACATAAACATATAACAGTGCAGTCCACTATCCAATAGTATCTAACTTGTAAAACATAGAAATGCTCAAACCAAAACATTCACACAAGTATTAACACCGGGATTTATAGTGGAAACCCAATTTGGGGAAAACCACTTTGTAACATGTTACTATTATTTTCACTCTTCTGAAGTGAGCTCTGTGAAAAGCCAACCTTGTCAAAGGTTACAAACACACTGTCAGGTGTGACCCGGTTAAAGGATTTCAACCACTCTATTAAAAGTGTGCCTTGTTATAGGACTTACATACATCCCATTATAATGCAACCTTGTTCAAAGGATTTATACAAATGACTGTTAGGTCAGCCTTTGTTAAAAGGATTTTGACTGATACAATGGTTTGAAAGTAATAGTAATATTGATCTGAAAAACATACAACTCACTTTGCAAATATCAGATCCAATTCCATACACATATGCTGGCTTACTGACTATGAACCTTTACCATCTCCATCACTGATATGCTCGGAAATCTCTTCAAGCAATCAAACCACTTCTCCTTCAGCCTTTTCTAATTAGACAAACAATAACATCAACAATACTTCCAGCATCCTCTCTCCTTCTACCTCATGCTTATGTTTCCTTAATACTTCCTCAATTAGGTCAATACATCTTTTTTCGCTTAATCTCCTTCATTGATCTTAGGGTTAGGTCAGATTCATTGAATCCTTCCAACTTTATGTTATTCATCTATCCTTCTATAAATATCTCACATCTCTTAACATATTTACAATAAAATGTTTTATAGTGCATTAAATGCTTCCATACAATCAATAAATAAAGTCAACACGTTTTACATAATCCAACAATTCAACTATGTCGGCTAGAAATCTGAATTCTTCTGAAAATGTAAATTACTAACGCTCAGTCAATACAATGTTCAACTCCTCAGTCTTTATTAGAAATCTCGGTCACCTCAAAAACTATTTCCTTAGCTAATACTGATGTTCGGTCAACACTAAATTTACTCGGCATATACTAGCTCGGTCAACACTAACATCACTCAGCTTAAACTAGATTTCTTCAATTTTTCTCGATTAAGCCTACCAGTTTAGTCTTCATTTTTACTTAGATAAAAAATACATTATCTTATCATTGTGCCACATAATCAAGTACTCATTAAAGTATCAAGATAACTCAACCTTTCCTTAGGTGCTATTGTTACGAACCTTGCCTATCCCCTTCAGAACAATCAAATAGATATAGTACTTTCTTAGATAGAAACAATGTTACCAGTTAAGGTTTGACATCAATGACAATACAAAAATTGCTTTAATTGTAGTTTCCAACAATCTCCCTCTTTGGCATTGATGGAAACACCATATGAATAACACAGGAATCACCAACCAATCCAAAACTTATCTGTCCATCAGAAATATTTATAATATCCTTAGCTTCATTCTGATACAGAATCAATTATCCATTCTTGTATGACCATCCATTGAATCTCTCCCTCTTACATGATCTTTCATTAAATCTCACCATGTGTATTCATCTATGATCATCTCCCTCTTTGACAAAAATTCCAAAGCAACAACTAAAACATACATCCGGTAGATGTAGATATCATTTTTTAGTTCAATAACAGTATTTTTGTTAGGAATAGTCCCAAGAGATAACTGAGAGGGGGGGGGGGGGGTGAATCAATTATCTACAATATTCAATTCTTTATCCAATTAAGTATACTTAAACATAAAGCATAAACACAATGGAAGAAAACTTGAACACAACACCAATATTTTGGTTACGGGGAAACCCAAATAGGTAAGAACTGAGGTGGGACTTGATACCCACTAATATTTTATACTAGTGTATAATGATCCTTGTTAGAAGATCCTTTACCCTGTTAGGAGTAGCTTTACAATATATTAAGTACAATAGACCTAGTCAAGGGTTAGACCTTGTTAGGAGTCTTTTACAATTGTCCCTATTAAGGGTGAGGACACACTGTCCGAGAGCTCATTGCTCAAATGGGCAAAGGCTACAACCTTCTGATTAACAGATACACACTATATCTGGATCTTGGTGAACTTTGCTTTAACCTACTATCTAGATTAGTTCCAATGAATAGCACAAGTACTTTACTTGGTCACATAGACCTTCTTCTAATGGCTCAACACTTCACACACTCTGCTCTGCTCTGCTTAATCAACCATGAACCACACTCAAGAAATCACAAATGACTGCCTATAAATATCTTTCCTCCAAATGATATAATCAAGTCAGCTTGTTAGAACCATCTTGAAATCATATTAGAGAAGCCATAACAAACTCCAATAAACATTATGTCAACTCTACTATGCACGCAACACATTCTGGGACCTGTCTAATAAAATAAATGTAGATGCACGCTACACACTATCGGCTCTACCAAAACAACTGGAACTTTCTCTATAAGATGAATTAACTTATGCGCTCTTAACCAAACATCAATAACACTTCTCCAAGCTTAAATCCAAGAGCGCATATCCTCAAGATAGGTGCAACTCAAGAACCAATAAAATCTCTGTCAACTCTTTTGAACAAACATAGGAAACTGCTACTGGCAAATATCGTCTGCATAACATCAATTGCATTCATCATCATACCATGCATCCATGAAATTAACATCACTAACATGTCTTCAACATATATCCAAGTGCGGAAGGCTCCATAATAACTATATGGACAACCATACATAGAACATTGTCTGTTACTCTGTCAGGAACACTGCTGACACTAGCTGTAATATAATTGTCTGTACTAATAGTTAACCTCTATGCCCATGATATCATGCTGATATCATGTCCATGCTACATATACTGAAAGCTTACTACATAAGACTTCCACGCATGCTACTTTCCATATGTTTTCATCAATGACAAACATATAGTCAGTACTAGCCTGCTGGCAAATCTCCCCCTTTGGCATTGATGGCAACATGTGGAATGAAAAACCACCACCAACCAAAATGAACATTGTCTCATAAAATTCTCCATTTCCTCTTAAAAAATCCCCCAAAGATGAATCCTCTATCTGCTGCAATATTTTCTAATATTCTCCATTTCCTCAACTGTATTGTTGACATAACTGAATGTTGCTCCCCCTTAATCTATTACTCCTCTTTTTTCTTTGGTTTTTCATGACTCTATATATACTCCCCCTTTGACATCAATGGAAAAGGGCACCATTAATTTTAAGAACCGGTGCTACTCCTAAGGTAGAGTAGTCAACCTTCCATCAGTCCCTGAGGAGTGATGCCTTTCCTTCTTTTTCTAAGTAGAATCAGGGAAGGGAATGACTCCCAAATTCTCTGTGAGATACTCAAAAGTATCCTTAGGAAAGGGATTTGTGAATATATTTTCCAACTGATCTTTAGTACTCACATAGTCCAACTTGAATTCTTTCTCTGCCACTTTCTCTCTTAGGAAGTGATACTTGATTTCTATGTACTTTGTCTTTGCATGCATCACAGGGTTCTTTGACATATTGATAATGCTAGTGTTATCACAGTGAATAACAATAGGATAATCAATCTGAATTTCAAAATATTTTATCATCTACTTGATCGAAACAATTGTAGAACAATTCAAGGCTACTGCAACATACTCCACTTCTACTGTTGACTAAGAAATACAATTTTGTTTCTTTCTTGTCCAAGTGACAAGTCTATCACCAAGAAACACTACTCCACCTGAAGTACTCTTTCTGTCATCAACACATCCTACCCAATCTGCATCAGTGTACACATGAAGCTCAACATTTTCTGAATTAGGATACCATAGACCATAATCTTTAGTGCCCTGCAAATATCTGAATATTCTCTTTACTGCCATGAGGTGACTTTGTTTAGGCTCTGGTGCAAATCTACCAACTATACAACTGCATTGGAAATATTAGGTCTAGTCTAAGTAAGATATATGAGTTTACCAATCATAGACTTATACAATGTTATATCTACTGCTAGTGAGACATCTTCTTTAGTAAGCTTGCATCCAGTGATCATAGGGGTTCCTATTGGCTTGCAAACATCCATCTTGAATTTCTTCAGTATCTCTTTCACATACTATTGATTAATGAAAATTAATTTTTCTGTCTGCTGCACATTTAGTCCCAAAAGTACATGATAGGACCAATCATACTCATCTCAAACTCATTCTGCATTTCTTTGGAAAATTCAGTATTGAGTTTCTCCTTACCTCCAAAGATAATGTCATCAACAAATATAGCTACAAGTAGTAAACCTTCAGATGTCTCTCTATTGAATAGATTACAATCTGCTACTCCTTTCTTGAATCCAATCTTTGTTAAGTATCCATCTAGTATCTCATACCATGCTCTAGGGGCTTGCTTAAGTCCATAGAGGGCCTTCTTCAATATGCATACCATATCAGGTCTGTTTGATCAGGTGAATCCTTCTAGTTGCTCAATGTATACTTCTTCTTTCAAATCTCCATTCAGGAATGATGACTTGACATCCATCTGATAAACTTTAAAGTTTTTGACTGTAGCATAAGCTAAAAACAACTTAATGGCTTCTAATCTTCTCAAATGTGCAAATGTGTCTGAATAATCAATGCCTTCTCTTTGCACATATCCCTTACATACTAATATTTCTTTGTTTCTTACTACTATACCATCTTCATTCATCTTATTTCTGAATATCCACTTAGTTCCAATCACATTCTTATCACTAGGTCTTGGGACCAGTTCCCAAGTGTCATTCTTAATAATCTGATCAAGTTCTTCTTTCATAGCATCATGCCAATCTAAATCATTACAAGCATCTTCAACACTTAAAGGTTCAATCTGAGATAGTAAACATACCGCTTCACTACTAGCTGATTTCTTTTCTTGTGATCTTGTTAAGACTTTGCCGCTCTGATCTCCAATGATGTCTACCTTGGAATGATTTCTTGATGTAAACTTTGGAACTTTAGGTGATGCTAACTTATCAGCCTTAGAAGTTTCTTCTTCACTTGTCTCAGGGTCATTGAATAACACATCAATACTGTCAAACATTTCCTCAATGACTGTCTCACTAGTGGAGGGTCTAGGTTCTTCCTCAATCATGGGTGAATAATCATGATATCTTTCTTGAATCATAAAATTTTCATCGATCTTTACATGAGAAATTTCTATGATCTTCTTTAATCTTAAATTAAAACATCTATAAGCTTTACTTTTAGTAGAGTAACCAAGAAAAATACCTTCATCACTTCTTGCATCAAACTTGCCTACTGCTTCATCCCTTTTGATGTAGCACTTGCTTCCAAAGATTCTAAAGTATTTTACTATGGGAACATTACCAAACCATAGCTCATAAGTTGTTTTGTTAGCGCTAGGCCTTAATTGAATTCTATTGATGGTATAGACTGATGTATTGACTACATCTCTCCAATAGGTGTGTGCAACTTTTCCTTCTATCATAATGGTGTGCGCTAAATCAAGAATGATCCTATTCCTTCTTTCTGCAATTCCATTCTGCTGAGGGGTTCTAGGTTCACTTAACTGTCTCTTTATGCCATGTTCTTTCTAGTACTCATAAAATCTGTCAAAGGTGAATTCTCCTCCTCTATCTAATCTCAAACATTTTATCTTTTGTCCAGATTCATTCTCAACCTTTAGCTTTGAATATTTTGAACTTCTCAAAAGCTTTTGACTTATCTTTTAAGAATGTAACCCACATCATCCTAGTATAATCATCAACAAACAAAATGAAATACCTTTCACCATAGTATGATCTTGTTTGAGTTGGATGATATAGGTCTGTATGAATTAGATCCAACTTGTTCTCTATTGAATTCTGCTTGCTCCTAAATGAGTTTCTCACATGCTTCCCCATCACACATTCCCTACATATAGTATCAACTGGCTTTGCTATGCTAGGTAGATCTCTTACTGCCTTAAGATTTCTTATCTTTACTATGTTATCAAAATTGATATGACATAGTCTTTTATGCCATAACCAACTGTCATCAACTTTAGCAACAAAATAACTTGCTTTTGAATTGAGTTGAAAAAAATTACCTCTTGTCTTTGTGCCTGATGTAATCACAACACCATCTTTGTTCTTAATGATGCATTTGTCATCTTTGAACTCCAATTGATATCCTTTTCCAAGTAACTGTCCAACACTGAGAAGGTTATGTTTCAAACCATCAACATTTAGAACATCATCAATACTGTTCTTTCCATCCAAAGTGATGGCTCCTCTACCAACTATAGGTTTAGGAGTGTTATCTCCAAATCTGACCATACTGCCATTGTATTTGTCCAAATGAACAAACCAGCCTTTATCACCTATCATGTGATGTGAGCAACCACTATCTATAATCCAATCTGTCCTTATGTCTACTTGTGAAATCAATGCTAGCTCTTGATTTTCTTTCTTATCTATATGAATTGTCTTGTTATTCATTTTGTCTACATTAGCAATGAATCCACTTTCTTCTTCACTAGATTCTTCATTTGAAACTCCATCTCCAGCATAGTAGCATTCTTTACAATACTTAGGCTTGTAATCCTTTTTAAATTCTCTAGCTCTAGTGGGACACTTTGATGCAAAGTGACCGATCATATTACATGAAAAGCACTTAAATGGTAATTGACCTTCATATTTTCCTTTTCCTTTCTTTTCTCTTTTGGAAATCATAGAAATAAAATAATCTAATGTTTTCTCTTCATCATCATCATCAAAATTACTAGAAGTGTTTGTAGATTTCTTACCATGAACTGTTGCTTTGAAAGTTGTCTCACTCTTTGGTTTTGTCTTCAATCTTGAAATATCAAAAGTTGAGATTTTGCTGATCAAGGTCTCTCTCTTGAAATTTGATGTAAGTTGAATGGTTTCATCTAGGATGTTGAGCTTTCTTTCATATTCTGGAGTAAGAGTAGTCATTAACTTGTCCATAATGTCCTCCTCTGAAATTTCTCCACCATTGTTCTTGATTCTAGCAATTGCTTCATTAATCTTTTAATTGTAAGCTTTGATATTTTCTTCAAGAAACATCTCTAATGCATTGTACCTTTTCTTCCATGTCTTTCTATGTGCATCCTTTTCTTGTTTGTCTCCTTCCAATATGTCTTCAAGGTGTTTCCATATTTTGTGGGTTGTATCTATCTTTTTTACTTTTGAAAATTCACCATCAGATAGGGTGCTGATAAGGGCTTCTTAAGCAATAGCATTATGATGAAACAATTCCTTTTGTGCATCAATAGCATCATCTTTTACAAGGTCTTCTAAGGTAGGAATCTTGGCTGCTTTGATGATTACACTAAAAACTTCAAAAGCAATGCACTGCAAATGAGTCACCATCTTGTTCTTCCAATCAAGATAATTCTCTGCATCAAACTTAGGACTCTCTTTCCTAAAGTATGCCATTTGATCAACCTCAAGCTATTAAAATTTCTCTCCAAGGCACTTGGCTCTGATGCCAATTGTTAGGAATAGTCCCAAGAGATAACTGAGAGGTGGGGGGGGGGGGGTGAATCAGTTATCTACAAGATTCAATTCTTTATCCAATTAAATATACTTAAAGATAAAGCATAAACACAATGAAAGAACACTTGAAAACAACACCAATATTTTGGTTACAGGGAAACCCAAATAGGTAAAAACCCTGGTGGGACTTTGATACCCACTAATATTCTGTACTAGTGTATAGTGATCCTTGTTAGAAGATCCTTTACCCTGTTAGGAGTAGCTTTACAATATATTAAGTACAGTTGACCTAGTCAAGGGTCAGACCTTGTTAGGAGTCTTTTACAATTGTCCCTGTTAGGGGAGAGAATGCATTGTCCAAGAGCTCATTGCTCAAAAGGGTGAAGGCTTCAACCTTTTGATTAATAGATACACACTATATCTGGATCTTGGTGACCTGTGCTTTGACCTACTATCTGGATCAATTCCAATGAATAGAACAAGTACTTTACTTGGTCACATAAACCCTCCTCTGATGGCTCAACACTTCACACACTCTGCTCTGCTCTGCTTAATCAACCATGAACCACACTCAAGCAATCACAAATGACTGCCTATAAATATCTTTCCTCCAAATGATATAATCAAGTTGGCTTGTTAGAACCATCTTGAAATCATATTAGAGAAGCTATAAAAAACTCCAATAAACATTATGTCATCTCTACTATGCACGCAACACATTCTAGGACCTATCTTATAAAATAAATGTAGACGCACGCTACACACTGTCGACTCTACCAAAACAACTGGAACTTTCTCTGTAAGATGAATTAACTCATACGATCTTAACCAAACATCAATAACACTTCTCCAAGCTTAAATCCAAGGGCA
Source organism: Chamaecyparis obtusa (assembly GCA_027943335.1). Taxonomy (NCBI): domain Eukaryota; kingdom Viridiplantae; phylum Streptophyta; class Pinopsida; order Cupressales; family Cupressaceae; genus Chamaecyparis; species Chamaecyparis obtusa. Next base: position 11,056 of record BSBK01004189.1, on the reverse strand, counting down.
CATACCCTCAAGATAGGTGCAACTCAAGAACCAATAAAATCTTCGTCGGCTCTTTTGAACAAACACAAGAAACTGCTACTGGCGAATAATGACTGCATAACTTCACTTGCATTCATCATCATACCATGTGTCCATGAACTTAACATCACTAACATGTCTTCAACATATATCCAAGCGTGCAAGGCTCCATGATAACTATACGGACAACCATACACAAAACATTGTATGTTACTCTGTCAGAAACACTGCTTACACCAGCTGTAATTTAACTATCTGTACTAATAGTTAACCTCTGCACCCATGATACATATACTGAAAGCTTAATTCATAAGACTTCCATGCATACTACTTTCCATATGTTGTGATCAATGACAAACATACAGTCAGTTCTGGCCTGCTGGCAAATCTCCAACAATTTCTCCCTCTGTCATCTTTGCTTATGATTGTTTCTTGGCTTTTCTATATTTTTCACAACTCTAGGCTGCTCCTAAAGTGTGACCTATCTCTGTATCAATTTTTTAGATACTCTTTGTAGCACATTTGATGTAGTGCTCCTAGCTTGACTGGGCAACCTTAATTAGGGGAAGAACCCCTAATTGACCTCTCAGATATTCATGAGATTCTTTAGGTAAGGCTTTGGTGAATATGTCTACTATTTTTTCCTTTTTATTCACATATTCCATTCGGACCTCTTTATCTTGTACCAGTTGCCTCAAGTAATGATACTTGATGGTGATGTGTTTAGTCTTTGTGTGCATCACTGGATTCTTAGAGATGTCGATAGCACTTGTGTTGTCATAGTAGATGACAACTAATTTGGTGATATCTTCTTTCATGCCTACCAAAAAATTGTTTTATCCATACCAAGTTTGAATAATTCACTACTATAGCCACATACTCGACTTCAACAGTAGATTGGGAAATGCAATTTTGTTTCTTGCTTGCCTAGGAAACTAATCTCTATCCAAGAAAGAAAGCTCCACCACTAGTACTCTTTCTATCATCCACATTTCTTGCCCAATCAACATCAATATACACTCTCAATTCAAACTTTTCATGCTTCTTGAAGTACAATTCATAGTCAGCAGTCCCTTTCAAATATCTCATTATCCTTTTTACAACCATCATGTGAGTTTCCTTAGGATTGGCAAAGAATCTTGCCACAATCCCAATAGCTAAAGCAATATCTGGTCTACTGTGTACAACATATTGTAGTTTTCCAATCATGGATCTATACAAAGTCTGGTTTACTTTTGCAGCATCATCATTTTTAGACAACTTTTGTCCAGTATCCATGGAAATACTTACTGGCCTTGAATCTTCCATAACAAAGGTTTTCAGTATCTCATGAACATATTTAGACTGGGTGATGAAAATTCCTTTTTCCATTTGATATACTTGTAAACCAACAAAAGATTTGATCTTCCCAAACATACTCATTTCAAATTCAGTTTGCATTTCATTTGAAAATTTCTTACACAAGGCACCTTGTCCACCAAATATAATATCATATACAAAAATATTAGCCAACAAGATTTCTTTACCTTCTTCATCTTTCATGTATAGATTGCTCATGTCATTTGTCCTTTAAAATCCAATTTGCATCAGGTAGTTATGCAGTCTCTCATACCATGCTTTGGGAGCTTGCTTTAGTCCATACAGTGCTTTATTCAGTTTGCAAACCATGTGTCTATTGTTTGGATCAACAAATTCTTCTAGCTATTCAATGTACACCTCTTCTAATATACCATTTAAAAATGCAGACTTAACATCCATTTGGTATACCTTGAAATCTTTGTAGGAAACATATGCAAGTAAGGTTCTTACTCCTTCCAACCTAGCTATAGGGGAAAATGTCTCCCCATAATCTATTCCTTCTTCTTGTGTGTAGCCTTTGCATACTAGCCTAGCTTTGTTTCTTGTGATTTGACCATGTTCATTCATCTTGTTCCAGAACACCCACTTTGTTCCAATGATATTTTTATTTTCTAGTCTTGGCACCATAATCCAAGTATCATTCTTCTCTATCTGGTCTATCTCCTCATTCATTGCTTGTATCTAGTCTTCATTTTCTAATGCCCCCCTTGTTGTCTTAGGCTCAAATTCACATAGTAAACATTTCAGATCTCTTGTCTTGCTTCTGGTCAGAACTCTAGTATCTTTGTCTCCAATTATCTATTCAGGCTTGTGATGTCTCCTTACATATTGTGCCAAAACAAGTTCTGCTCTCCTTTCATCTTGCTCTTCAGGTTCACCAACAAGATTGTCAGATTTAGCTTCTAAATGCTCAACAACCTCTTCTTGATACTCGATAGCTTCCTCTTGTCGCTCGACACATTCTTCTTCTCTCTTGGCATTGTTTTCCTGATGCTCGACATTTCTTACCTGAGACTCTACATCAGGTGCAAGTTTGTCACTTGCCTCTCCTTCCTCTATATACACAAAAGATCTATAATCTTCTGGTTCTCTTTTGTTGTCAGCTTCATTTTTCTCTACATACTTATCTACTTTGACATTCACACTTTCCACAATTTTGTTAGTGTTAGAGTTCAAACACTTATAAGATTTACTTTTTGTGGAATAGCCTAGGAATATGCCCTCATCACTTTTAGCATCAAATTTCCCATTCCTATTATCCTTTAGTATGTAGCATTTTCTTCCAAAAATTCTAAAGTACTTTACATTAGGTGCATACCTATGCCATAGCTCATAAGGTGTTAGATTTGTACCTTTTTTTATCTGTACTCGATTAAGAGTATAAATAGCTATACTTATAGTTTCCCTCTAGTACTTTTATGCAACATTCTTTTCAATCATTAATGTCCTTGCACAATCCATAATAGATCTATTCCTGCTCTCTGCTATACCATTCTATGGAGGAGTTCTTGGTGCAGACATATGTCTTTTGATCCCTCTATCATTGCAAAATAGATTGAATTCATTGGATATAAATTCTCCACCACGGTCATATCTCAAACACTTCAGGTTCCTACTTGTCTCCTTTTCAACCTTAGCCAAATACCACTTTAAAAATTGAAAAGAATCAGATATTTATTTTAAGAACATTACATTCATCATTATGGTATAATCATTGACAAATAGGATAAAATATCTAGCACTGCAATATCTTTGTACACCCATAAGTCCACAAAGGTTAGTATGAACCAAATCTAAAACATTCTTAGAATTAAAAGTCTTTCTCTTAAAACTAGACTTTGTCATACCCAACTGACATTCTTTGCACATTACATTCTCAGGTTTCTTCAATCCAGGTAGACCTCTCACTTTCTTCTTCTTACTAATTTCTACCAGATTATCAAAGTTAACATGACATAGCCGCTTATGCCAAAACCAAATATCATCAAGTTGTGCAATCATACATGTTTCTTTAGATAGGTCTAGATAGAACAAATAAACTCTTGTCTATTCTCCACTTCCAATCAATTCACCAGTGGAAACAAATATTTTGGCCTTCCTGTGATGAAATTCCACTCAGTACCCAGTGCTATTAAGCTGTGCAACACTTAGTAGATTATAGTTAAGACCCTCAACATAATAAGAATTCTCACAAGTGATCTTATTAGTTAGCTTAATCAATCCTTTAACTCTAACAAGACATGGTGCATCATTACCAAATTTCACACTTCTACCTTTATAATGATCTAAGGTATCAAACTTACTCTTGTCACCAGTCATGTGATGTGAAAAACCACTGTCAATAATCCATTTATCATTTTTGTTCACATAAGATATCAATGCAATTTTTGCATCCTCATCAAACTCATCTTTCATTGCAACATAGACAACTTCAATTTCAAAATCATCACTATCAGTGTCAGTCTCTTCTTCGGCAATATAGTAGGATTTCTTACCTTTTCCTTTGTAGTCCTTGTACCTTCGGTAACCTCTATCTTCTCTTTTGTATTTATGCTTGTTGTCTCTTTCTTCATCCTTATCATCCCTGTCATGACATCTAGCAACTATATGACCAACTTTATTACATGAAAAACATATAATAGGGAGTTTACCTTTATACTTTCATTTTCCCCTTCTTAGTCTTCTAGCCATAAGAGCTTCTAGATCATCAAGTTCTTCATCAAATGTGTCACTTTCACTTTCACTCTCACTGATGCATTTTTTTTTTCCTTCTTTGACTTACTCAAAACCATTTGTGACTTAAAAGTAGATTCAACATTAGCAACTATGAAGTTATCATAGTTAGAAAGTTCAAAAGCAGTAAGCTTACCAACTAAACTTTCCAAAGTAAGAACATTGTTAGGGTTACATCTAGATTCCTAAATTGCTAAGATTTTGATGGCATAAATAGGATGCAAAGTTCTCAATACTTTTCCAATTATAGTTTCATCATCAATAGTTCCATTTCCTCCTCTAATAGCATTTACAACTTCTTTTATTCTACCACAATATTGTGCAATATTCTCACCTTCTTGCATTCTCATTTCATCAAATTTACCTCTTAGGCTCTCAGCTTTTTCTCTTAGTACATTTATGTCACTGCCATAGATGTTTCCAAGAGTGTCCCACATTTTCTTTGCATTAGTGCAGTCTTTGATGTCTTCAAATTTTGGATAACTTAGGGAAGATGAAATCTCCAACATTGCTTGGTTGTGCTCTTGTTTAGCTCTCATTTCCTTAGCAGTCAGAGGTGCAATAGGTGTGACATAATCATGCTCAACATAATACTTTGTAGAATCACCAATACTAGCCAGATGCAGCTTCATCAAACTTTTCCATACAGGGAAGTTCTCCTTATTTAGCTTTGGTACCTCCTTCTTATACATCTTGATCATTTGCTTCAAGTACCTTTAAACTTTTTCTCTGTAAGCACCAATAGCTCTAATACCAATTGTTAATATGATTTAGAACAATAGAGAGGAGAGGTGAATTAGTTGTTCTTAGGTCTAGATGTATAAAAGCAAACTTTAAAACTCTTCAACAAATCAGATCCAACAACCAACAACTACTCGGTCATTACTGACTGCATAACAAAAACATATAATAGTGTAGTCCACTATCCAATATTATGTAACTTGTAAAACATAGAAATGTTCAAACCCAAACATTCACACAAGTATTAACACCATGATTTATAGTGGAAACCCAATTTGGGAAAAACCACTTTGTAACATGTTACTATTATTTTCACTCTTCTGAAGTGAGCTCTGTGAAAATCCAACCTTGTCAAAGGTTACAAACACACTGTCAGCTGTGACCCAGTTAAAGGATTTCAACCACTCTGTTAAAAGTGTGCCTTGTTATAGGACTTACATACATCCCATTAGAATGCAACCTTGTTTAAAGGATTCATACAAATGACTATTAGATCAACCTCTGTTAAAAGGATTTTGACTGATACAATGGTTAGAAAGTAATAGTAATATTGATCTAAAAAACATACAACTCACTTTGCAAATATCAGATCCAATTCCGTACATATATGTTGGCTTATTGACTGTGAACCTTTACCATCTCCATCACTAATCTTCTCGAAAATCTCTTCAAGCAATCACAACACTTCTCCTTCAGCCTTTTATGCTTAGACAATCAATAACATCAACAATACTTCCAACATCCTCTCTCCTTCAACCTCATGCTTTGGTTTCCTTAATACTTCCTCAATTAGGTCAATACATCTTTTGCTGCTTAATCTCCTTCATAGATCTTAGGGTTAGGTCAAATTCATCAAATCCTTCCAACTTTATGTTCTTTGTCTATCCTTCTAGAAATATCCCAAATCTATTAATATATTTACAATAAAATGTTTTGCAGTGCATTAAATGCTTCCATACAATCAATAAATAAAGTCAACACATTTTACATAATCCAAGAATTCAACTATGTCAGTTGGAAATCTGAATTCTTCCTCAAATGTAAATTATTGATGCTCGGTCAATACAATGTTCAACTCCTTGGTCTTCATTAGAAATCTCGCTCACCTTAAAAACTATTTCCTCAGCTAATACTGATGTTTGGTCAATACTAAATTTACTTGGCATATACTAGCTCGGTCGACACTAAGATCACTCGGCTTAAACTAGATTTCTTCACTTTTGCTCGGTTAAGCCTACCAGTTTAGTCTTCATTCTTACTTAGATAAACAATACATTATCTTATCATTGTGCCACATAATCAAGTACTCATTGAAGTATCAAGATAACTCAACCTTTCCTTAGGTGCTATTGTTACCAACCTTGCCTATCCCCTTCACAATAGTCAAATAGATATAGTACTTTCTTAGATAGCAACAGTCATACCAATTAAGGTTTGACATTGATGACAATACAACAATTGCTTCAATTGTAGTTTCCAATAAAAACCACCCAAAATAAAGCACAAAATATCCATTGTTGGACCCATGACCTAATGATGAATGTTCATGATTTGTAATGACAAATTGTATATAAAATTTAGTTTTGGGGGCACTCCCCTAAAAATACCCATTGGTGCATGTTTCTTCTAGACTGTCAACTAGTCATAGGATTGGGGCCGAAAAGTGGGAATACCTTGCAACCCCCAAGTAGGGGGTAATACCCCCAAATCCTTGATAGTCATCCCTCAACCATTATCACTCATGTATCTATAATAATCTCTTTATTATTGCAAGGGTGAGGCACCCATTTTATTAACAGCTTATGAGTCATTAAATATACATTTCTTTAGCTTTCACATTATCAATTAGGCAGTGGATTTTGCAATGTCCTAGGCTTTTACCCAAGACATTACTAATCAAATATTTTTTTTGTAATAAAAATATAATACTAAACATTCTACATTGCACTAGTATACATACTTTTCTATGTGTAGGAACATGTGGTAGATATGTAGAAAGAGCTACAATTAGATCAGGAGAAGAGATAAAATTTACAAATTTTCAGATCTAAAACTATTTAGAGTATAACAAGTAGGTTACTATAGTCCAAGGAATATGCCAACCTAGGTACTCTAGTCCCCCTACTTCATCCTAAAATTCTGATTGTACATTAGTTACATTCTATATTTGTTTTTTATTATGGTAACTGGAGGTTTTGAAGGGACCCTAAAACCCTTTAATAAGGCATAAATAAGATAAGCATAATAAAACTAAAAGACAACAATCTATCCCAACAAGGGATAGAAATTGAGAAGGACATATCCCAGATAATACATTAAAGCACTAGCATAAAAAGTGCATGATACTAAAACAAAAAACTACTAGCAAAATAGGGCAAAAGAACTCCTAACAATAGGGTCATTTTATCATTTTGAGGAATTCCTCATATTCCTCCATCTGACTATGCATATTCTTGATGGACTCCTTCAGGTTGTCAATATCTTTAGCCTGGATCACAATCTTCTTTCTAGTATTGGATCTGGTTCTAGAACCCAGACCAAGCAACTAAAAATTATCTTTCCCTTGATATTCATCTTTCATTTTATCAATATTATTCCCTTCTAGCAAGGTATAGAGAGCTTTAAGGTTATCAATAGTTGCTTTCATGCCCGTGTTGGACAGAGTGATCATCTTCTTTAGCATAGTATCATTATTGTTGATCTTGTCAGTAATCAAGCTTATCACAGTATCAATAGCCTTGTTAATTTTTTCCTCCAGCATGGTGGTATTAATAGTAACCTTCTCAAAAAAATCCTTACCTTTTTTGTACATTTGAGCATCATTCCACATTTTGTCAATGATTTCCTCCAGCAAGGCATTCCTGGCTTCCAGATTTTTGCATCTATTTTGCAACTCCTGGATATCATTTTGGATCCATTTTTCAATGTTGTATCCATACATGGCTTTGTTTCTGGCTTCCTACAGCATAGTCATGATGATGGTTCTCTTCACCTTGAAGTCCCTATCTGACAGATCTTCCTCAAGGCTTCTTTGATTATGGGTGTCCCCTTCATTATCGGTAGAGTTATTCCTTGGGATATGAGGGGGGAAGAGCTAACCTCACATTCCTCATCTTCATTATTAGATTCCTTATCAAAATCAAGAATTTTGGTATTGACATGAATTTCCTCTTCCATAGTCCTCAAATCCTCATTACTGATTTCTTCCTCTACAATATTAGTAGTAATTTCCTTACATTATTCATTATCTTCGTAGTTGGTTGCTTCATCATTGTAGTTAACATCCCGATTCTCCACCTTATCCTCTTCATTTTTATAATCTTTAGTTTCCTCAATGTTATCAGTATTTCCCTTAAGATTATTCTTAGCAATCTCTGCCTTTTCATCATCATTGACATTGGTGTTGGCCTCTAGTGTATCATTTGTATTATGTTATTCAATATCAAAATAAACTTCCATAATCTCATTGATTTTATTAGAAACATCCTGAGGGCTCACCTTAACTAGGTCTTGGGTAATATCAGTCCCAGGGATACTCACAACTTCCTTGTCCATGACCGAATCAGAGATAGTTGCTTTAAATCCTTCCCAGAAATGTCCTTGTTACATTCTTCCTCTTTCACATTTTTAGTATTCTCCAAAGACACCACGCCTTCCTCTTGGTCAACCTCATGAGATTTCATATCTTCAACCACATCAAGAATTGAAGGAACAACATTTTTTATAGAATTTTTAGGGCTTTTTTGTTTGAGGAGGCTTTCTTCCTAGAAGAAGATACAATATAGGGGAATCTATCACCCTATGATTAACAATCCTCTGGTTAAGGGAACTAAGCAAGAAGAATGGGAAAGAGACCCTAATTTCATGCCTAAAGTGATTAACCAACACAAAATGATAATTATAGACTCTAGAAAATCTACCCTCGAGAGTGAAATATTCCATAATCACTCTGATAACCAAACCCAAAATTATCTTGATGTTATCCATATTAACATAATCATATTTACCTTTTACTAGATAGGAACATTCTTCATCTTTCTTAGGGAAGTCTTTGTACACCTTATTGCCCACCTTCTTTTCTTTCAAAAAGTGCATGCCCTCGAGAGGAATAAAAATAATCTCTGCCAGAAGCTCCAAGGTGAGAGTGAAATATTTTCCCACCAAATTAACCTTTCTTTATCCCAACTTGTCACAAAAGCTCTGGAGATATCTTTTTCATTCCCATGCAGCCATTTCAGGTAATGGTGCACTTTTCCCTACTTAAGCTTCCTCCAAACTTCTTTATCATGGATCCACTAGCATTCCACTAGTTCCTCCCTCTTAAGATCCCCATCCATGTTAAAATTATCCTTCTTAAAGAAAGACTCAGAAAAATAATCAACTTTGTTTCAAGAACTTGTTTTCTCCAGTCGCTCAAACTAAAAACAAACAACTTTGAACAATGAGGATTACACTAGAGCTCTTTTTTAATAACCTAGAAAGCATGAAAAATCAGAGAGATATGATAGAAGTTAATCACAACTTGGAACTTCACCTTCAAAGTACTCTAGTTCAGAATTAAATTATGATGTGTTGTTATTAAATTTAGTAGCTCCTTCACAAATTGATGCATCACCTTCAAATCACTTTGGTTCAAACTTAAATCATGTTTTATAATCATTAAATATAACTCCTTCCTTTTGATTAATTCTTTCATAATTAATACATGAATTAATCTCATCATTGATCTTAGAGGAACCATACCATTTGTGTATGACATCACTTATAATCCCAAGGTTTTCCAAACCATCTACCACCTGGTTAGTTTCATGGTAGTTGTGGGTAACATGAAAAGACTGAAGACGTATGGTTATATTTTTTATTTTATCAATGATGTGCTCAATGGTCCATGAATATTTTCTTTTACCTTTGATATTATTAACAATATTAAGGGAGTGTCCTTCTAGCCAGACTTTTTTACAACCAATTTCCTCTGCTAGCAACATAACATTAAGGGAATCCATCACTTCAGCTCTATGATTCGATTACATTCCCAGAGGGGCAACTACAGCTCCAACACAGTTACCATTCCAATCTCTTAATATTCCTCCACCACCTAACACACCCAGATTTCCTTTTGACACCCCCGTCAAAGTTAACTTTGATCCAACCATTCAGAGGAGACGTCCAAATAGCATTAGATCTTAGATGATTGGGTTGGGATTTAGAATGAGGAAAGTTCCAATTTCTAATATCCTCTTTATAAATTTGGATCTTAATCTTTTGATTATTGATGTTAATAGCACTAATAAAGTTCTTCTCCAGCCCTCGACAAATGTGATTACCAACAACTTCAAGTTTGGTGAATTTCTCTCTAAAAATTATGTTTTTTCTTTCCTTCTAGATGTGCCAACAAAAATGAGGAGGAATGATTTTTCAAAATTCTTTAGCCAAATCATTAGAATAAAGACAACTCCATTGGCTTACAAAATCCTGCCATGAAAAAGGAAAAAACCAACAAAGATTCCACTTTTTAAGGATTAGATCCCATACCCTATGGATATAGGTATAGTGTAACATTGTATGATTACAAGATTCAGAATCTTCCATACAAAGACAACATCTATTAACAAGATAAAAAACCCCTATAGTCAAATTTCAAGGGTTAAAGGTTTGTTTGAGTAAGGATCCAATAAAAGAAGTTTATTTTGGGTTTAAGAAACTTATAATAGACACTCGGACATAGGGGTTTAACCTCCCTAATCAAGGGCATATCATAGGTAGAAGCAACCATGTAAACACCATCAGAAGTAAGAGCCCATATAACCTTATCCTAGGAGTTTTCGTTAATGAACCAAGTTTGCAATTCATGCTGGAGGGGAATGAATCTTCTGTATATATCTCCAACATTCTTCTAATTGTTTTCCTACTAGTATTCCTTTACTTTGACCCCAATATTCTCTTTAGCATGGTCAATAGCTTGTTTCTAGTCTTGATTACTAGAGAGAGGGTCATTTTGGATCCAATTGTCATCCCCTGAAATCAATTTTCCTACCATCCCCCAATTTCCATCTCGTACCCTTAGTAATAATATCTTTAGCAGAACTTATATTATTCCAGATGTAGGCCATTCATATTTTCTCCATTCATGATATAGTCCTCAAGAGTGCTAGAATTGAAGAGATATTTATTTCTCAAGATACAATTCCATTGTTTTCTCTCTCCA
>BSBK01004188.1:170000-309835 GCA_027943335.1 Chamaecyparis obtusa | reverse complement strand
TCATAGAGAAGAAACCCTCAGAAAATATGCAAAAATATATAAAGCCACGACATACACCAGTGGAAAGCTAATCTCAAAGTTTGCATAATGTCCTTTCTGGAAGGAGAATCTCATGCGAATATAAGAATATAGCCATAGCCATTACGGAAATAATAGAGAAGCTGCCATGAGCTGCAAGAAAACAAACATAGATGGAGCTCATTTTCTTTGAGCATGGAGTATACAAGCAAGAATTGTCAAATATAGAAGCCACAACCCTCATATGTTGCACGAAGTACACAATAGAACAAAAAATAAAGAAGCATCAAGGATATAGCAAAAAATCAATAGTTTTTTTTTGTTTTTGGTTGAGAGATAGAGCTTGAGAGTAATAGGAATGGTTTTTTCTCACTAACGTACCTACAAATGGTCAAATATCTATAGTGAATCTCCTCGAAAACCTAGCATCAAACCCAAAGGCTTTCTCTGCAGGGATGTGGTTAAACCCTGCTATTGGCCACACCCTACAATTCTGCAGTTATATGCTTGACGATCTGGGATGATACGACATGAGGGAGGAACCTACCAGGGAGACTAAGATCGAAGAGGTGGGGAGCCAAATAGAGACTGATGAGTTTGTCTTCTTTTCTCTGGAAACCCTGATATTATTTAGGTTTAGGTTTTCATCGCTGCAAGAAGATTCACGGGACCTGATGGGACAATTAAATGAGGTTCACAAAAACCTAAAACTAGCATATGATTTCAAATTCCACCAATTGGGTGGTAAGATAGTGCCACCGATTTTAGGGCCTAAACTGGATTTTGATCTTTGAAACTGTTTAGCATCCCAAATGGCGGATTTGGAAAAAATTGAAATTTCGCACCCAATTCCACTAACCAAATGGGGCAACGACTATCTAGCCACGAAAATTGTAAACCATACGGAGAAGAAACACTTAGTTTTTTTTTCAAAAATTTATAAAAAGTTACATAAAAAATAGATTTTCTTAGTTTTTTTTTCAAAAATTTATAAAAAGTTACATAAAAATAGATTTTGTGGCTGAATAGCCACTACCACCAAATGGGGCCTAAATTATGAAAATATGCTAACTCTTACAAAGTAACCTCTTTCCTTGATAATGTAAAAAAAAAAAAACCCGATGTATACATTTGTAAACATTTTTCGGATTTCACCTTTTGCTAAAAAAAAAGTTCAGGAGAATCATTGCAATGTCGATTTTCTTAATGACAAGACACGCATAACGTACATTTTCCACAAACACTCGAGCGGACTAAATACCTCTGTAACTTTGTCGTGTTGTTTGTCTCAATGATGGGACGACATGGCTTTCCAGTCAACTTCCTAGCGTGGAAAATCTCTCCACTTTACACTCCCGCCAAAATTAAAGCAAGGTGTCATGTGACCCAATAATTCACTCGTACGCGCTTTTGTGAGTGCCCACATTTCTCACACAGATTAAAGCAAGGTGTTTACTGACGCGACATAAAGTCTTTCGCATTGCCTTCAACGTGCTTCCTCGAAGGTGCGCTACTTCGGCAGTGTCTAAAACCTAAACTAAAACGTAATGGCCCATATGTCTATGTATGTGCATCCATTGTGTAACAATACTGATGTGACATTGAATGGTACACACCTTTTATGTCAGAATTGGATGGAATGCGAGTACGCAGGCTGCCAACATTGAATTCAATGCTATATTTCTTTAATTTCTGTAGAAAATCCATTGGCATAAATGAAAAAATGTTTTTTAGGCAAAAGTATACAACATTTACCTATTATATATTATATATTTAATTTTATTATGATCCATAAATAATTGTATTGTAAGATATTTATTATATTATTTTTGTTAATTATACTATTATGTTATTTTAATATTATTTATTTTATACATTAAAAAATATAATTAATTTAAAGTACAAATATAATTTAATAATAAATATAATTGAAAAATTCTAAAAAATTTTAATTTTAAAATATAATTCAATATATGCATTTTAAAAAATTAATTATAATAGCTTTTTATCTACTCTTAAAATGAGTTGTTTAGTTTTTGTATTTTTATTAAGGTGATGTGATTATTTATATTTTAAATTTAATTATTTATATTAAGGTGATGTGATTATTTATATTTTAAATATAAGTTAAACATGTAATAAAGTTTTAATTTATTTAGAAATTAAAGAAAAAAGAAATATAAAAATTTAATTAAGATATAAGTTAAACACGTAGTCAAAGTTTTGATTTCAAGATCTCTCACTTCAAATATTTTTTTTGGGTTTTTAGCTGTTTTATTTTTGTGATTTTATTTCTTGTTCTTATTCAAATTTTTAATTTTGTTCCTAATTTTATGTTTTTTTCTTAAATTTTTATTCAAATTTATATGGCAAATTGTTTTGAGATTTTATATTGTCTTTCCTTCACATCTTATTAAAAGGTATTTTGTGTTTCATTTCTTATTTATTTGCTATCAATATTATGCAACAAAAAAAACCAGTAAACAAAAAAAAACCAGTAACAAATTTGACAAATATCTGAAAAAATATAAATTGTAAGAAAACATCATGAATTAATGATGCTAGTTATTATTATTCAATAATCATATAGGTTGATTTAAGTTTTAAAATCTATATAGATAGTTATATTACAATGTATTGAGCATATTACTTATTTTAGTTAATTATAATAGTGTATTCTTTTAACATTATTTATTTTATAGTTTTTTAAATATAATAATTTAAAATAAATATTTAATTTAATAATATATACATCATCATATCATTTTTAATTGTGTATATCAATCTAAATAATAAATATTTACAATTTAAATAATTAAATATTTTTATAATTAATAATTAATAATTAATAATTAAAAATTAATATTAACAATTTCAAAAAATTAACATAACATATTTTCTATATTTTATATTTGATAATTTATTTTGGTTATAAATTTTTTTCTTCTTTTTTAATTTAAAAAAGAGCACATTAATACAATCATTATTACTTTTTAGTAAAATTTTAGACTTTTATTTTAATCTCATTTACATTGCAAAAAATTGTATGGTGTGAATCAATTTCATATCTAAATTATGATGTTCTATATGTAATGTGAAGAAAATATAAATATTCATTACATCAACGTTAACAATAAAATAAATAAAGGGAAAGAAAACAATAATAAACATCAAAATTCAAATATTGAAAATATTGAAGTGCGAGACTTTAATATTTATTTTAATGTGAGACTTTAATATTTATTTTACTATTGAATAACTTTATTTAGTGTTCAATTTGATAAAATGTTATAAATTATAAATTATGTAATTAATTAATTAATTAATTATGTTATAATTTGGAGTAGAGTTTTTTCCATGTAGTTTTCTCTATTTCTGCGCTTTGTAGAGACTCTTTTTTGTACTTGAGTACATGATCAGGCCTTTTGTTGCCGGGTCCCATTTGCTTTCAGTTGTTCTTTCTAAGTTTTTAGCTTCTCCCAAAGTTCATCTTAAGGGGGGTGTTAGAGTAATAAAGTGTTTTCTTATTAATTGAATCATATTGATTTAATTATTAAGTCACTTATCACCTCTTTTGACTTAAGCTAAACTTTAGACATATAATAATTAATTATTTTATTAATTATTATTATGCAACCTAGGGTTTCTGATCTCCTTTTATAAGGATTGATCTCATAACACTTTGGACACCTTTTTTGACATTTCATTATTGATTGCAACTTTTGTTTTTGCACATCAAGGATTTATCCTCTCTCGTGGATCCATACATTTAGGTCTCCATAGCTATTTGCTTCTCTATCTTTTTGTGACAGGTGTTTGCGTGCATGTGTTCTTGGGGACGGTGGGTTGTTTTTATCAACTCCAATAGTTGTACATTTTCATCTTTGTTCCTATTTTCTAGAACATTTCTAGTTTTGGAGGCTTCTTCAGCCATTCAGACTAGTCTTTGTCTCTTTTTGGAGTAGAGTTGTTTCCCATGTGGTTTTCTTTATTTCTCCGCTTTGTAGAGACTCCTTTTTATACTTGGGTACCTGATCAGGCCTTTTGTTGTCAGGTCCCCATTTGCTTTCAGTTGTTCTTTCTAGGTTTTTAGCTTCTCCCAAAGTTCATCTCAAGGGGGGGTGTTAGAGTAATAAAGTGTTTGCTTATTAATATTTAAATCACATTGATTTAATTATTAAGTCACTTATTACCTCTTTTGACTTAAGCTAAACTTTAGGCATATAATAATTAATTGTTTTATTAAATATTATTATGCAACCTGGGGTTTATGATCTCCTTTTATAAGGATTGATCTCATAACACTTTGTAACATTTTTTGACATTTCATTATTGATTGCATCTTTTGTTTTTGCACATTAAGGATTTCTCCTCTCTCGTGGATCCATACGTTCAGAGCTCCATAACTATTTGCTTCTCTCTCTTTCTATGATAGATGTTTGCGTGCAAGTGTTCTTGAGAGCTGTGGGTTGTTTTTCATCAACTCCAATATTAAGTGTTCATTCATTCTCATGAGAGATGGGTTTTCCACTAAAGAGTTAAATTCTCTTAACAATATCAGAGTTTGACTTGCTAGAAAATATCTCTCAACATATTATATATATAATAAAATATATATAAGCTACAGTACAACCCTACATTACAAACTCACATAACAAAGTAACCTCTTACCTTTATTCTTAATTCTCTAAAACAAGAAATCCAATGTAGACATTAGTAAACGTGTTCGATCTTCACTCTTTACCCTGAAGGGCTTCTATATGAAAGAGACCGACCTAAAAGAAATCATCGATGGTTGACACTTGATGATAGGCATGCAAGACGATTGAAAGATCTGCATCCATCAGATTTTGATAAGACATAAAGACATGTGAATTAACATCTCCGCACACTGACATCTCCGTTGTGCATGTACCATCGAGATCCAACTAAGATGTGACCATTGTGCACTAAAATCTTGCACATACATACCATAATTAATTTTTAAACATAGCCATATAGGCATTAATCTTCTTATGATGGATGCCAAGTGAGGGCACACACAATAGTCTAAAGTTTTGTTTTGAAGTTTTCAAAGAAAATCTTGAATTTTTTTTTAAAATATGGTTGGTTGGAGGCCCAAAGCACACCCAACTTCATTTCTGGCAAAGGGTGTGTGACTAATGTAATGAAGTACACAGTCTTCAAAGGAGCATGGAGCCCACTAACTAGAGATGGGGAAAATGACTTTTGAAATTTTGAATATTAAATAACATGAAGGGCATGCCCCATGCAAGGGGTTGCTTTGGTCATAAACTAAACACATATTTTAGCAAGGGGGACACTTAGTTTTTTTTTTCAAATTTCCCTTATATATTTTATGTTTTAGTTTACGATTTATCCAATACTGTTGCTTTGGGCCCAAGATCTGCAATGTAGGTACCTTGGGTACCATGCAAGGTACCTTGAGTAGTAAGTATTGTGCAAGGATAAAACCTTGTATTTTTTCTTAACCTGACAAAATAATTAATTTATGGGCCTCGTCAAAGTAATTGCGATTGGTGAACATTGTTTCCTAAAATAACAGTCCCTAAATATTGTATTATGTTTTACATTACAATTATACTATTTACTGACATAATATTATTTTTAATCTCTCATAAGTTTATGTGGTGTATTCTTGTGTGAGATTTGATTTTATTATTGTTTATTTTATAGATTAATTTTAATTTCTAGATTGTTGTATAAAGCAAATTTTGAGGTAATTATTTATTATTTTCTTTTAACACTATGAGTAGAATTCCGATAGTCTATGGCTGAGTACTCTATAACTTCGATTTCTGATTCAGCATGTATTTATATTCATTTGTATCTATATATATAATTTATGTTTATTGAAAAAATCCTTGTCTGTTTTTCAAAGATTTTTATTATTTATTTTTAACTTGAAATTTAATATATTTTTTTATATAAATTTGTTTTAAAAAAGTTTTATTTAAATTTTAACTATATTTTCATGTTCAGTTTTATTATAAATATATTTATAATTATATATGATTTGCATTAGTTTTCCACAATTCATGGTTTATAATACATAATAATTTAAATCTATAATTATATAATTAGTATATATAATCTATATTATATTGTTAATAATTTTTAAAAATTATATTTATATTTTATTTATAATTGATTTTATTTGTAATTAAATTTTAAATAATAATTAAAAATATATTGTAATACATTTAATTTATAATTATTTATGTTATTATTATTATATTTATATATATTATAATAAATTTAATTTATAATTAATTATCTTATTAAAATTATATCTGAAGGTACCTATTGCACACCAGAATGCAATTATATTTGAAGGTTCCTAGAAAATCAGGAGAATCATTGCAAGGCCGACTTTCTTAATAAGAAAAGACGCGTCACATACACCAATTTCTACAACCGCATAAATATCTCTCGAACTTTACCACGTTGTTTGTCTCGGTGATTGGACGAAATTGCTTGCCCTTTCCATCTACCTCTCCCCTCGCCCCACATCACACTCCTGCCAAAACTGAACTAGTTCAATCGTACGCGCTTTCAATTTAAAATATATAATATATATGCATATATTTAACATCATTCATGGTAAAAACTATTTCAATAATATCAATATAAGTTTTAATAATATTATATTATTATCTAATATATTAACTTTAATAATAATTTTTTTAATTAATTTTAATATTTAATTTTATTAAATTAACAAATGAAATATTCTAATAAATTTATTAAGTTTAATAAATTAGACAATTATATTTTTTAATTATCATTTTGAAATTCAGCAGTACAAACTTTGTATTAAATACAGGGTTTGATTTGACGGCTATAGGTATTGCACAGTAAGGCCGGTGCAAATTTTCCACCAGATAGCCAATGCCTTCTTCCTCGCAGTTGCGTTCACTGACTGTACTTCTCTGTATTTCTGGCAAATTATTTAAAATATGTAAGACGGTGATGATGGGACAAGAAGGGTTTCCTCGAAGCTGTCTCTACTATTTGTGTTCAGTCCTTTGCTCTCTTTTTGTGCTTTCATCGAAGTCCCTGCACTGTGCTTCTTTCACTCTTTCCCTCTTCCTCAACACATTATAAACAGGACTCTCCCAACACGAGCTCACGTGTTATTGCTTGCCTTAACCCGCATCAACATGAGCGCCCCTCCTCTGCTTACACTCCTCACACCCCGCATTCAGCCTCGGTCTCGCATGAAACATCACGCCCATCGACTGTTGCTCCTCCCTGGTCGCAGACCACCTCCCGGCAGTCGCTCCTGCCTTCTCAGCTAACGTCTGTGTCATCCTCTCGGCAGTCGCTCCAACTCTCACTGCTCGTTGATTCTAAAACGGCTCCTGTTTCTGAAACGGCTCAGTTGGATATCCTCCATCCTACGCATGTTCGAACCAGCAACCTTCAGCAAGCGATGCACTCACAACGGCCCAATCTCAACGGACACTTCGTCTCTTCTGGCACGTGCTCCTCTCACCAACCTCACGTAACTTGCTTTAATGGTAGTGATCTCACCTCTTCGTTTTCATCTTTTCACAACTGCTTCACGCAAAGTCCTCCTCGAGCCCCTCCCTCCGCTAGCCGTTGTCTTAAACGCTCGGACCTCAATGTAGAGTGCGGTTCCCCTTGCACATATCACGCGGCCGTTAAGTCAAACTTCTCCCTCACTTCTGATGCCTTGTCCCCCGGGCCTAACAATCTTCTCCTCCACGCTCACCCTCCGACCTCCTCTACTCCCCACTCTCGATCCTTGAGCCTACCGATATCTTCTGCTCCTCGTTTCTCTCGGTCTAGTGTGTCCAAATTGATCGGTCCCCCTTCCCTAGCTAGGACATATTCGATTGAGAATTGGGAGTCTAAGCTAGTGGTCAACTTGTCCCACGCAACGTTGAACCCTTGTGCTTTCAACTTCCTCAAACGCGACCTTAATTTTTCCTTATCCCCTCGGACCATTCCTTACGTTGACTTTCTGGCGAACATTGAGAATGCTGTCCACTCTCTACCGACTGCCATTGCTGAGGAAGTCAGACAAGATTGTGCTGTGGCTCTTAGGAGGGCTATGCCTTTTAAGTGCAACATCCCCAAAGTAGAAATTAGAGCTTTTAAAGATCTCGTTCGCAATCATGATCTGTGTATCTCTAAGGCAGATAAAGGAAATGCCACGGTAATTATGAATAAGTTTGACTATATCGCTAAAATGCTTGACCTTTTATCGGATACCAACAACTACAAGGTTATTCCCCATAACCCTTGTGCCAAAATCGTGAAGAAGGTCAAAGCTGCCATTTCAGGTTCCTCATTTGATGTAGCCACCAAGAAGCGCTTGTTGCCCACCAAAGAGCTTACCCCCCGCATTTATGGGGTCCCTAAAATCCACAAAGCTAACATTACACTGAGACCTATTGTGGATACAGTTGGTTCTCCGACTTACAAGTTGGCCGCCTTCCTTGCCAAATTATTATCCCCTCTTGTCGGCAATTCACACTCCTATGTCAAAGGCTCCAACCACTTTGTCCAATTTATTAAGGAATCTAAATGTGACATTTAGAACCATCTTGGTCAGCTTTGACGTAGTCTCCTTCTTCACCAAGGTTCCCATTCCGGACTCTTTAAACATTGTCAAGTGGAAGGTTAGTGAAGAGGTTGCCTCATTAGTTGAGTTATGCTTACGATCCACCTTCTTCTCCTTCCTTGGCGTCATTTATGAACAGGTCGATGGCGTGGCCATGGGTTCCCCACTTTCACCCGTAATTGCGAATCTTTATGGAAGAGTTTGAAGAAATGGCTTTACATTCTTTCCCCTTCAAACCTAAGTGGTGGAAGTGGTACGTAGACGACACAAACGTTTGTTGGCCTCATGGTCCAGAAAAATTGGAAGAGTTTCACGCTCATCTCAATAACCTTGTTCCTTGTATTTCTTTCACCAAGGAGATTGAATCCAACAATCACCTTTCGTTCCTTGATGTATCCATTCTTAAAAAATCAGACGGCAACCTAGGTCGTCGAGTTTTTCGTAAAGCCACCCACATTGACCTTTATCTCAATGCCTCCTCTCACCACCACCCCAGCCAAAAAATCGGCATCCTCAAAACCCTTGCTTTAAGAGCTTATCGTATTTGTGATGAGGACAACCTAGACCAGGAGCTCAAGCACCTTCGTCAAGTTTTCAAGTGGAACGGATATTCAAATAGACAAATCTCCAGAGCTTTCCACTCGGCCCAATCTTTCTTTCTCTCCTCATCCAATCCTCCCCCCTCCTCCCCGGAGTCTTCTCCCTTTTTTTCTATCCCCTATGTAGCAGGTATCTCCCACAAGATTTCAAAGATCTTGGGTAAAAAAGGGGTTCGGGTCTCCTTCAAGCCCTTGTCTACCTTAAGGAATTGTGTTCCCCTAATCAAGGACTCCAGAGATACCTTTTTAGAGTCGGGGGTCTACAAGATCATGTGTTCATGTGGCACCCCATACATAGGCGAAACTGGTCGCTCCTTTAACACGAGAATCAAAGAGCATGTTGCCGATATCAAGCACAAGCGGGTTCTCAAGTCTGCATTAGCTGAACACTCCTCTTCGACTAAACACCACATTCTCTTGGAAGATACTCAGATTGTGTTTAAGGAAGAAAACAACTTTAAAAGGAAACTCAAGGAAGCCATTGAAATTAACAACCACCCCTCTAACCTCAATAGAGACGATGGTTGGAGCTTAAGCGCTTCCTGACATCCTTTGCTTTCGTCCCTTAGGAACCCCTCTCATTTCAATCAGTCTTTTTAGTCTGGTTCCCCGTTCCCCTTTGTCGCCCTCCCCCGCCCCCCTTCTTCCCTCCCCTCTCTTCTTTTGTCCCCGCTCATGATCTTCGTTGTCTTACCTTTAGCCTTTTTCTTTTTCCCCTCCTCCCATCCTTAGCCCTGTCCTCTCCCCTTTAGGTGCCGCTCCTCGCTTCCTTTCTTCGTGGTGTTTGTGGGCTCATACTCCTTTGCATGGTGGGTCCCTCTCTCTCGAGCACACACACATTCACGAGTTGCTATTTTCACTTACTCATTAGCATATATATATATATACATATACATATACATATACATATACATATACTTATATATATATATATATATATATATATATATATATATATTTTATATACATATACATATACATATACATATACTTATATATATATATATATATATATATATATATATATATATATATATATATTTTATATACATATACATATATATATATATATATATATATATATATATATATATATATATATATATATTTTATATACATATAATCTATATAGATTATATAGAAAATATAACTTTGAATTTTATTTAACCGTCTTGCCCGTACTTCTTGTTCCTTGTAGGTGGGCTTTTTAACTTTTCTTTGCTTCTTAATTTTGTTTGTAATCAACTTTCATAGTAGTAATTGTATTGGTGTTTTTGTTTATTTATGTTTATGTTTATGGTTTTGTTCTTTTTAATGACGTTTTTTGTGGTCAATTTATTTTGTTTATGTTTATTCATTCAAGTTTTTCTTTGTGTTTATTTGTAAATATTAAATTAATTGTTTTCTCACACTCATATATATATATATATATATGTGTGTGTGTGTTGATATATTTATATATAACTGTATATGAATGTCATTGGTTATAGGTCTTGTCATTATGGATTTCCGTGCACCTTTCTTCTCTCTCCCCTCTTCCTCTCTCCCTCCTCTTTTTATTACATGCCAGATCTGCAATATATCATTTCATGTGTCTTTTCTCTCTAGCACTCTGATGATGGATCATGTAGTATGATCCGAAACGTTGATGGAAAAAAAGGAATACACAATTGAATCCAGAAACTAGCACTTAATATTATGGATTGTGAAAATCTAATGGATCTGAGGACTCTCTGCATTTAGTCCATCGCCATATTCAGTGCATTTAGTCACTTGGCCCCTAATTGTATGTTGAAGCTTTTCCCCCAAATCTCCTGCACTTGTCTAAGTATGTCTTCCTCGTCTTCCTCCTCTTTCACGCCTGCCCAACTCATTGATCAAATTCTCAACACAAAAGCAGATGAGCCAGACTTTGATCTTTCTCAATTTGTCGCGCAAATCGATGTTCTGTTCGCTCATTACGACTCTCAGCTGGTACAGAGCGTGCCCTTTATACGTTTCATTTGAGTTTTTCATATATTGTTTCTAAACATCATCATCCGTGTAATATTTGCAGAGAAAGAAGAATCCCATCAGAGAGAAATTGGGTGAGCTGCCTTCTGCATCGGAGGCCTCTAATTTTGCAGAGCAGGTCTCCACAAATGTGAAACAGATTGCCAAAGAGGTACACACAGCATCTTATAAATATTTCCTTACCATTTGCAACCATTTTCGCTTTGTTGTTTTTGCCAATACTTCGGATGAATTTAATAAGGGGAAATCTTTACGAACAGTTATACTAACTTATTAATACCCAGGCGACGCTCTTGTTTTCTTCTTTCGAGCGAACTTTCCCCATTAGTAGTATAAGATCGCACAGGAAAAAAATACATAAATGAAGATATAATAAGAGAAATATAAATGGATAGACAATATTTGTAGTCTGACATGAATTTTTTAGATGAATAGTCTCATTTCTATTAATAAAAATATAAACGATACATATTCACAAAAAAAATTGTAGTATGACATGATTTAAAGATAATAGGTTTTCACAATCTATGATTTTATTGCTATGCTTATGGATGAGAAGTAGGTTTTCACAATCCATGATTTTATTGCTATGCTTGTGGGTGAGATTGTGTGAGTTTTCAGAACACAATCTCACCCAAGATCATAGCAATATGGTACAAATTGTCACACCAGCAAACCAAAAAAAAAAATAGTGTCTAAATTAGGTACAAAGGGAAAAGACTCAGTTATCGAGAGGGGTCCAATAATTGTTATAGTTTTTGCCATAGATACCCCCAATTATTACTTTTAAAAGAGCCCAAAAATTGAAAACACATGTACTAATAGTTGATCATTTTTTAGATTTTTTGGTTGGTGATTGATCCATTTGTGCACCACCATTGGAACATTTCATAAAGACTAATGGGACATTTAGACACAAGTATTGCATTTTTTGAGTGAGTGACTATTGTGCATGAACATAGCTGGTATCAGGCGAGCATTTTGAAATGGTACTTTTGGACCACTTTGTGCTCCATGATCCCTATAGAGAGATCCATGAATGGTAAAAAAATGAAACCTTAGTTTTAAGCACTTCACTCACCTACATAGGTACATCGAAAAAATTGACAAAATTCGACTTACGGTTTAGGAGTTCTAGGTGCATGAAGTTAGTTTGGGTGGTTAGGTGTTTTCCCTTAGATTTTGATAATTTTTTTGTTTTGTTTTATATGCGACATAATTATTTAAAAATATATTTTTTGGCTTTTGAGTATTAACAAAATTCTTTGTAGAATTTGTTAAGCATTTAAGGGAAAAAAAGGTGGGCATTCCAAAGTGTTGTCTGAATGCTGTAGTAATTGTGCACTCAAAAATAGCACAAATGTTCTAGTAGTTGTGCACAAATATCTCAGTAGTGGTGCACAAACAGACCAATTATGAACTAAGAAAGCCAAAATGATCCGTGATTGCTAAACAATGATCAATTATTAATGGAGCTTTGGTTATTGTTTTTTAGCTCATTTAAAATTAGTAATGGGGGGTTGTTTGCTCAATAAGCACATAGCTATTAGAATGTGCTTGTCTAGTGGTGCTCTTCCCCTATAATGGATTACGCTAACTTGGCGCTCTCCAAAATCTATCTTAGATATTTTAAAATTATTTTGAATGTTGTACAATTGCTCACTTGTTAAGTCCCCCACTTAAAAAAATTGGTTCCAAGTCCACATGGTCAAATATGATGCCACATCATATGCCTTTTTGGCCAAGGTATCAAAATGGCTCTTAAAAAAGTAAATCTCATGGTTATGCACTAAGTCATGTTTATTGGTGTGTTGATGTAGCATCACATAATTGGTTGTTATTACAAATTTATTGGAATCTTTTTGGTGATAAGTATTGTGTAAGGACCTCCATAATTTCTAATTAACATGTAAATCATAAAAATACACATAATCAAGTTTTGCTTAATGCCACATGTTCAAATGCAACAAATCATAAACTTGAAATTACAATTGACATATGGATTTAGTACATAAGCCAATAACTAGGCGAAACATAAGGAATCATATTTGTTTATAATAGACCACAAGGTCAAGTACAATAAATACTTGAAGATCAAGTTACGATGACCACCTTGATAGAAACTCTTAACAACTGTCTCTCTTAAGCATGCATTGGACGAGAACATTGCCAGCGTGCCTATTCGCCCTACCATGAAGTAGTTACACATCTAGCCCCTATATTACTCTTTAAATTAAAAGATCTAAACATTTACTTTCAATATTGCACTAGATATGTCTTTCTATATTCCAAGACTAGCATTCAATTTTTTGGTCTCTCTATACTTAAGTCTATAAATGGTTGAGGGATCTGACATAAAATTATCAATAGAAAGTATTTAGAAGGAACTTTCTTTAAATTGAATGCCAGCCTTGGAATATAGAAAGACATATATCCAATGCAATGAAAGTAAATGTTTAGATCTTCTAACTTAAAGAGTAATATAGAAATTCAAACAAATAAATTTATTCATAGATTTCTAATAGAAAATGCGACAAAAAAGCAACATTTTAAAAGAAAGTTAAGTAGTATCTCATCTCAATTTTCAGTGTTACCCTTTTTGAGATGGGGACGTGGGGACAAGTTTTTGGGATGACAATTTTTTTTGCCATGTTTGGGACTGTCAAGGGGACGACTATATAAATATTGGAAAATTTTAAATATATAGAAAATTTTTCATATATACATTGCATTCATATGAAAGCATGGATAAAGCATGCCATTTAACATCATAGAACCTTAACATACAACACTTTAATAGTTAAACTCAATACTCAATATGCATTCATAATTCAAAATTTATTGTCAATATGCATGCAATATTAAAATAATAATATACAAAATTGAAATACACCTAAGAACATAATTTGGAATTCATTGTCAATAGAAACAAGGACAATAACCCACCTTCGAAATTGAAGCACAATATTATCATTTAAGTCTGATATAAATTATCGATGTACATATTATAGGCATATTGTTACAATTATTTTCAAAGATAATCTTTTGCATGTTAGTGGTTGTACATGAAATAACATTCTTATGAAATACTAACATGAATAACCTTGGAAACTGTGTTGGATTTGATTGTTGCAAGTTTGACATTGACTCTATAAAGGGTTGCTACATATAGTGGATCAAGTATGTCTCCCAATGCTCTTCTCATTCTAGACCACATTCATTATTGATCTAAATTGGGGTTACACTGTTACACCTCTAAAACCACACCTCTTTCTCATTGTAAGTGGACTAATATTAATATGAACATGTCTACTATACAGTTCCGATCATGATATAGGTCTGTTACGACAAGCTACCACCTTGATGCAACCTCCAATATTCACCAAATCTTCTACAATGGATCCAAATCAACACAAAACCAACCTAGCATTGATTTATTGCCACAAAATGACATAGATATACATGTTCCAGGTCTGTATTACACTTTTTATACTTTCCCAAAACCTTGTAAACAATTTGCAATATGATTCTGAGCATGTATCATGACTGTAATAACATTCTTAATTTCACAATTCTTAATGTAATGTTGCCAAATACTAATTAGAGAACCCCAAATAGTAGGAATTAACTACCAAACAATAATAAGCATAATAGGGCGAACTTGGAAGGAGGGGTCCACTTTAATATTAAAAAAGAAAGAGTTTTATAAAAGAAGAATGTGTTTTTTATGTGCAGATGTAGCCTATCCTATTGGGGGAACCTAACTATCTTGGGGACTTCTAGGGTCTCCTATAGGTGTCCACACTGCCCCCAGGACGTATGACCATCCCCCAAGTTTTAGGTGATGTCCTTAAGTTTTCGGGATGCTGCCTATCATTTTTTGAAAATCGGGGATGGGGTGGGGATGTCCCCCAGTCGTCCCCTTATCTTGGAAACGTCCCTGATTCAAGAATGAGACTTTTCAAGCCAAGGATGTGTTAGGAAAGAAACAGTGTGGAAACACTTTCTGAATGCCAAATTAACAGGGAAATAAGAAACTATATCTCAGAGATGTACAAGACAATAAAATATGGAATTACCAAACACAAAAAACACAGAGAAAACACCAGATTTAACGTGGGAAAAACCCTTTCGGGAAAAAACCCACCACCCAACAAACCCTCGAGCAACATTGTACTACAGTAAAAAGATTTACATACAATGCACTCCGAATTGTTCCACAAGCTCAAATTGCCTTACAATCAACCTGCCTTTCAACCACATTTTTACTTCTAATGAATTCTTGCAGCCATTAAAACATATTGCAAATCGTTTCAGAATTCGGTACAAAAATGGTTACTGGCAAAACGGTCTGCCAACCGTTTGTCACACACAATCACCCGTGCAACTGGTCGTATGGTAATTTCACCCATACATACCTCCAAGGTATACCAACACGGATTCCAAAACATCACCATATTCAACCTGTTACCTGCAGTCTCAAGCCTCAAGTGCAATACCTGTCACATACACGTCAGGAAGCTCCCATTGCATAGGTAATATTAATATGATATGAATCCATTCAACAACATCACATAGAAGTGCAACAACAAACTTTTAGCATCAAGAACATCAACAATACATCAACCATGTACCATGTCCTTGTACACCTCTAAATGCTTGTCATACTTCTTGCTAAAACCATCAACCATTTCAACAAACACATCTCTAATCACAAGAGAAAACATCATCATTGTCGTTGCTAAGTATCCATGAGCACCTGTAACCCATCAATCCATGCTAACTCCAAAAGAAGAACAACAACTTTATGAAGCGTCAACCAAATGACCAATGTACTCAACACACAACAACCAAAAAAACTAGATCAATGTCAAAGTTCCAACCATGGCCTCAAGAACCTAAACATTACAACATGATCTAAAACATCTCAACCAAAGAGATAACGTGCTCCATATTAACATACCATAACATGTCAAATGAAAACATAATCTACACCTTTATCAAAAACCCTGTAGAGTCCTCAAGATGTCAACAACTTCAATTACATGAAGATAAACATCTCCAAATAGTACTTCAGCAAATGTGAAAAGATCCTTCTGCAACATCATAATCTCACGCCTTCAATATTTGCAATACTAATGAAGATCATTCATTACGTCACTACCAACAACTCCCACTAAACCATGGTGTCGAGTCACACATGGCATCGTGACAAACATCTTCCACATGAAGACCAAATTAATTGAACCAGTCATCATTAGATGACCAATTAGCCAAAGCAACACTACTAACATCTTCATCACTTTGAGAAGATTCAGAACTCGAAGAGTCATCCCTTTTCTTCTTCTTCTTCTTCTTCTTCTTCTCCTTGCAGTCTTTCTGGACAAGACCAATTTGTCCACAGTTCCAACACTTCACTTTGGACTTATTTCCAGAAGACTTATACCTAGTCTTCTTGTCCTCCCATTTGTTTCCATCCTTTGATCTTTCTCAAATAGAGAGAGCCTCTTTGGCCACTTCAGAAGTCTTCCTTCGCATCTCCTCTGACAAGAGTGCAGGAACTACCTCGTCCATTTTTAACTAGGTAGTAGTACTTCCAATAGCCATCACCAAGTGGTCCCATGAATCAGGCAAGGAACACAAGAGCATACAACATTCTTCCTCACAAATGGTTATACCAACAGATGTCAACGGTGCGATAACCATATTGAACGCATTTAGATGATCTACAACAACTGTTCCTTCATCCATCTTCAAGGAGTACAATTTCTTTCTCAGGAAGAGTTTATTTACCAAGGACTTGCCTTGATAAATGTCTCCTAACTTCTTCCACAAGGAATGCGTGGTTTTCTCTTCATGGACATTCAACAGAACAAAATCTGCCAAACTCAATCTTATGAGTCCTCTGGCTTTCCGGTCCGCTATATCCCAATCTTCTTGCTTCATGCCTATAGGCTTGACAACACACACAACAGTCCACAGATCTCGATCAACCAACACATCTTCAATTTTAAGTTTCCACAACTCAAAATTTGTGCCATTGAACTTTTCAATGTCTATTCTTTCTGACATACCAGCCATCTCAATTTACAGACGAAAACTTTGCAAACTCCCACTGAAACCAAATTGGCACAAAAACCATAATCCTATCCGACAAGGATAACACAACTGACTAGGCTCTGATACCACTTGTTAGGAAAGCAACAGTGCGGAAACGCTTTCCGAATGCCAAATTAATAGGGAAATAAGCAACTATATATCAGAGATGTGCAAGACAATAAAATATGGAATTACCTAACACAAAACACACTGAGAAAACACCAGATTTAACGTGGGAAAAACCCTTTTGGGAAAAAACCCACCACCCAACAAACCCTCGAGCAACTTTGTATTACAGTAAAAAGATTTACATACAATGCACTCCGGATTGTTCCACAGGTTCAGATTGCCTTACAATCAACCTGCCTTTCAACCACATTTTTACTTCAAATGAATTCTTGCAGCCATTAAAACATACTGTAAATTATTTCAGAATTCGATACAGAAATGGTTACCGGCAAAACGGTCTACCAACCGTCTGTCACACACAATCACCTGTGAAACTGGCCGTACGGTGATTTCTCCCTTCAGCACTTTTGCCTTTGTAGGTCTTGTTGTATGGTAACTTCTCCCTTCGGCACTTTTGCCTCCGTCGGGTCTTGCCGTACGATAACTTCTCCGTTTGGTACTTTTGCCTCCGTCGGGTCTTGCCGTACGATGCCAATATAGAATCACCATACGGTGCCTATGTTTCTCTTCATCGTATGATGAGATTGCCTCAGCCATATGGTGGTCTTGCCGTACGGTGAGATTGCCTCCACCGTATGGTGAGATTGCCTCAGCCGTACAATGGTCTTGTACGGTGGTACGGTAGATTCTACTTCGTCATTTCTTAACAGGACGTGTCCCCGATAACATCCCAATAACATTGTTTATTTTATATTGTGAAAATCAGATTAACACAAAAGAAAAAAGATAATGTATCAGTAAAATCATACTATCTAATAAAACTTTGAGAAGAAATAACCACATATATAAGAACATTTCAGATTTTCAAAATGCAATCTAGATAATTCAATTGATAAAATGTTCATCAAACTTAATTCTTAATCACACCAAGAAAATAATCATAGAGAAATTTCCTTCTAACCTACCTGATTGAGATCTTCATTACATGTTCTCCATATATTTTCCTCATCTCGTTCTTCTCCCTCACAAAAATCTCTTTAAGCTCTGCTCAAAAAGAAAATTATGTTCTCAAGATCTCCCCTCCTATATAAAATAGTGTTGAAATGGTTTTTAATAAGGATATCCCCAAAAGTTTGCAACTATCAAATGCAATGCCATGCCGTGAGCAGATGAGGTAAAGACGAAGGCCATCTTTGCTTTTTCCTCAAGTCTATCTTACGTGGGGAAAAGGAAGGTTTCTTTTTCTGATTTTCCCTTTTATAAATTTATAAATCTCAAAGTAAGATCTTACAATAAGATTCCTTTGCTTTAAAATTACTTTCCCTTAAATTAAGTTTCATTTTAAAAACCTTGTTTTCTTTAACAAAATCGATGCCTTTTAAATTTTATTAATTTTTCAAATACATTTAGTTAAAATTATAAATATTAATTTTGAATTAGTTTTTTAAGTTTTGAAAATATAATTTCAATTAAATAACAAAATGTTTTCTAATAAAATATATAATATATCAATAAAGATTTCTATAATAATAATATATTATTTATATAAAAATTTCTATTTTTAGAATTTAAAGAAAAATAAATAAACAAATTAATATAAATTATTTTGTAATTTATAAAATAGATTTGTGATATATTTACGTGATATTTTTTGTGTTCTATTATTAAACT
Source organism: Chamaecyparis obtusa (assembly GCA_027943335.1). Lineage (NCBI taxonomy): Eukaryota > Viridiplantae > Streptophyta > Pinopsida > Cupressales > Cupressaceae > Chamaecyparis > Chamaecyparis obtusa. Next base: position 290,692 of record BSBK01004188.1, on the reverse strand, counting down.
AATTATGTTCCACTTCCATTCCTAATATTGGACCTTGCTCTACTATTGACTACTCTCCCCTAATCCAGGTGATATAAATGTTTTTACTTATAAGGTTAGAAATATGCACCTCATTTCCAATGTAAACATAAAAAAATATTACCTAAGCAAGATTTCAATCTTGCTAGTAACAACAAGAATACCATATCTTAATAGACTATGGCAATACATATATTTACACATTTTATTATATAAAACTAATTGTTTTTAAATATTATTATTTAAATAGTTAAAAGTTAATTTTAATTAATAAAAATAAGAGAAGTTTTTATCATATTTTAATATAGATAAGGTATAAAATTGTTGTTTGATTATTTGATGATTGAGTATATGTTGATACTTAAAAAGTGTATGTACTTCTTTCTAGGGTTGATGCTAAGTAAGTAGTGATAGAGTTTTATGATGTCATCCTAAATCATGCTCCTAACCTTTATTAAATTGAGAAATTCATTTTTGTTGTTCTAGGTTGTTTTTGCAATATGATCTTTGAACCTGCAAAATCAATCTCTTACTTGTAGACTCCATATTTCTATGTCGATTCAATCTACTTTTTTATATCTATAGATTATTGCTCACTAGAGGTATCTAGACAAGTCTAACATGAAACTAGATGGTTTCTCTAGATAAATTGAAGTTTGTTGTGTAAAATTAATTTAAGTTCATTAAATCTAGTGTTCCACCGCTTGTCAAGGACGAGGGAATGGGGGGACAAAGGGCCTAAGTTTGGGTACAATGACGAGGGGGTAGTGGGGGCTGTTGTATATACTATATACTATATGTATAGTACTTGAAATGATAGTTATGAAAAGATGTATAAAAAGTAAAATAGCAAAACTACAAATGCCAAATGCTAAATACTTGAACATTGAACAATCAACAATCAACAATGAACATTGGATATCAAAATACTAATTACAAATTAGAATACTAAATAAAATTTCAATTTGATAAATGAAATTTTCGAATTGGCGAATGGAAGATTTCTATAATATCAAAAATATCATAAAGATGATTATGATGAGTAGCATGATATCAAAACAAGTACAATATGTCAAAATGTAGTGAAGATAGGTTGCAAGGAAAACTCCTTATTTGCAATGCCCTAAATAATCAACCTCCCCGAGAAAGTATGAGTTCTCTGCACTTATAACCATGATGTCGATGAGTGGACAATGGCTAATATATGTCCACCCATCCATAACTATGTTCCACTAGATTCTGCCCATCATGCCTTCATATGCTCCAAAACATTTACCTTGGCATAGTTGTTATCTAAGATCGTGATCCTCAATTTGTACTCACTTGATGACACATATAATGGTCCTCCCCTTACAACCATCAATATCATTCCATTTAATAAGGAGATTGATCTACATGAAATGGGATGCCATTTCCAAAGAAGAACTTGCCAATGATATCATCTATTTAATACTTCAGTTGTACATTGAATAAATTAGCTATGGGGCTACTTTGCATCTTGCATTTCCCCTTGCTCTCTCATGATGCAACCACAACACTATAAAGTGGATGAAGGTCCTAAGGTTGACCTTGCTAGATCGCTCTAGCTTTATGATGCAATGTATGAGTAGAAACATGAGGTTGGCCCTACATCTGCTAAATAGTTTGAACTTGAACCCTACCAGACAAAGTACTGGGCATTACAATTGCACTGCCTTCAAGAACAACCCAAAGCTTATTGAACTCAATTTTGTACTTGATATTTTTAGGCTCTTCCAAGAATTTGCATGGATCCACACCTTTTCCTTTCCAAAAGAGGAAGTGTGCATTAACTAGATAATAATGTTCTCATACCATTCCATATTAAAAATGATACATCTCCATTTCCTTGTGAACCCACCCGTTAGTATTGGGGTTGTTCTCATTTCAAACTATTTGAGAGGAGACTTGGGATCATAAGGACACCTATAAAATTGTGCCAAAAATTAAGAGGGGAAATTTGTAGCAACTGGTGCAGTAGCCTTGGAACTAGTTTGGCCTTTCAGATCATCACCATGCTCATCCCCCCCAAATTAATGTTAGGTTCATATTCTGATTGACTTGCACCATAAGAATGAATTTTCATCTTATCCTTACTCATATCATGACTATGAGATATCATTGTGACATTTCCAAAACACTTGTTGTGACTATGAGATATCATTGTTGAGATATCATGACTATGATCTCTATCATTGTTGAGATATCATTGTGATATTTCCACCTTTTTGGTCATTTGTCGATGGGGGATGCACATACATCCCTAAGACCGTTGAGGGATGCCTAGGTGTCCCCACACCATTTTGGGGATGTTGTGCCATCCTTGCTTTCCAACAGTGATATGGTGGCACTTGGCCGGTGGTGGGGGAACGTCCCCATCCCCCCATCCTGGGGATGTCCTCGTCCCATGAATGTGGGGGTCCAAGGGGTGAGATGCATCCCTATGTTACATTGATTAAATCGTAAGTTATTTTATAAGTTTGGATAAGCTCAAAGAAACTTTAGGCAATCATAAAAATGCCTAATATGTTATTATGTTCACAAATTTGAATGCTTTGCATCAAAGTCAAATAATAGTTTGTAGGAATTCAATTTGAATTTAAAAATTAGTGTATGTGTATGTCCGAATATTAGCCTTTAGTTATTTTGCACCTACAAATTTGATTCAAAATGAGAGATTCTAAAACTGAAGATCAAATGTAGACTTTTATGATAAATATATTCATTATCTTTAAAACAAATATTTTTTAACTCTGTGATTATAAAGGTTAATCTTTTATATATTGGTGAATATTAAAATCTTCATATTTTAACTCTTTAAAATATAACTTTTATGTACAATGAAAACAAGTATAAAAATATTTAAAATTAAACTTAAAAGTGAATAGTGATATTTGTATACTTAATCATGATAGCCAATTTGATATAAGATATTCACATTTTTAATCAAATAAAAGTACATTAAATAACAAAAGATTTATAAAAGAATATAGAATATATTGTTTATGTTTTTAAAGATTTAAAATAAATATCATAAATAAAAATATACTTTTTGAAATCGTATTAAAAAATTATTAAATCTTCCCATTTTAATCTTCATTATCAAAGATATTATCTCAAAGGATTGGGATAAATACAATTATTTGTGTGAGGGATATTAGTTTAATTTATTAAGTGAAAGTTCATTCTTTCTAAGGACTAGATGTTCGGAAAGGTTCTATATGCTAAAAGAGAAAATGATAGTCTATGTTATCCAATCATAGTTGAGTGTTTAGGTTCAAAATATTAGTGACAACATGGCATCTAATTTAAAGGGAGTCTAGGGCAAAAATAAGTGCAAAGTGATATTGCTCAATGTCAAAGGGAAAAAACAAAAAAGTGGTTCTTGACTATAGTTTTGGTGTCTAAAAATTTATTTTGTGGATTATATCTAGTCCAAGAGATTGCCGATAGGCATGAAGAGCTGGATGTTACAATTATGGGCTAAAAGTAGATAGATGACAAGTTGCATGGATTTGGATGTTACAAGTTTAGGCTTTGGTGAAGAAGATAAATGATAGGTCTTTTGTTAATATCAAGTCAATTATGAAGGATCTCTTGCTAGATCTTAAGTAGTCTTTGAGATGATGAAATGTGTTTGATGTAGTGAAGTATTATTTGTGATAACGTGATTTCAATAGGTACCTCTTCCATTTTGTTGAGGGAAGATATAAAGGAATAACTAATAAGGTTATGAAGGGATCAACCCATGAAAAAAATCATCACTTATATAAATTGAAAATTAAGCTTAACTCTATAGAGGAGTGCAAGAGATAGTTGCATGTTTCAATCTAAAGGTTTCCCTCTAAAATCAAAGAAAATGTGTTGAATTCTACCATTAAAATATGTACCAAAGTAAAATGTGAATGTATAAAAGTTTTTAGGTTAGATGAGCTTATATGATATACTCCTTAACATTTTGTCATAAAAAGATTAAGGATGATTAATTGAACCACAAAAAACTATTATTGTGGCAAAGGTTCTTTGAAATTAGTCACTAGTTATTTTTAGTACAATGATACCTTTGTTGGGAGGGCTTGATGAACTTATAGTTACCACAATTCATTGTCTACTACTATCTTAACCTAATTTATTATTAATAAAATAAATTAGAACTTTTTTATAAAGTTGTGGCTAGAAACTAACCTACAAAAGAAGTTGGATGTAATAACATGAATATGTTCAAAAGACACATCATAATTGGCAAAACAAAGTTTTTAGAAAAAATCACATGTAACAAACATATAAAATTATTATATTAAAATAGCTCTCAACGAAGACATTGTTTATATTATCTAACATAGCTCTCTTAAATATTAGATATATTATTAGAGGTATTTAAGATTTTTATGTTTTTTTATTGATATGTGCTTTTTGAATAGTGTGACACATCATGTTCATCAAATAAAATGTAAATATTTTTTTATTCAATTTGTTGGTAACACCAGATTTTTTTAGTTTGGTTTGAGTTAAGTGAGGTCATAAATGGGAGACCTCGACGTTGGCATGAATGCATTTCATTAATGTGAATAGTACAAACTCATGAGTTTGGTAGCCTAGCAAGGATACAAAACCTTAGAGCATGCCATTCCAACCACAGTTTAGAGCATAAAGTCATTGGCATGATTGCCAATAACTTCAATTCAAAGGTTGAAAATACTCAGTACAATTGATTAGCAAGAGCACAATGCCTATGATTACAATAGCCTAGTGGGGGGTTTCAATCTTAGTGATTAGAGTAACAATACCAAGGGTTGACCATCGCAATATGCCATGAATGAAAAATATATTTATTTGACTTCATGGATTACAATTTATTTGCAAAATTAATTTAATTTATTTTTTAATTTAAATTTATATTTTTACATATGAAATCTATTTAAAAAGAAGATTTTGAGACAATGATAACATAAAACAAAAGATGTCAAAATAAAAAAAATCATATACATTTTAAAAATGTTAGGTATTGGTAGTATAAGTTATTTACAAATAAAATGATCTTAAATTTAAATCTTAAACTTTTTGATTATTTAATCTATTATTTTACCTAAAAATAACATTAAATTAAATTTGATGTAATCTCTTTGTAAGGGGTATTTGATGTAATCTCTTTGTAAGGGGTTTCGGGGTTCTCTCAAAACTTGTTTTTACCTTAATCCAAAACATTAAATTAAATTTTATCTTCAATAAAAAGATAGTGATAATAATTTCAGTGTTAATTTATTTATGTTTTGTCCAATTATATTATTTAATAGACTATATTTTTAAAGAATCAATTAATTTTATTTACATATTGTTTGATAGTTGCTACATTAATTATTAGGTATTGAGATTTACAAAGAAATCAAAGAGGAAATATTCATTCCATTTGTTAGTAATTTGTTTCTTTAATTTTATTATTGGTATTGTAGATAAAAGAATATTCTGGAGACAAACATCAAACAAGCATAGCAGTGTTGAATGCTATTGGAAATGTTCATTGGATTGTGGTGGGTTTCTTAGTTGTGTGTGTAGCTTTTGAAATTGCAGACACCATAAAAAATAACAAGGAAGAGTGTTTAAGACTTTTTAAATCCATGATTGACTTGTCAAAAATAATCTTCCAACTTCAAAGACTTCTTGGTTTACAAAAGGAGTTGCATGCTAAATTGAATGATTCTATACAACTTATAGTGAAAGGAGCCATCTTATGCTCCTCCCAGAAGAAAAGAAAAGGATTTAAAAGGTATATAATGAATCTACCTTTGAAAAGTTTTTGTTTAAATATTAATATGCATTTGTGGTTGTCTTTTTAGTTCTTTGGTAGGAGGATTAGTTTTCAAAGTACCCACTTAATTTAGTGTTGTAGATGAAGGTGTTATATTTGTCTTTTTTCACTTAACACCTAATTCAATATTCTTTTTATGTGATTGGTTAATGTAAAGAGTGTTTAAAGCTTCAAGGGATAGAAAAGAGCTTCAACAAGTTAGTGATGGTATGGATTTCATGAGTCAGATGCTTAATTTACAAATAAGCACCTCTACTTTGCAAAGGATGTCAAGTCCTCCTCCCATTATTCCAACACTTGATAATGATGCAGGTAAAACATCACCAATCAATAACTCTCCTCCTCCCATTATTCCAACACTTGATAATGATGCAGGTAAAACATCACCAATCAATAACTCTCTTGTTAAGTATTATAGGTGGTATGTTGACATACTGAAATATTTCGTTTGTTTTTCTTGCTAATAGTTGGAATAGAAGAGAAAATAAAAGAAGTTGTTCAATGTATCAACTGGGAGAGTAATAGTGGAACAACAGCAGTGGTTATATATGGTATTGGTGGCTCTGGTAAGACCACTTTAGCAAATTCAGTTTATTCCTCTTTGAAGGACAGACTTCAGGGTTGGAAACATTCTAGAGTTACTCTCATTAAAAACCTAGAAAAAGATCCCAAAGTAGAAGAGCTCCAGTCATTGATTTTGCAAGATTTGACGGGCACCAAACATGATGTAAGAGACTATCAAAGTGGAAGTCAGATTCTGAGAGACATTATAGAAAAAGAATCCATTTTCTTATATGTTGATAATGCTTTGTATCTAGAACCATTGAGAAAGCTTTTACCGAAAGATGTTACAAATGCAAAGAAATTTTGATTGCTTTTAACAGCTAGAGAAACAAGTGTTTCAGGAATAATTGAATCTTGTGGATTTGAATATTGTAAGCTCTATGATGTGGGATCTCTTCCTATTGATGCAGCTGTTCAAGTATTATGCAAAACAAGTAGATAGGAAAGGGTCTGACATGGATGTCTTATTGGAGAAAAGACCTCAGCTTAGGAAAATAGCAGAGAAATGTAATTGTTGTCCGTTGTTTTTAGAGGTAATAGGGGCTTATCTTCATATTCGAAAGAAGATAAGTGAATCTTATGATTGAGTACTTCAGTGGCTAGAACCTGGAGATGAATTTGGTGGCACTAAGAAGTACAATTTTGATGAGTCCAGGGTTTTGTTTTCTTACAATGAGCTTGAGCGAAGGGCTAAGGAAGCATTCCTTGACATTTGCTCATTCTTCTCTGGTTGGAGTTGGGAGGAAGTTTCATGCATTGTGGGAGAGGAAGAAATGTTATGCCTACAAGAAGGAGCTCTCATCAAGAGAGAAAGTGAGAAAGTTAAGATTTATGATCTTATTCTATTAGCTGGTCAGAATAAAGCAAAAAACAGTCCAATAAAAAATGCAAGAGACTTTTCTTTAACTTTAAAAAATAAAGAGGTACGCATAAATTTTCATTAAATATAATTAGAAAGAAAAATTAGAAAGTTTTTATATTTTTTTTCTCACTCCTTTTAATTAATTTTAGCACAAACTTTCTCAAATTCAACCACTTTGTTTAAATTCCTATAAACTTTCTTTTATTATAAATTAATTTGATAGTGTGTCTGAATCTTAACAGCTTGATTCCCAAGTAAGAGGAGTATGGATAGAAGACATAAAGAGCCCCTTACGTATATCGGCAGAAGAGTTGGATCATCTGAGCCAGTCATTGCGAGTGTTTTATTTGGGATTTACAGCGCAGCGTTTGACAATAATGAAAGGGAAATGCAGCAAACAATTTGATAAGCTAAGGTTTCTTCATGTGGAAGGCGGAGTATCCAATTTGCCGATGAATATATTCAACCTCAACCATTTGAGATACCTATCAATAGATAATTTGGAGGAGGATGTCGTTTTGAGTACATATATGGTAAGTGGATTTCTTCGGTTCTCAATTGTGATTTTTTACTTTTTCCTCGAAGTTTTCTAATTTTACTTTTCAATGTTTAGCATTTGGAGATATGAAAAAAGTGTGGTACCTCCTCATTGTTGTTGCAGAATCTTCCAAATTTGAACGTGCTCAAGTTGAAAGGCAGGCGAATACATGGAATCGCTGAAATTGCGCATCTTCGCTCATTGAAGCAGCTGGATTTGGTTCGATGCAATGCTGATGGAATTTCGGAGTGTTTTCCAAATTTACATGATCTGCAATGGCTGAAACTGTCCGAATGTGGAGACCTAGAAGAATTGCCCGAATCTCTTGCCAGGCTCCGATCTTTACAGAAGTTGGATTTGAGTAGGTGCAGGAATCTGGAGCGGTTGCCAGCTGCATTCGGGGAGTTGGTCAACCTTACTGAGCTTGACCTTTCACATTGTGAGAGTCTGCAGGAGCTCTCGTGCGATTTGGAAAAGCTTACCTCATTACATTCATTGAATATAGAGTGGTGTTCCAATCGACTTTGCCTCCCAGCTGGATTGGGAAACTCAACATCTTCAACATCTTTAGAAATAGATGGATGTAAAAGTCTGACATGTATTCCCCATGGCTTAATTTCTGTGTGGGGATCCAAAATAAATTTTGCTGGGTGTTCGAGTTTAAGTGGAATACCAGAAGAAATTTGCAAACAAACAATACTCACAAGTATTTCATTAATAGGTTGTAGAAGGTTGATCAAGACGCTTCCCATCAGGTTCGGTGAGCTCACTTGCCTGCAACATTTATACTTACGTGGATGTGAAAGCATACAAGAGCTGTGTGATGACTTTCATTGCTTGGGAGGATGAAAATCATTAGATTTGTCTGATTGCAAGAGCTTGTCAAGGCTGCCCCTAGAATTTGGGAAACTTAGTTCTCTGGAAACTTTAGATTTATCAGGGTGTGATAAACTGGAGGAATTGGGCAGTAACTTCCACTGTCTTGTAGCACTAAACTATCTGAATTTGTCTAAGTGTGATAATTTGCGGAATCTTCCAGACCATTTTGGCGAGCTTGGCTGCTTGGAAACGCTAGATCTATCAGGATGCTCTAATTTAGTAAAGCTTTCTGATGATTTCCATCTTCTCCAATCTTTAATAAGTTTGAACCTTTCCAAGTGTGAGAGTTTGGGAGGTGAATGGATGGATTATAGTGTGGAGAATATGAGGAGCTTATGGCGCCTCGACATTGATGGTAGTGAAAGACTGATACAACGGTGGATGGAAATGAAGAGCCAAAAAGAAAGGAATCTGGTGGTGGCAGCAGACTCCACTCTGGTATGAGTTGTTATTTTTACTTGAGCGCTAAAATCTTATAGATTTAACTTTGAGCAAACAATTATTATTTGACGAGAAATTCAAGATTTTATTTCGTTGTTGTCTTGGCTACCCATGTGAAATTGTAGGATATATACGTGGATTATTAAAACAGGATATATTTAAGTTGAAGAATCACTTCTTTTTTCGGTGCGAAAATTTAGATCGAATTCCATTTAAGTGGAGTTTTTTCGGTGCGTTGCAACTGCAGGGTAGAAGGGCTTTGTCGAAGGTATTTGAAGAGGAAGGGCTTCTGGTTGACGCAGATGAACGCCCCTTCCATTCATCCTCACTTCAACCACAAAATCCACTCATCCTTGTCATTGATGAGAATTACGGCTGGAGGTCGTTGGGAGAGTTAGGAAAAAAGCTGCGGCAGATGCAACGTAATTCAAAAGATTTGCAAATCATATATGTTGGAACCCATTTTAACTCATTTAAGTCTGAGTCGGCCGTCAGAATCCTGGCTTATACACCTGACAACTCCCGCACTTCCGCTTTCTGTCATAAGTTATCTTCTTGCTTTGACATTTCTGACAGCTTTGCCATTCGGTACTTTGCCACTTATGGCGCTGCGGTTTTCCGTAGCACTGATCAATTGGAAGAAAATGGGGTAAAGGGCTTGTCAAAATGGGAAGACATATCCGAGACGGAGCAATTGGAAGAATTGGCATTACTCTCAATCACTCCGAGAGAGAGCAATTTTGAATTGCTTAAAGAATTGTTGATAACTGAAGAAACAGATTATCTCTTGCTCAATGGAAATAGTCAGGTATTGTTTTCGACTAATTTCGTTTATAAAATTTAGTCTCATTTTAATTGTGAAGGAAGTGTTAGAGTAATACAGAATAAAAATTGCAGGTAAAGGTTGCCGCTCTACAAGGAAAATTGATATTATTGCTCGTCACAGATCTTGATGAAGACCTGGAAGTGTTCATAGAAACATGTCTGAAGTTCCAATAGAGCCATGATGATGTGGTGGAACTTGTTTGGATTCCTATTCGGTATAGAAGTTCATTGGAGGAGTTTGAGAGAGCGGCTGCCAAAGCTCCTTGGCCAGTGGTACCAAATCCATGGTTGATAAAGGAGAGAATACGTTCTTTTTTGGGGAGTTCAGTCAAAATGCCATGCGTTTGTGTGGTGGACGAGAAGGGGAGGATTTCAAACAAAAATGCATTCCCGATGATAGAGAGGTGGGGGATGGATGCGTATCCATTTTCTGAAGCCCGTGAAGCAGAAGTGAGGAAAGCAGCGTGGGAGGGATTGAAAGTCAATTCTTTATCCACTTTGCAATTCGTACTGCAAAATCTGGAGTTTCAGTCAAGCAAGGTGAGCTTAATGAAACAAGTCAAGCACCTTTAAATCTCAGAATTGATGTATAGTTAGTTGCAAAATGATTGAAATTTGAGCTGTGGTGTGATAGGCAAAGGAGATGATGTTCTTCTGCGTGGGTTGGCCTGAGAAGATGATGGAGTTCGTCCCTCAATTGAATTGTGCTTTGACAATGTTGGAAATGGACTTCAACGTCTTTTATGTTCCTCACAGATGGATTGCTGAAAAAGACTACGACATGGCTTGTGAAAAGTTGAAAGAAAATGAGTCAGAGATGTGTAGCATAGCAAACCTATCCTCCTCCGATATAAAGAGATTTTGGCGGCGCGTTGAGCATTTGCAAAATGAGTTAATGATTGGAATGGGAAGAGATGAAAGGATAGTGAAGGTGAGAAGAATGGTATTGGGTCTTGCCAGTGCAGATTGGGAGAGTATGATAAATGCAAGGGGGATGTGGATGGACATATTGTTGGTGGATGGAAAAGGTGAGATGGTGAGCGGGAGGGGAATGGAATTGGTGAAAGAATTGTGTGATGGTGAGGAAGAAAGCAAGTCAAAATTGGTGGAGGAAATAAAAAAGGGAGGAGTAGAGAAAAGTGTGGAGAGGAGATGGAGAGATGGAATCATCCATTCCGAACATCATCCCCAACATCCGCTCTTGGAACTGATGAATCCTCATTCTATTAGTTGCAGTTTATGCGGTAAATATACAAAATATTTGGTAGTATATCAATGCAATGTATGCGAAAAATACGTAATATGTAGGGATCACTGTAGGGAGGAGTGAGGGAAGATAAGGGATGAAATAGTTTTGTAGTGACATCTTGATAATAAAGTTTGTTTATAAATCAATGAAAGCGATGGCATCTTTCAACTATCGTCAGGCGTTTCATTTAAAATTGTTTATAAGATTTAAAATCATTTAAAATATTTATAAACTTTATAGTGTATTTAAGGAATATATAAATTTATAGCGTTATTTTATGGAAAGCGTTTTATACTTGAAATTGATCAACATTCTTTTTGTTATAATTTATATGGATTTTTTAATTTATCAATTACTTAATTCACTATTTTTAAAGTCGTTTTTATTTCTACATGTACAAAAAATTATCTATGACGCCTACTCCTTCAACTTCAAGTATTTCCATTTAATCTCTACTAAAATTTTTATTTTAAAAATATAATTTTAAAAATTATCATTATATTGGAGGAGAATAAGATCATATTAGATTTTTTTAAATTAAAAACATAAAAAAAAATCACTTTGAAATTTTTTAAGTTGCTTAATTTAATTTATTTCAATATATATATATATATATATGATGCCGACATAAGATTCATTCTCATATATACAATAAGAATCACAACTCTTTAATATGGGTGCACCCAATAGGTCTCTTGATGGGGATAATAATAAAAATGTGTTAAACAAATTTAAATATTTTTTTTGTTAAACTGGAGCAAGAAGCAAGTCCTACTTTTTGACAAAGTGGAACTCTTTTCCTTGATTTTTAAAGTTTCTCTCAATTAATGTATAAATATAAGGAACTTAAAGATTGAATCTCAAATAGCTTCATTAATAGGGAAATGCAGTGCTCAATCTATTTTTCAAATATGCAATTTTTATTCCAATATCCATACAATAGAAATTGGTTTTCAGCGTTTTAGTAGGTGTGTAAAAATCACTTTTTCAAAATAATACTTGTTTAAGGACCATACCATACAAGTGTACAACCAACATATTTTGACCTAAATAAAATATTTTTGTAAGTCCATTGGAGAAGATACCTAAGACACTGCAGTTTGATTAGCATATTTTTGTCTTTTATTGAATTTTTTTTTAATTAATTTTTATTGACTCTAATGTCTATTTTGGAAACCTCTAATGTACAACCACCATAAATTGACCTAAACTTATCATTTTTAAATATTTTTTTTATCTAGAGAATTGTGTGTAGATTGATGGTGTAATACCCCTTGCAACTTATTACTGTTGAGACTATGATTTAGTTGATACTATTTTACTTTAGTTGATTAGACTAGACATATGTTATATTTATATTGTGGTGTGTTATTTGATGATTATGCTTTGGAGGTTAATTATCATGTTTGAACTGGAACAAAACATTATGTGATGGTTAAATTTAGTAATGATGGATTTTATATGATGTTTCATATGCATGTGTTAATTGATGCAATCTAGATGATTATCTTTATCTGGTACTCACCCCATACCCGCATGTGTATGGTATCATGTCTGTTTTTCTTTTCTGTTCGACGTGCCTGTATGGTAGAGGAGGAGGCATAGTTACCTACATTGAGTCGGGTCCACACGTCCCAGCCATCCCTACCATTGTCTGTTATTATATTGATAAATGCACATGTACATGCAGTGGTTTTATGCAGGTTGCAGGTACTGGGCATCGACTTCCTTGACTTGACAGGATGAGCGTGCCCTAATTATGTCTCAATGGCGGAGAAGGGGAGTTAGCACTTAGGCCAATTCCCTAGCCCAACCTAATCGTCCTATAGGAATGGACGGAATCTCACTTGACTTACCCGATTCGAATCTATTCTAGTCGAACGAATTCGATACAATTTCCCTGGTGAGCATGATATTGATCCTAGGATTATTCCTTGCATGTGTCGTATTTGGTTGTTGGAGATTGATATGTTAATCATGTTAGCAGTTTATGTTATGATACGTATTAGTAAGTATATTGTTATTAGTATGATAAAATATAATTAGATATATATATGTTATTTATTTGTATATAGATACCATTTATTGTATAATTTGAAAACTATGGGAGTGACATATTCTAATTTAAATGATGGATAAAAAAAAAGAAAGAAAAAAAAAAGAAATAGAAAGGTAATAAAATGAATTTCCATGTCACATTAGGAGTAGGAGGAAGTGCAATTAATAGGTATGGGAAGGAAGTGAGAGAAAAAAAGGGTCATTATTATTCTATTGCATATGCAAATTTGGAGAAAGGGGAGAGAACTTGAAAACACTTTGGATATGAAAGTTTGGAGAAGAAAATAGAGAAAGAAGAGAAGGCTTGGAGAAGGAGAAGAAAGCAAGAAGAGAAGGGATTGAGCTTGTGGGAGCAGATTCGGATAGCAGTTGAAGGGCTAGACTTCATCAACCTGTTCGTGAACCAGGTAGGTTTTGAATTCCCTTATCATGTTCCAATTTAGTTTAAAGTTTTCCAAAAAATGAGAGAACAAAATTTACCTTCTCAAAATGTAGAGTGAGAAAATAAAACAATGAGGATTTTAGTTTGCAATTGTGAATTTTCATCATCACAAACATATAAACCCTCTCAAACTTAATCATTAGTGAATCCAATTTGGAATGCAAAAGAACTTGATACTTCATAACTCAATGAAATTTAATTGTGCTTTGATCCATATACTTGCCAAATTATTCATTTAATTGATCATATAATCATTCCGAATTGAAGAATCTAGTATATTATTTTGGAAATCAAATGTGAAAATAAACATCACTTGCAGGAGTTATAAAAAATAATAATAATAAATAAATAAATAAACTAAGTCCTTAAGGAGAAACAAGCACAAATAAAACTAAGTCTTGAAACCAAATACATATTTCCAGCTCTCTGGAAAATGTATGAGGAAAAGAATTTCCATACATTAAAAAAAAAACACAATCATTATTTAATAATATTTTCTACCAACTTGTATTTTAAAATGAACAAATACATATTCAAATTCAATGCAAACTCTTAACTCTAATTATGTGTGGGACCCACTCCAATTTGGAGGACAAACCATTATTTTGAAACATATAAAAAAATATATATATATTTGAAATCAGTTTTATGAGGGCCAAGCCCTTTCTCCACACCACTTGTCATTACTCACCTTCTTTCCACACCTAACTTGTACTTGGTCTGCCCTTACACTCTTCCTCCACTTGGTATGGCTAATCTTTATTGGCTGACATTCCTTACACATGGGCAGGCTGTACTTCCTTATGGGGTGGCGTGAGTTTTGAATCCCATGTCTTTTCCTTGCATTTATTTTAACTTCCTTCCCTCAACTTGCCCTTGGACGCCATTTCTTGGGCTGATAATTTATTTGATTTGATAGAAGTCTTGGGGAATGTGGATGGGGTCCCCAAGGCATAATATCTAAACCATATATTATACTTAAATTTTCAAATTTATTGCAACCCCATTATGAGACTTTGGACGCCACCTTTGGGCTAGTACCCACTTGCATATTTTAATTGTTTCTTAGTCCACTATGATGATGAGGTGGATAGTAGGATAGGAACCTAGAGGATTGTATTATCAAGTAGGCTATTATATTAGGATTTGAGTAATAAGAGATAAGACATTATCATGATTGTTTAAATTTGTTATATTAATTTTAATTCAAGTATTGAAAAAGTGAATGTTATTTATAGTTAATACATTTTAGATTTTATGTATATAGATATCTTAGTCATTGAATATGTATATTAACTAATATTTCATCATCTTACGTTTAAGTTAATAAATATATATTAAATGATTAATTATCATAAAATAATTATTGAATGAATTAGTTTATGGTCATGTGATGGTTGATGTGGATTATTTAATTGTTTCATGCTCATGATAAGTGCATCGTTAATCTCAATTAAACATCTTGATGTTAAGTTGCAAACAAAAGAAAAAGATGGTAAAAGGTTAATCTATTGATTAAGACTAACTTCCTAGGAGATTACTTTAGCTATTACGTTGCTATGATCATTTGTGGAATTGAATCACATAACCTCATTTATTGAAATTCGCCGAATATGATAATAGGGATAAATTAGTGTGAGCAAATTTACTTGTTATTTGATTTTTGTGACTTTGTTTTCTTTACGAGATGTTATCTCATTGTGTTACGATGTTCTCTGATTGCATATTGTATGTGCATGAGAAATACACTGTTGATGTAGTTGATTTACATACGGGATTAGAAGACCAAATAGGGGGTAAAATCCAGAGGTCGGGTATATGTTGTGGATATAAGTTATCTATTCTGTTGTTGAATGTTTTATGGTGTAATATGGATTATGTTTTCTTTTGCTTGATTGGGAAAGTGTAATGTGAGATCATGGTTGGGATGTCTATTTGATACTTATTATCACCTCTTGGTGGATGAATTTGAGTTAGTGGCCAAGGGTATCAATGTTTTGAAATGGTAATATGATTTATTTGTTTATTTGGTTATTGGAACTTAATATGTTATAAGTGGCCACAAACCAGGATGGGTATTGTTGTGAAAACTAGGGTAGGTTATCTAGATGTGATGTAGGGGGTGGCTTGCAATGGATCACCGAGGCCCACAAGTGGCTGACAGATCATCCATTGACAAGTTTCTTAATTCTAGTGATAACATTATAAAAATTAATCTAGTTAGGAGAACATTAAAAAGATAATTTGTGATACTTCGCCCATGCCTTGAGTGCCGTCGGTTCAGTGAGGAACCTTCTGGACTAAACTCAAGGGTGGATCATCGATATACTTGTCTTCATGAGAGATATCGATGCCAAGTATGATCACTTGAGTGCTGTCAGTTTAGTGAGGAACCTTCAGGACTAAACTCAAGGGTGGATCTACGTGATGACACCTTCCTACTCACACCGTAGATATCCTATGTAGGTCAGTGCCTCTAGTAACCCGTATACTCTCTTGTTCTAGAGAAATATTTCTAGGTGATGTTTGGGATTGGTCCTTAGTATGTGTGTGGGCCTGGTGTTATCTCCCTAGCACGGTGGGGTGGACCTCTGGGTTCCACATGGTCGGGAGGTAGTGTATTTCTCCATTGAGACTATTGCAGATAACCGCCATCACTTGATTGTTACTTGGACCAGAGTACCACCATTGTTGCAGATTTATGTACCAGCTTCTATAAGATGTTATCTTGTACTTGTAGGAGATTTTATTTGATTATTTATGATCCCTGCATGGATCCATGTTGCATTTGATAATTGTAATTGTATTAAATATCACCACATACCCTATGACATGTGTAGTGGATGTAGGTGATCATATGATGTAATGTAATTTGATTTAGAGAGATGTACTTACTTTCATTATGTACTTAAAAGTTCTTTAGCATTTGATCATGTTAGCGTAGTGTTAGTTAGACAATGTAATACTGCGTCAGGGACCCTTGAGAATGAAAATGAAATGATGTGTTTATTCAAATTCATGAATGTAAATCATTGTGAGTCTATGTTCAATGTGCTTGTTAACTTTAGTAAACAAAAAAAAATTGTTGCATAACTTAGCTTAGCTTTTAGTGTTAATCTCTTGGGTCCCCTGGCCGGGCGTTACAGATGTCATATATATTTTTTTGCAAAAATATTACAAAAATATTATTCAAAATTTGAACAAACTCGCTATTTGAAGTTTATGTACTAGTATGATTAATAAATAATGCAAATAAAACAAAACTAATCAAATCCACTCAAAATTATATCTTTTAATTTTACACAGTAAGGAGTCTGATGGGTTTTTATTTCATCAAAAAATATGATCAGGAAAGACTTCAAAAAATTATGGCAAGATAAATTTTGGGTTCCAATGCCTTAGCCATTAACTTGCAGTTTAAGGCATAGACTTGGTTCCACCAAGCTTATCCTAACCCAAGAACCAATGCAAAGGGTAGATGTTCAATTCAAAATTTTAAAAATCACTATGCATTTTAGAAATCGGGTATCTATTTTAAAAACATGTAGCTATTTGCTTCTTGACCGTTGGATTTTAAAATGGGTACATATTTTAAAATGAGCACCCATTTGGTTTAAATATTGAGTACCCATTTCTAATATAGTTGCTACATGTCAGAACTAATCAATAAAGGATAAAGTACAATGATTTTTCAATCTTTCTTGATTGATGTACACAAATAGATTGAATGTTTGCATCATGATGATTTTGACTAATCAAATCATTCCACAATCTTATCTTTTGTGGCTTTTGGCATGAGCAGAGTCATTTGAATTTATAATTTGGCAAACATATTCAATTTAAATTTAATAATTCAAGTTTTGATGATAGAATATGTTGTACTTGATATGCCAATAATTGATTCACAACATTGCTAGATTGTTTGGGTGATATCAAAGTGTCTCAAAATCCATACATTAACTATGCACTACTATATTTCAAATCTATAACTGTAAAATTGATCTTTTTGCCTAATTGAACTAGCATACAAACCTAAACTTGTACCCATAGGAATGAACTAACCAAAATCTGATTTTTTTGATCTATATAACTTGACCCTTTAACATGTTTGTTGAAGTGTTAGGTCATATTCTTGTTAGTAAAATACCAAGGATGACTAAGTCAATAGTTTTGGAATAATGATGGAGGAAAACAAGAAAGTGTGCAATGGCCTAAGATGATGTATATTGATGTAATGTTTTGATAATGCTACTAAGCATATTTTGTGGATTTTCTAAGAGGATATTCTTTAATGGCTTCTAAGTATCCTTGATTATTTTGAACTTAATTTCAAATGAATGAATGAATACTCTTAAATACAACATAACACATAAATTTGAATAAGGTCAACCCACAACAACTAAATTTGAAAGTTTGACTTAGGAAAAGTTGAAACCTTCTTATTTGATCTAATATGATAAATCAAAGAACTAGGACACAAGATTAATCTCTAGAGATATGTTATGATGAGATCTAGATAAAGTGATGTCATGAGTTGAATTCACATAAGAATATATCACTCGTAGAATTCTTAGTGCATTTAGAATGCTTTAATCTAAAAGAACACAAAACAAAAGGAAAAAGATCACAAATGTCCAATTTTCTTTATTACAATTTTAAATAAATTAATATATAAATTAAATTAAATTATTATTTTTAATAGATTTATTTAGCTGATAGACTTCCTTGGAAAGGAACTCCTGATGCAGTCAAGGTCGATGGATCCAATTAAGGACTATCCAAACTTGTAGCCAAACACCAATATAGCGGAATAACACAACAAGGAAACCAAATCTGAAAGAAAACTGATATCTTTATTCATCAACTAACTAATTACATGTAATGTGACGGGCTGTAAGGCCTTCTCGGTTACGACCAATTAAAAAGCAACAAATAGTTCTGCAGGATCACGCAGGATCCAATACACCTCTCAGCTAGTCTAGGTCTATAACACAACAAGACACTAGTAGGCACTCCAAGAAAGATCTAAACTTGTGCTTACAATCCACCAAGCAATCTTCTTGCTCCTAAGCTCGCAAGCTACTAACTCTGCTACACTTCTATCTTCCAAAGATGCTCTGCCCAGATCTCTACTCTGACTGACTCCCTAAATAATTACCCAAGCACCATCTTAAATACTAATCTTTAGCCATAAGTCAGCTGGATGAAACAATTAACTCCTACAAACAAATATTAAATGCAATACAAGTCGACTCTCAAATAACCTTACAATAATTAAATTCAACATGTCGGCCTCCAGATCCACATAAGAGAATGCGACATCAACTACCAATAATAAATGTACCAAGTTGGCCTCCCAAATCTCCAAGAACAACCGTCGGTAAGCCAAACTATCGAGTGCTAGGAAATATACCGAACAAACATACCAATTGAGCTCCTCAAGTATTACCGAGCACTCGAAATGCTGAGTCTCCTTCCATGACCGAGCTTCCTTCAGCGACTGAGTCCTCCAGCCACCGAGCCACTTCAGTGACCGAGCAATAGACATAAACACTGAGACCCCGTCGGTAACTGAGCACCAAGCAACAAAACACCAAGTCACCGAGTGACCATCGTCCACCGAGATCCACCAAAACTTCCAACCGAGAATCACTACCAAGTTCACCAAGCTCCATCGGTGAAGCCAAACAAACTTTGACCGAGAACTACCACCAAAGATTGAGAAACTCCAGTCTTCTACCGAGATCACCAACAAATTAATCGAACTCCACCAAACATTTACCGAGACTGCCAGAATCTTCAGGAACCGAGGATGCCCCTGCATCAAACACCTAGGGTAAATAAGAAAGTGTGTTCCACACTTTTCTCCTTCAATAAAATCTTCTATCCACTTCATCTTCACACAAGGCTTGTCAATCCTCGAAGCCAAGAAAATGCACAAGCTCATCAGCCAAGTCCTCCTTAACCGATTTGTCACCAACGAGTCAACATGTTCAACATCTAGAACAAACCAAGGATTCAACTCATCACCAAGTTTCAAGTCAGAATCCCATCTCAGAATCTCATCACAATACTTATCACTATCAACCAGTGACTTAAGTTCGCAACCAGCAAACAACATCTGCACCTCAACACTGAACAAAAGCTATTCGGTAACACGATCATCACAAAGGTGTTCAACAACATGTATCTCCTCATCTATAACAACCTGATCAAGCACAACCAGATGCTCTGCAATCTCCATGTTAGGCACAACCGACTGAACATGAAAACCAATTTCCTCACCAACCTTAACAAGGTTAACAACATCATTGGTAAGCACAGGTAACTCAGCAACAACCACAAGTTGCTCTACAGGTTTCATGGCAGAATCTACCAACTGACCATCAAAACCAATGCCACATACCTCCGCATGTCTTCTATCTCAGACTAGTCTTCTAACAGGCCATACAAATTTCTTCTGGATTGGCATGTCCCAACTCCGGTAAGCTTTACAGAGCTCAAAAATACTTTCCTTCACAAGGTTATTAACCTAGTTCTCCATACAGCTTAAGAAATCTATTTCCCACCAAGAAAACCTTTCAGAAATCTCCGCTTCCACCACATCACATAGATTTGCATTTGCACCAAGGATCAATCTTCTCAGAGACATCCTCAAAGATAAGAAACCCTCTGCAACAAACCCAACACCGACCACCTTGTGACAACCTCCAAGTTGTATGCAAGTCAAATTGTAACCTACCGCCTCGCATGAACAACCAAGGCAAGATTCCACAAGTTTAGTAACACGGATCTGCAACTTAGATTGTACACAATCTCTTCGCCAACCTTTCTCCAAACAAGATCAACTTAGCTCTGATACCTTTATGATGCAGTCAAGGTCAGAGGATCCAATTAAGGACTATCCAAACTTGTAGCCAAACACCAATACAATGGAATAAAACAACAAGGAAACCAAATCTGAAAGAAAATTGATATCTTTATTCATCAACTAACTGATTACATGCAATGTGCCGGGCTGTAAGGCCTTCCCAGTTACGACCAATTACAAAGCAAGAAACAATTCTGCAAGATCACGCAGGATCCAATACACCTCTCAGCTAGTCCAGGTTTGTAACACAACAAGACACTGGTAGGCACTCCAAAAAAGATCTAAACTTGTGCTCACAAGTCACCAAGAAATCTTCTTGCTCCTAAGCTCGCAAGCTACTAACTCTACTACACTTCTATCTTCTAAATCTACTATGCCCAGATCTCTACTCTATCTGACTCCCTAAACAACTACCCAAGCACCCTCTTAAATATTAATCTTTAGCCACAAGTCGGTTGGATGACACAATTAATTCCTACAAACAAATATTAAATACAATACAAGTCAGCTCTCAAATAGCCTTACAATAATTAAATTCAACATGTTGGCCTCCAGATCCACATAGGAGAATGTGACATCAGCTACCAATAATAAATGCACCAAGTCAGCCTCCCAAATCTCCAAGAACAACCATCGGTAAGCCAAACTACCGAGTGCCAGGAAATATACTGAGTAAACATACCAATCGAGCTCCTCAAGTATTACCGAGCACTAGAAATGCTGAGTCTCCTTCCATGACCAAGTTTCCTTTAGCGATTGAGTCCTCCAGCAATCGAGCCACTTCAGCGACTGAGAAACATACATAAACACCGAGACCCCGTCGGTAATCGAGCACCAAGCAACAAAACACCAAGTCACTGAGTGACTATTGTCCACCGAGATCCACTAGAACTTCCAACCGAGAATCACTACCAAGTTCACCAAGCTCCATCGGTGAAGCCAAACAAACTTCGACCGATAACTGCCACCAAAGACCGAGAAACTCCAGTCTTCTACCGAGATCACCAGCCAATTAACCGAAGTTCACCAGACAGTTATTGAGACTGCCAGAATCTTTAGGAACCGAGGATGTCCCTACATCAACTCCCCACTGGAGTTATGTCATGCTGGTCAAAGAAACTCCTCTGTTAGTTTTTACAGTCGTGTTTTTGCTGTTGTTGCAAATATTACTAGTAAATGTAGAAGGTGGGGATTCTTAGCCAAAACATTATAATAATAATAGAGTAAATGACTTATTGAACAACTACAATTTTCAATCCACACAGAAAAATCTTCCAAGCAATTCATGTTGTAAATTGAGCAATTGGTATCATCTAACAACTAGATCTTCATTGTGCTTTCTTTGTGGTTTTTTTTAAGACCCGCTCAAGCCCAAATGCTCTCTCACCTATTACAACTCTAGGTTCACCAATTGGGTTCTGGTTACATCAAATTTTTAACACATAAATGTTGTAAATAAAATACATCTAGGATTTATGAAATTACATTTCATAAAAATCGTGAACAATATAACAGTTAAATTCATGAGAAAAGTAGTTATTATATCTATGAGTAATAATAAATTGTTAGTTTTCAAGAGAATTTTAATTTTTTTTATAAGAGAAAGAAAAAAATTAGATGACTGATCAAATGATTTCAATTATTTGTTACTTTCATTACTATAATATATTTATTATGACAAGTAAAATTATAATCTTTTTCTCTCCTAAATTATAATCATTTTTAATAAAAATATCTTATTTGGTTGCACATATTTTTAATTTAAAATTCAAAAAAATTATATAATAAAAATATAATTTAATCATTTTTTAAATAAAGATAAAATAAAGTTAAAAAATAGGACCGCCTAAATAAAAAACTCTATTTTTTTAATAAATTGATTGGATTGAATATTTTGTTGAAGTAATAAGTATTAGTTTTGAGAGAACAACTATAACTATTTATTTTCATTTTTCCCATTGTTCATATAATGTATATTTTCAATATTTGACTAGCATTTAAATAAAAAATGGTAGCGATATTTGTAATCAGTTTGGATATTTAACTTTGGATATTGTAGTGATTTTTTTGCACATTCTCTCTATATAATCAATATATGCACAATTTCCTCTTGTAATAGGTGGAATGGAGATAAACTTAAAATTATTGGTATCCATGACACACCTTCATAATTATCAAACTTCGCAACTACGCATAATGACATTTCAACCAATCTATTACATTTAAAAATACTATATTCTTTATGGTACAAATTTGAACAATTAACTAAGCCAACATATACCCAAAACTTACACATCAACACAATGCATTGGGAACCATACAATACTACCTATTTGGTTTGATAATTGTCATCATTCTCATGTGATTTCACATGCCTAGAATGTGTATGTGTTTTTGATTAAGGTAAAAATAGGTTTTGAAGAGACCCCAAAACCCTATACAATGCTGGAACTTAACATAAGACATTAAGAGTTCCCTAAGTACAACAATCCAGCCAGAACAAAAGACTAGACACCCCAAACACAACACAGAAAACACTGCCAAAGAAAGCAGTCCAACTAAAAAACCCTGTCCGCTGTGCAAGATAAGCCAAAGGAGAACATCAATTTAAAGAAAGGGGACTAGACTTTTGATCCCTTCTTATGGGACCAAAGGGTCATGTCAAAAGAAGAGAAGGATCTCTTAGAGTGTTTACCTTTAACTGTGATCCAACCTTCTTCAACTCTAGTAGCCTCATCCTGCCAGCACAACAAATCCAAGACTAAAGAGCCAACACCCAGCAAAGCATACAACATAGGGCCAACTTTAATCCAAACCAAGGGACTATCTAAAAGTGGATCAACAGAGCCAGAACTAGCAACTGCCAAAACACCAGCAGGGCCATCAGAATCAACACCCACAAAACTATCAGTAGGGGGACCAACTCCATCCAACAAAGGACCTGGTCCAGAACTAGTAAAAGGGTGAATAGGATCAGTGCCAACATCCAAAGTAGGCCCAATAGAAGCAACAGGGAACGAGCCATTCACCACCACAAAAGACACTAAAACTCCTAGAAAAAAAGAGCAACCTCCTTCCTGGGCTAAGAGGAGTTTTTCATGTCTCTGTAATGTTGGGTGGAAGAGCCCTTCCACCAAGAGGGAGAAGATTTCTTCTTCTTAGTATCCAAGCCACATTGAGCAAAAATGTGACCAGTCTTGAAGCAGTTATGACACCTAACAAGAAAGCCTTCATAGTCAAGTTGTTGGATCCAAGTTCCCACAGATGACTCAATTTTGATTTTATTTTAGCTGGAAGACCCTTCAAGGTGTCAAGATCTACCAAAAGGTGGGCAATGGTGGAGTGATAAATATTAAAAGAATCATGATCCAACATTAAGACATCTCCTAAGGCCTCACCCACTTCCTCCAAAATGGAGTCTTGCCAAAGATGAAGGGGGGGGGGGGTTAGTAAGCCTAACCCAAATGGGGATCTTACTCATGAAGACTTTAGAGGAAGGATTAAAATCAGGGTGCTAGGGCTTAACCATAAGCATAAATTTTTCCTCCTCCCAACTAAAGAAATGATCACACAAGATCTTAGATCTATCCTCAACCTTATCAAACTTAGCTATGAAAAACCCTTTAGCCATAGGAAAAATATGATCAGTATCAAATAAAATTGGTTCCCATTTATGAGACACCCAATCATGCATTTGAGGGAGGCTAGGCCAAAAACCCTGAAAGTGGTAGATCAAACTGTGAGCCTTAAAAATACCAGTGTTGTTCACCAAGTCCCCTTTAGCCTTAGAAGAGATCTTAAGAGAGAGAGAAACGCATAGGTACCAGGGCACTGGAAGAACCAGCAATGCCAGCATCAACCCTAGGTCCTTTCCCACATGCAATCATCTTAGAAATGACCTTGGTAAAGGACCCTATCGTGAGATGCTGCTAACCAGAAGCCCTGAGAGCATCCTCATCAGAAGGTAGAGGAGAGGAGGGAGCAGCAAGAGGAGCATCACCTCCATGCCCAAAGATCAACAAAGGGGAAGGGGCCAAATGAAAGGAAACAAACCCCTTGGCACTGCTAGGCCCAAACCCAGTAGCCTTAACAAGCTGGGACTCTCCACACACAAGACAAACTGAATCAAGTCAAGCGCTAATCAAACTTGAATGTACAAGGGAAGCCCCTAAAACATCTCCATCACTAGAGATGATACTATTATTATGACTCAAACCGTGTAAAACCCTGGCAGAGGCAAAGGCAGACTGCTCGAAAATGGTGACAGACTCAAGGAAAGCTCCACCAGTTGCAACATGAGATGTCTAAGTAGGACCAAATGTAGGATTAGTAGGAGAGAGAGCCCACAAATCAAAAGATCCCTTAGTGGCATTGTCAATAGGATGTAAAGAACCCCCCCGAACCAGCCAATGCAGAAGCACCCGCATTTGAAAGGCATGGGCGAGAAGACCCGCAACCATTTAACGCATCCATGTTAATGATGTTGTTGTCAACAAAGAGAATGTGTATGTGTTACTGGTGTAGTTAATGACTTTAACATATTTTCTTATCATGGAGCATGAATACACACACACACACACACACACACACACACACACACACACACACACACCATATTACTTGTTACATATAAATACACCAAAGTATCAAACACTTCACATCCTCAACACTAATAGAGATGTTTGTTCATCCCATGAGGTCTTGTTAATTGTCAAATATTATTGATGAATTTTTAATTTTAGTTAACATACGTCCAAGTTTGTCTTACTTTGGTCCATGTCCTTATGGAAGACAAAGAAAAGCCTACAAGTGCATGACTAAGGACTAAGATCCATTTGAAGTCTAGATGGTTTCTTTTTTGATAAAAATTGGACAAAGGGGCTTCATTTTTAATGTTTGTTAAACTTTAACTATTAAATTAATAAGTATTGCATATATATAATTCATATAAATTAACAAATATGGTTAGACAATATTATTGGACTAGTGATTTTGTGAGATATTGTTTATATTTTAAGTTAAAATATTATATGTTATTAATTATTATTTCAAATGAAATGAGAAAATTCACCACATTCATTGACATCATTAATAACACATCTTAATTTTGAGTTAAGTTATTTGTCATGGTTTCAATGAGCTTTATTTTTTTGAATCTATACTTGGTTAGATCAATTGTTGTGTTTATTCTCTTGCCAACAATAAGCTTCTCACAAACAATAACAAAAAATATCATAAAAAAGCCATATTATCTGGCTTCTATTCTTTAAAGTCTGTTGTCCATTATGTTTTGTTGATTGAACACTTGTTTCTTGCAATTCTAATTGGAAATATTCTAGACAACTACCACCTATAATAGAAAAACCTATCTACACATCACATTCAAGAGTCATAACATTGTGGAACCAAATTACAACAATTGTCACCTTATAAACAATATTTTGTCAACAAGGCAAAACTCCAATGCAAACAAAATTTCATAAAGCATTGCACAACATATGGAATGAAACTCCAACACAAGACAAACAATGGTTAATGGCACACACAAACAAACAATTCACAAGTGAACAAATAATTTAATAATTCAATACACTTGTTTCTTACTAATGATTTATTAAGCCTACACAATAGAAAATACTAAAAAATCTAAACCATCTAGTTGCAATGATCATGGATGATACCTATAGCAGGCCACCATGGAATCAAGATGACCAAAAATGCATACCAATAATATATGTATTTCTAGGTAGCCATATAAAAATCCCACCTACAATGGCATAGGCTATTGCCGTACAAAAATCCCAAGGTCTAACATTGCATAGAGCATGAATTGATATTGGAACAATTGAAAGAAAATAATTGACATTTACAAAGACATATCTAGAGCCAAGTCACCAGGTGGCCTCCACATTGAACCAACATTCTCTTTCGACAAATACTCTAAAATGTAAAAGAATATGTGCACAATTATAAAGAAAAAAGAGGAAGCTCGCTTACATAAGTTCTCTCTCTAAAAAAGGGTATGTAATCCTGAGCCCAATCTCTTTCATACTTTCTACAATTAACTACTTCACATGAATTTTATTTTTACACATTTTATATTTTACAAGTAGTACTCAACTACTAGAAGATGATGTTAATGGTTTATTGACATGCATTCTTGCAAGCATAACTCATCTATGAGAGCTCAAAATTAGTGGCTAACATTGGCTACAATGAGCTTAAATCATTTGAACTATTTTAACTTAAATATTTTTTTGTTAGTAAAGGTTCAAATAAATACAACACAATTTAAAATACCATACCTTTTCCACACAAGGTTATCTCCAAGAGAATGACATCAAGAATGATGCATGCATCTTCGAAACCCGCAACATATATGTTTTAATTAATCAATTTTAACATTGTGCAAACATTTTGCATACATCACATCTACAAATATATTTTCATTCATTCATATTTGAGTTTCCATGTTCTTCAACATATTATTACTATTGACATACCCACTGCACCTCCTTTTGGTACAAGTGCTAGTTTAAATATAAAATGATAAAATAAAATTACATTTATTTTTTAATGTTAGTTAAAATTAAAATAATAATTCTGCCCCAAAATCCATAAGTTGTGTTCCACAATAATAAGACATACATCACCTACTAATTGGGACCATCCCTTTATTTACATAAACACTCAGAAGTAAAAGTCAAACAGTTTTAAATCTACCTTTTATGTGTTTGACAATTCGCCATATATTTATTTTTATATTTGTATATTATATGAACACCAAAACCAAAATTACCCCCCACACACACAGAGATATATATATATATATATATATATATATATATATATATATATATATATTATAATTTTATACAAATTGAATAAGTTGTTTAGTGAGATCCATACTTTGAAAGCTTATATATCTTGTCCAAGAGAGTTGTTTTAATTACTAATATAATGAGGATGACAAAATTCTTTGAGAACACAAACTATACAATAAGCCTTGGTGAATTTTGTTGATTAGAAGACAAAATCAACCATGGGCATGTAGTTTAGCACTAATTTTCTGTAATTTGAGCACTATTGGTGCTGTGTTCAAGTCACTTTTGTAGGCAGGATGAAGTCACTTCTTTTTGGTCCCATCCACCTCATCGAGTTAGCTTGAAGCTTTGTGCAATGCCAAAAAAACAAGGATAGCTTATAATTTTCTCTTAACCAGGTTTGCATGTCTGGATATTGACAATTCATTTTATTAGACAACAGAAGACAAAATGACATAAGATCTGGTGGTGAACTTCCTGTAGTTTACATTCTTACCAAAATCAATAAATCAATGCTTAATTACCAGCAGAGACATTATAGGGTTAAGAATGAATTGGTAAGAAATCACTTATTTAAGACATACTTCTAGCGAAGAAAATTGCAATAAACCGTTTGAATGATCATGCATTCGTTCTTGTTGAAGAGGCCCCCAACAATGAATTTTGAAATAGGAAATGCATGTTTTCTCCTCCATCGCCCCCACTTTTTCTAATATTCTGATTTTTTTGTGGTAGTGTGATATTGTTGCATATAAATAACTGTTAGTGTAATGAAATGAAATGGATGATTTTAATAATAAGACCAAGCAGTCTAGGAGATCCAAAACAAAACTACCCTTAATTCATCTTTATGCCCTTAATGTTATTGAATTTTAGATTTGTTTGGGAGTGGGGATATGTAGAGGAGACAATACATCCAGAGTCCCTTAAACTTAGCATAAACATCCTTGGCAGTATAAATACTTTTTTCCTTAAAAATATAAAGCAGATTACAATCGAGAACTTTTCATTGCCACACATTGGTAGCTTTCCACCGAATACAATGGAGAGCGTGAGTAAAGCTTTTCAAATTTTAATTTTCCACCTATATTGCAGGAAAGCTTTTCAAATTTTAATTTTCCACTTATATTACAGGAAAGCTTTTCAAAATTTAATTTTCCACCTATATTGTAGAAAATAACTACATGGTATCCAGACCTTCAATAGATACAATCTGTATACATGAAATCACTTTAATTCTGGAACATCAGCAAACCTTAGTTGATCCATGGCGTTGGTTTACTTCACTGACCAACAGTTTCATATTGATGTGATATATTCTTAAGATCAACAACATTGCAAACAAAAAAATAATAATGCATACACTCAAAACACAACGTAGAATTATTATATTAAAGAAAATAAAACTGAAGATGAGGATTCTCATCCAGCAAGATGCGGGAAACTCCTTACAACATATTACGCAAGAGGTTTACCTTGGCAATTTTATATGCAAAATGAAGTAAACAACTGCCAACAAAATGTACAAAATCCCAGTGACAATATATGCTTTCCCAGAGTATCATTTTTACCACCAATCCAACTTGTTGTGGAAAGAACCAGACTTTTCTTGCCACCAAAGCTATATGTATTATAGTTATTTTTGAATCTCTACTGTAATGTAATCATCAACTTCAAGATCCCCTCAATTCTTCCATACAACTTTCTGAAGGTTGGGAGTGCTGATACACACATCCACACAATAAGATCTTCTTGATCGTTCAACTTTCACATACAGCTCTGTTGCCAGGAAACGCAACGTTTTGCTGCCGTTGTGCGTTTCAACGCAGAAACATGCATTTCGGCCAGACATATTTTGTTTCTTCGAATTGTAAATTTAAAAAATTAAAATTTGCAATAATTTGGGTACGAAACTTTAGACCTGTACAAATTCTGAGTTATTTCAGTAAGTCAAATAATTACTTCAGTTAATTCTGAGTCATTTCCTCAATTCAAATAATTACTTAAGTTCATAATGTTGTTGTTTCTATTCAATTTGTACGTAAAAATAAATGATTTGATAGAAGTAAATGGAGTTAACTGAAGTTAAAATCTTTTATAATTAGATTGGATTAGTTCTTTTAAGGAATAAATTGTAGAGATAGAAATTTCAATTTATTATTTATAGTTAACTATTAGTTTTTCACTCAATTTTTATTTTATTACTTTTCACATAAAAAAAATTCGATTCTAAAAATAGTTTTAGATTTTCAAAATATTAAATTATTTTAATTATATATTTATAAAATTATTATTTTTATTTGACATTATATATATATACACTACATTTCTTTTAAGCAACTTTTAAATATCTCGTTTCTCGTCACGTTGCTGTTGTAGTTGCGTTTCTCATTTCTCATTTCTGGTACCATAACATCACAGTCAGAAAAATCATTAAGCAGCATTGAGATAAATTGAGGAATGCCTTTTACATACAAGAAACAAAATTCAACTTTATTAGATAGCATACAACAGTCTCTACTTACAGGTTTTAATGGATCTAGCTTGGCCCAACCAATTAAAGATCCATTCTGAAAATTGAAGGGATAAACATTTTTTCCAAATTTATGTTCACGATCACTTTTCCAAGCAATGTTTGTCTTGTTGACTTGTAGTTCAACGTCCTCGAGAAAAAATCTGTAGGTATCATTAAATAAGCTCCAAGCTACGAGGCCACATGGTACTATTGGCACACCATTTGATTTAATTTCAGGATCACAATAATTTATATTGTTGTTATCCCACAGACCGCGCAATAGCTGCTCGTTGCTTCTGCTTTTAACATATCTGCATTTAGTTGAAATATCATAAAAACTGTTATGGGGCAATTCTCAACGAATAATGTAAGAAAATGCTTCATGTTATAAATACTTTTATGGGGTAACTCTGAACTAGCAATGAATATCTCCATGGGATGACCAGTCCTACAGACTATCTCAGATCCTTATTACACATTATAAATAGGCTCTTTTGATTATAGTAAGCATTACACATTATAAATAGGCTCTTCTGATTATAATAAGCACAAAGCTTGGGTGAAAAAAATAATAAATATGAAAGCTGAGAAAAACTTAATAAAATCAGACTCAAAATGTCAATTGTTGTGAAAAGTTAACACCCATTTTTTGTTAGAACTAATTCAAATGGTAAAATCATAGAATATAAGAGACACTCTGGATCCCTGATATATGCTATAGGATGAAGATGAATCTCCATTATGGGAAATAAAGTTGAGATGGGAATTGAAGCCCTGGAATATCTCTTTTCATTGACTGAGAGTTCAAACCTGCAGGAGATGCCCCTGCATCATGCATACAATATTTCTAAAATCTAAAAGTTAAAACCATAAAACAACGATTCTGGCGAACACAAGTTCAAATTTATTTATTTTTTATTTAACATTTTTCAAGATATATTTTCTATTATTTCATGGGACAAAGAATCACATTAGTCTGGCTAAAGGGAAGTCACTTCCTACGAAAGTTAGAAAAGCTAACAGGGCACAATGTTCAGTTCATTTTTCCTCAAATTTTATAAAATGCTATAGAAAATCTCCCTAAGCTTTCTTTGAGACAACCAGAGTGTTGTGAAAGGTGAAAAATTTATTAAATGTCAATTTAACAATTTCCTCCCACACTTGCAGGATACCCTCATCATTTAGGACAATATTTCTAGTGTATATTGCTTCTTTTCAGGTCATTGTGCTTTTCCTCAAATATTCTGATAACACAAAGAAACATTCTCAATATTCTCCAAGCATTGGAAATGTAGATTTGCTGATATATTGACATTTTCTCCTATCCGAAGTCTTGAATAATACAGTTCTGATCTCTGTACATTCTGACTAATTTTTTTTATCATTTCTAGAGCTTTGACAGATTTAAGTAACTTTCTAGAGTGCAGAAGCAATTGTAAAAATTTGTATCAACAGGCTGCAGTTACCATTACAATAGGAGATTTACGCGCTTCATATGCAGGGAACAGACCAGGTTGGTTCTGTCAGCTGAAAAAATATTTTAGCATCAAAGTTGCAATAACTGGAGTTAAAGCTGTAAGGTCTTTTTTTGGAAAACATTATCTTATATACTCCAGAGAAGAAATTATCGACATCAAGTAAGCATTGTGATTACAAGCTAAGTTACTGATTCAGGTACGGATTCAGATGCAAATGTGAGATGTGGATGCGTGAAATTTTTTTAGGGGATACCGATGCGTTTGGATGCGTGTATATATATATAATATATGATATATGCAAAGAAGTGCAAGAAATCTGAAATATACAAAAATAAATCATTTGATAGTATGAATCGGATTATCAAAATAATGATACTTCACCATTCATCAAGATTCTAGATATTTCATATTTAATAGTTCAACAACTTCAACTTAAAACTTCATAGACACAAATATTCAAATTGAAAGAAGTTCAATAACTAATTACTCATGTTCAAGATTCTAATGCAATTTGAACTAAAAAATCAAAACTTAGTTCATTATTCAATGTTTATCAATCAAGAGTCAAGACTCAAGATTCACTAATAAGATTTAGAATCATAAGGATTCTCAAGAAAATCCACATTCTCATCATCTCCAATGGCTGCAAGTTCAAGATCATTTAAACCAAGAATGGTTCCACTTGTGCTAGATGCACCATGTGTCATGGTATCATCACCATTATCTGTGACTATAGTAAGATCACGAAGCATTGCATCCAAGTTTGCACACTCAAGGGCTACATCCCAAAGCTTGGTTGACCATTCCTTGTATTCATTCTTGTTACGTGACAAAATACACAAGTTGGTATGAATGTAAACCAAGTCCTTGGCTTTTTTTGAGCCCTATTGGTTGCACTTCACTAAATAGATATAGGAGTATGTACTCCAATACCGTTCAAAA
The DNA here is from genome assembly GCA_027943335.1 of Chamaecyparis obtusa. Lineage (NCBI taxonomy): Eukaryota > Viridiplantae > Streptophyta > Pinopsida > Cupressales > Cupressaceae > Chamaecyparis > Chamaecyparis obtusa. The sequence goes on along the minus strand of BSBK01004188.1, from coordinate 258,362 downwards.
TAGAAGAACTTGCAACCTGGATAGTGTTCACAAAATTAAACATATAAATGAAAAATAATTTAAAGAATGTTAAACACTAAATTGTAGAATACAAGTGGTAAACAAAAAACAAAAAAAAACTTACTTGTGAGAGGATCTTGATTGCAAGACCTTGTAGATGCTTGTATGATTGATCATCCATGTACCACCATGTGATAGCTCCCATTTTATATTGGTCCTTTATTGCAAATAGAGACATTTTTAAACTCGAATTAAATAAGCCAAATTCTTGCCTCACTGTGTCATGCATTTCATCATCTGGGAAGAGTCTTGTAAAAGATTTGTAGCACCCATTTTCAACTTCTTCATTCACATATGGTGCAACTCTTCCTAGCATACCAAGTACTTGCACACTATAGTACATCAGAGATAAGGCATATGCGAGGAGGTGCAATGAGGTAGTCATATTCTCCCAACAATGATGAATGATTGCTTCCACCTTATTGCATAAGGCTTCACATTATGCATGGGGTCATTCTCATATTTTTGTATGGAAACTTTTACCTTCTCAACCATGGTGTCCATGCCATCACACACATCCCCCAAGAAAGGTGTATCTATATCGACAAAGTGGGGCATAGTCATGATAGACTTGGTGAAATCCAATACGAATTGCACATGAGTCCACCAACTGTCATCCAAGACTAAAGCCTTGACCTTTTGGGCTCTTTCTGAATTTGAAGTGTTCCATTACCCCATTGGTTAGAAATAACCATTTGGCTTAATGCCGCTTGCATCTTGACAAGTTGTCTCATAAGAATTGTATGAGACGCAAAACAGGTCTTAGCACTTAAGAAAGTTAACAATATGTCAATAAATATTAAGCAAAGAGAAAGTTATATACAATTTGATAATTGAACATGAACATAAAATTAATTCGAATTGACTAAATAAATGAAATTTACTATTTTAATAATTACAATTTGAATTTACCTTCAACAACTCTAATTTGGAGAATGATCTAAACATGGATTGTGACATATGGTGGTTCATCATAAACATTTGTATCTCCTCCCCCTCTTGGTAAATTTGCTTCACCCAATCTATTTGAGTGCCAATTTGTTGCATGATCAAGTTAAGGGAGTGTACAATGTATGGTGTCTAAAAAATATGGTCATATACCAACCCTTAATCAAAGCACCTGGACCCCTTCAATTTTTGGCATTGTTTGTAACCACCCAGACCACATTCTCACTACCCACCATCTCTATGACCTCAATGAGAATTCTACAAATGAACTATGAATCCTTCACATGTCCTTCACAATCAGCAACCCTAAAAAACATTGACCCTTTGGGGGACATTGCAATCACATTAATCAATGGTCAATTTCTTGTATTTTTCCATCCATCAGACATAATACTTATACCCAAAGGTTTCCAAGAATTTTTAATTGGTTAAAGAGCTCTCTCGATAAAAGTCCTCTCTTTTTGCAATAGAGTGGTACACACCTTTTCATACTTGGGACTTACCTAGGGCTTTATTGATGGCTTCTACAATTTCCTTCCAATATGGTGATCTTACCAAGTTGAAAGGATGACCATTGGCATAGAGACAATGTGTAATGGCTTCATCAGCAAGCTCTCTTGCCTCCATTTTAAATGCGTTGTCCAATGGGCCTCTTTTGCGGGTGGTAATTTCTACTTCTTCCTCTTCGTCTCTTGGTACATGTACTTGTAATAATGGATGTTTGGAGGATACAATTGGTTCAATGGGTAATTGCATTTTGTTCTTTCCTGATGGAGGTTGATAACAACTTTTTTTGATCTTTTCACCAAATTATCAGCATCTTCTTATTCTTTTACAAATGAAGCTATCTGTACATTAGACATCCCCTTCCCACCTTGCCTTTGCACACTACGATATCTTTTCCAGCAGGGCCCATAAAATGAAGTTTGACCCAAGAATAGGAGCTATTGAATGGTTTGCCTTTGTTACTTTGACAATAATTATACTTCCAAAGATATGAGCCACCTCCTGAAACCTGTTATACTCGTGTTGTACATGTCTCCATAAATGAGATCCTACATTAATATTAAAATTATCATCTCTTTACCCTCTCACTAAATATTGACTATCGATGGTGGCCATTCTTCCACAATACAATCAATTTTCTTGCTATAATAAGAAAATAAATAAATTTAATTTAGAAAAAAACTATGAACATCAAGCATACAAGTGCAAAACAATGATACAAAAATACTAAAATAGATAGCTAAACTTGTTTCATTATTTCTTTAAAAAAATTGAAAAAAAAACTTAATTTTTTTTTTCCCAAACTTGAAAAAATTCATTAAAACCTAAAAAATTTGTTAAAGGACTCAAGAATGGGATCAAATGCTTACCGTAGATGCTGAAAACTCCTCTCTAGAAGCTATCTCTCACCCCACGAATGATCCTCTTTGAAAATAATCACCTTCGCTTCAAAATCCAAAATGGAGACCAAATGAGAAGAGAGCCAAGATGCATACAAAATGAGATGCAAAATGATTGGATGACCTCTTTTAAGGACGTTTTAGGGTTTAGGAGAAAAAAAAAGATAAAAAACACATGTTTTAATGTGTTTTTAAGTTGGTTTTTGACCAAAAAACAAGCCTAAGTCCATGGATGCCTGTGGATGCACCCAGATGCCTTAGGATGCGCCGAAATGCCTTGTGGATGCCATTTGAAAGTGCATCCTGGAGTCCAAATGCATTGTGATGTGTTGGGAATCACAACACATCAGGGGCCAGGATGCGCTTCTAGGGCACCCAACTCAACACTCGCATTTGCCTCTATCTCCAAGCCTGGGTGCTACGCATCGACTTCTGAGATTACAAGGAAACAATCTCTCCTTCAAAGGAAAAGAAGGTAAAGACATGGGCCTTGTGCTTCGATTGGAAAAAAGTGCACATCCTTCCAAAACCACTAAGCTTAGTTACACAATCAATGCCAATTACTGTCTCAAAAGTTGCAATTTCCCCATACTAAGTGCAGATATATCTTTTGGAAAAGCAGCTTTGCATCTTATCCTCTATAGGAAACTAATTGCCACCAAACGAATTATATGCCATAGATTCCTGCAGCCGCCCATGACTATCCAAAAAACTCCTAGACAGAATCTGCATCAAGTAAGAGCGACCGTTACGAAGCGAATGGGTTCATGTTATAACCATCACCAAAACTCCCCACATGTTGGACACTTCTAAAATCTTTTAGTAAAATATCTCCCCTTTTATCCACACAATAATAAAAGCATCATCAGCAACCACCTTCCAAAATTATATCTTGACAAAATAACATTAATACAATACTAGTCATCCTAGTAATTTGTATTTGAAATACGTTTGTTTCAAATTAACTTGATAAAGCATTTTCTATCTCACTTTAGGGTCCTTGAACCTCCATTTATTATTTGATCACGAGGCAATAGGAATTCAAAAAGCACCATGAGTTATATAATAGTCATAATTTTCATTATAATGATATCCTGCTATTTATACAGTTTTTTGGTTGGTTCTTTTATGATTTAAGCAGATCATTACAGAAATGCTCAGAGATCAAATGGCAGGTTGAATTGTAGAGTTCCGGTTACATAATTTTTTTTTTACCGATATAGAGGCATGTATCTATAATTTTGAAGTTATTATATTGTATATTTGACATGTTATGATATCTGCACATACTTTCATTTCAGCCTGTTGTCTTATATATTTTACTGCATGTATCCCAATAGTGCGGTCCTGTAGTATTGGGAATAAAGCTTTCTAAGAGGAAAGGCATGTATTGTACTACATGTAAGACCCTTTACTCATTATTCGACTGTTCACTCATTTTATTTCCCCCATTTGGTATGTTTGCATTAATTGTATTTCACAAGATGGTAGGAAAGATGCTCTGATACCAATTGGAATGTTCCCTTCCTAGTTAACTTAGAGATTCAGGACAATTACCTTGAATTCTCTTTGCTCACTATGATTTACAATATCTGATAACCCTTGTAGACTTATGTAGTTGATAAATGATGGTATTTCCAAGATCATTATATCTATATATAATTAATTGAATTATTTATCAATAACACTGCTATCTCAAATTGAATGATTAAATGTATGCGTAATGAATTGATTTCATATATGCACTATGTGCAATATAATTGTTTTTTGTAATGAATATGCAGCCAAAATAGGTCAAAGGCTTATGCTCAAACAAACAGATTTGATAAAAGAGTGAATAAGAAATGTTTTCCCTATAATGCTTGACAATGGAATTAATTCTCTCCTTTGTAAACTCTTCCTTAGATATATTAGATATTCTCCTATTCAATGATGTATATCTTATTCCTTTCCAATTGCTTTCAATCTTCCTTCTCTATTCCCCCTCCTCTTCCAAGATCGAAATGCCTTCTATATCTTAAGTTGAGAATGATAAGTCATGCCACCAAGGGACATGTCTTATGAGTATCCCTTATCACTGCACCTTTCCATAATGATTACTGATCAGATTTAATCACATTCTTTTAATATGAACAAGCTTTTATTTATCATGCCTCTTTAATAATAATTCAATCCTTTTCTCTAATTAGTTTTTGCCGACACTAACTAGCCTTCTTTACTTAATGTCAACTTATTATAATCTCTCCTTGTCATATACGTAATTGGTGGCTATTACTCATAATTAGATTCCTTACTAATCAATGCCAATTCATGCCTTCTTATTATCGATAACATTAATATATTGCTTCTTATAATGGATCATAATTAATGCGCTTGCTCATAGACCAACTAGGATCACTGGTTGCTTACCATCGATTAGCTGATATCTTCCTCTGATCATTATAATCACCGCTTAAGCCATCGATCTCAATATTCATTATAATGGCACTTTAATCTCCTTCATATGTTGTGGAAGTTGATCGAATCATCTTTATAGTCCTTGGTGCCTCTTATATAATCACTGCCCATGATGTTTTTGCTGCCGATGAACATACGTGTGAATGTGACTCTTTAAGTCGCTATTGCTGAAGCCTGTCTCTAATTATATGTATTGCTGTCCATCTTTGACGCAATAAACATAGGCTTTGTATTGACTGTTATAACATCCTTTGCCATACTTATGTGTATGCTAGCAAAGATGAGATAAGGCATTGTCCATGTGGACACATACTTTGATTCATTTGAAGTCACCGATTATTTTAAAAGTTCTTCATGTCTTAGTCATTGCATATCGTTTATGATTTTAATGACTTTATTAATTTTCTATTGTATTATATCAACTTTAATATTATTTGTTTAATTATTATTTTTTATTTATTTTATACTTTAATTCAATTATGATTTAATATTAAATTCTATTACTGGAGGGGGCATATTACATCTACACAATGGAACTTTTATCTTTGCCAGTGCCTATTAATTGTTCTTTCTTGGTTTGAAGCTGTGAAGGTTGTTGTTGGTGTCCTTTGTAGAGAGAGTTTTGGCAGGTTTAAAAGAAAGAATAGTAATAAGAAAAAGGATGGAGGGAAAGGGATCCGAGGGGTCATCTACCATTTGTTTTTCATTGTCTCTTTTCTACAAGAGCAACATCCATCTATTGGGAGATGCTCAATTTTCTTGGAATGAGAAAGAAAAAATCATCTTTGTTAGGGGAAGGGATGACAAATTAGATATCAAACCTGTTTATGGTGTAGAACTCATCCATCAAAAAGAGGATTTTCCCTTCTTCTCAAGCATATCATAAATTATGAATACATTATATCTTCATAAGGGTAATAAGCATCAAAAGAGGAGCTCCTTCTAGGACAAATCCTTGGTATTTATTTGATCACGCCGAATTGCAGTAACTTGTCACTATGGAAGGTTATGACATATTGGAAGGATACCAATGATTAACTAGTTATCTTTCATTATTATCATTCATCTGGAGTTTAGAGAGTATAGTAATTTCATATTGCTTACTTTCTCATCATGCAAGGAACAAAAAATAAGATTTGATTCTTGATTGCCTCTCTTAACCAGACAAGTAATCTTTTCAAAATATATAATGTTATATATATGAAATCAAAGTTTATGTCTCTCCTCAAAGTAGAAGTCAGTTACACATGTCTAGATTGAATGGAAGAAGTTAAATCATTTCAATATAAGCTTTAGAAGAAAACTATATTCATTGCATTCATATAAGAAAAGAGGATTAACATGGCATATATTTACTTGCATCGCATATTAGGATAGGTTCTGTGACAACAATAATGCTCATCTGGGGCCTACCTGTGCAGTCCTTATTGACTTCACAGTCTGATATTTATTATATGGTTGTATGTTTTTAATTTTGTAGTTGATAGTTGGAGATATTTAATATTGTAGTTTTATTGTTGGTGAATATGGTTGATTCCCATAATATCACCTCCCTTTTGGTTTTCTATATAATTGATGCTCTGCCTCTTTTTTCTTAAGGCAATTTTGGGCTTTTGCATATTTCTTTGTTTTGTGATCAGCAGATCACTAATTGATTGATTTAGTTGCCTTCATCTGGTATTTAGAGCCAACTTGAAAAAATAAAAATTCATAGTCATTATAGATAAGAGAAAGAAAAGTAGAGAGTGAGTTTGCAGAAAGTTTTTAGAAGCCAATCTAAGAAGTCTGTGTGCAAGCTATGAACAGAGGAATTTTTTGTGATGAAATTTTTCCATCACAAAAGTGTGCAAGTAGAAATTGCAGCAGCAATTGGAGAAGTACATGGGTAGAAACTGGAGCAGCAAATTGGAAAAAGCGAGGAAGAGCTTGGAAATCATAAGAAAAAAATTAGTGTTGAGGGTATTGAAGTGAACAGCTGTAGCTGTAGTTGCAAAAGACGAATATCAAATCTGACACTATTTTATGAGATTTATCTCTGAGATCAAAGAAGGAGGTGCGTGTGAAGCTGCTTGCAGACTGGGAAAGAAAAGAGCTGCATCCTAATTTCCCCCCTCCTAATTTCCACGTGGAAGCTTAATCTTCTTTTTGTTGTAATGTTTTTTACTTTTTGTTTTAAATTGAAGCTTTTTTAAAGTTGAAAGTTTTAACTTTTAACTTTTTACATTCATTAAAAAGTAAAAAGTAATTGCTTTTAAAAATCTTTAGTAAAAGCAATTTTTTAGTCTTCTAAGCTTGGTTTTTAAAAGAGGTGGTGATTTCAATTTTTTCTTTTTAAAAAAAAAGGAAGAAATGATATATTGAAATTTTTGTAAAGTGAGAGATAAATATTTTGTATCTAAGTGCATTATCAGTTGAAACCGACACTTATTTTTCAAAAATATTATAATAAAAAAAATTTATTTTTGTGTGTGTGTCCTATTTAAAGTGACAAGGAGAGTATTCATTTGCAGATCTCTCATAGACTTTGTGTTGAGCAACTTGGGTCATTGTGCACATTTTTATGGAAAATATGGTAGGCAATGTAATGTCTAATGTGTTGATTCCCATCTTTGAAGGAGAGAATTTTACATATTGGTGCACTAGAATGCAAACTCTACTCAAATCTAAGAATTTGTGGGAAATTGTTCAAAATAGCTATGTTGAGATAGCAGATGTAAATGCATTAACTAACCAACAAAAAAGGGAATACAAAGCAAATGTAAAGAAAGATAATGAAGCTTTATTCTTAATTCAGGGTGCAATCACTCAAGCTATTTTTCCCAGGATAAGCGGTGCTCTTCATTCTAAGAAAGCATGAAAAATATTAAGTAATGCATATCAAGGTGCACAAACTGCTAAATTGCAAACAATGAGAAAGAACTTTGAAAATGTAAAGATGACAAGTAGCGAATCTGTCAATAAATTTCTGACAAAGGTAGAAGGTCTAGTGAGTCAAATGAAAATACTAGGGAAAGATGTAGATGAGAAGCATGTCATTGAAAAGATTTTAAGAAGCTTGATTCCAAAATTTGAGGGTGTGGTCTCTACAATTGAGATATCTAAGGATCTCTCAAGCATGCAAATTGATGAATTAAGTGGAATTTTGTTAATTGCTGAAGAAAGAATGAAAAGTAATGAAGAAATCTTAGAGCAAGCATTTTCCTCTAAAGCCAATATAAGAGGAAAAAGAAACACATTCTTCAAGAGTCATAATAAACATGACGATACCAATAAGAATGAATACAAAGGTGAAGCTAGCAATTCCAGAGGAAGAGGAAATTATTTCAGAGGAAGAAGTAGCAACTTCAGAGGAGCTGGAAGAGGAAGAGGTAGAAGTAATGGGGGAGATAATAGTAAAAGGAATGTCCAATGCTTTCATTGCAATAAGTTTGGACATTATGCTTCATAATGTTGGAGTAAACAAGATGACCCAGAAAAGAGAAGTGTTCATAGCACTATTGAAGATAAACAAAATTTGTTTATTTCTTGCTTCAATACAAGTTTAAGTGAAAATAATGTGTGTTATATAGACTCTGGATTTTCTTCACATATGACATCTAATGAGAATCTATTTGTCAACTTGGATCAAAAGCATCAAAGTATTGAAGTACTAGGAGATAATAATTCCCATGGAAGCAAAGGTAAGGGTACCATTGCAGTTACAACAAAATATGGTGAAGTGAAGCATATCAATGAAACATTATTGGTTCCAGCACTCAAAAAATTTTTGTTGTCTGTTGGACAAATGTTAGAGAAAAATTATCAAGTAACTTTTGATAAGAATGAGTGCATAATAAGAGATAAATTAAAAAAGAATGCAATTGTTTCAAGAGCACAAATGACAGGGGATAGGATATTTCCTCTTCATTTTACTCATGGAAACCAAGCACTAAGGTCTAGTGAAATAAGTGAAAGTAATATTTGGCACAAGAGATATGGTCACCTCAGTTTTAATGGGTTAATTTTACTCAAAAGATTAAAAATGGTTGAAGGTCTACCATTAATTAAAGACACAAAAGAGGTGTGTGAAAAGTGCATTGTTGGAAAACAACATAGGATACAATTTCCTGTTGGTAAATCCAACAGAGCTAAACAACATCTTGAGATAATCCATAGAGATTTGTGTGGTCATATGGAAACACCTTGAAATAAATCCAAGTATTTTCTAACCTTCATTGATGATTACTCAAGAAAAACTTTGGTGTATTGTTTGGTTTCAAAATCAAACGTATTTGAAAAGTTTGTAGAGTTCAAAAACATGGTTGAAAAAACAAGTGGTAAGTATATCAAAGTGATAAGATTAGACAATGGAGGTGAGTACAAGTCAAATCAGTTTATTGATTTTTGCAAAAATCATGGAATCAAAAGAGAGTTCACTACTTCCTACACTCCACAACAAAATGGAGTTGCTGAAAGGAAGAATAGGACAATTGTTGAAATGGCAAGAAGTACGTTGAAAGAGAAAAATTTGGATAAAAGTTTTTGGGCAGAAGAAGTATACACAACTGTGTATCTTCTAAATAGAAGTCCTACAAAAATAGTTAAAGGGATGACTCCTAAACAAGCATGGTCTGGGGTAAAGCCAAGTGTTGATCACTTAAGAGTATTTGGGTGTGTTTCTTATGCACACATACCAAAGGAAAAAAGGTCTAAGTTAGATGATAAAGGCCTGAAGTGCATTTTTATTGGCTATGGAACTAAAAATAAAGCATATAGGTTGTATGATCAAGTAGTGAAAAAGCTTGTGATAAGCAGAGATGTGGTATTTAATGAACTAGGAGAATATACCAAAGAAAATGAAAAAAAGGAAAAGAGATAGTAATTGATGATATTGAAGAGGAGGAAGAAGAAGATGTACCTGAATCATCTAGCGTAGGAGAAAGAAAATATCAAAAATATCAAAGAAGGACAGAAAAGAATCATCCATCAACTCTTATGTTGGATTCAAATTTTGAAAAAATGACAAGAAGGTCACAAGAAAAAGTGAATTTTTCTTTGGTGACTCAAATCATGGAACATAATGAGCCACAAACATTTGAACAAGCACAAGAGAAAGAAGAGTGGATTGAAGCAATGAACAATGAAATAGACACAATTAAAAAGAATGACACATGGGGTTTGCTTCAATTACCTCTTGGTAAGGAAGCTATTGGTACAAGATGGGTGTACAAAAAAAATATAAATATGATGGAAGCATTGATAAACATAAAGCTAGATTGGTAGCCAAAGGGTACACTCAACAGGAAGGTATTGATTATACTGAGACATTTTCACCTGTAGCATGAATGGATACTATCAAATTAGTTTTGGCATTGATAGCTTAGTAGAGTTGGATAGTTTATCAAATGGATGTGAAGAGTGCTTTCTTGAATGAATATTTTGATGAGGAAGTGTATGTTTCACAACCTAAAGGTTTTGAAATACCTTCTAAAGAACATTATGTTTGCAAATTAAAGAAGGCCTTGTATGGTCTCAAATTGGCACCAAGAGCATGGTATTCAAGAATAGACTCATACTTATAGTAGAAAGGTTTTTCACAAAGTCAATATGATCCAAATCTCTATATTAGAAGCTCAACTAAGGATATCTTTATATTATTTCTCTATGTTTATGATCTTATCTACACAGGGAATAGTCCAACTTTATTTGCAGAGTTTAGAGCAGCCATGATTATTGAGTTTGAAATGACAGATTTGGGACAAATGCACTACTTTCTTGGTATAGAAGTATGGAAAAAAAAAGATGAAATATTTATGTCTCAGAAAAAATATGCTTCAGATATCCTCCAAAAATTTTAGATGCAGAGTTGTAAACCAGTTGCAACACCCATTGAAGTTGGACTTAAATTGTCTACTTCAGATGTTTCAAATCTAGTGAATCCCACTCTATATAGACAACTGATTGGAAGCTTGATCTACTTAAATACTACTCGTACATATATCACATTTGCAGTGAGTTTGGTCTCTAGGTTCATGTCAGAGCCTAAGGAAACACATTGGAATGTAGCTAAAAAGATTCTCAGCTATGTTAAAGGGACATTGAGCTATGGTCTCAAATTTCAACATTTAGAGGACAATAGATTAGTTGGCTATACAGATTCAAATTGGGCAGGATCTGTTGATGATCAGAAGTCTACTTCTGGTTATGCTTTTGGCCTTGGTTCTGTAGTATTTTCTTGTAAGTCCAAGAAACAACCTAAGTATCACTTTCTACAACAGAGGTAGAATACAAAGCTGCAACATCAGCAGCTTGTCAAACTGTATGGTTGAGAAGACTACTAGAAGACTTACACCAAATTTAAAATGAGCCTACCTTGTTATATTGTGACAACAAGAGTTCTATAAAAATGACAAAGAATCTAGTATTTCATAGTATAACCAAACACATTGAGATACAACATCACTATATCAGGGAATTGGTTCAATAAGGTTTAATCAAAATTGTGTACTATAGTACAATAGATCAAATTGCAGATATCTTCACAAAGGCTCTAGCTTGTGAAAGGTTCCAGAAGCTTAGGGATCTACTTAATGTTCTTCCCAGTGGTCATTATGGGGGAGAATGACAACAATAATGCCCATTTGGGGCCTACCTATGCAGTCCTTATTAACTCCACAGTCTAATATTTATTATATGGTTGTATGTTTTTAATTTTGTAGTTGATAGTTAGAGATATTCAATATTGTAGTTGTATTGTTGGTGAATATGGTTGAATCCCATAATATCACCTCCCTTTTGGTTTTCTATATAATGGATTCCCTGCCTCTCTTTTCATAAGGCAATTTGGGGCTTTTGCACATTTCTTTGTTTTGTGATCAACAAATCACTAATTGATTGTTTTAGTTGCCTTCATTCTGCATAATCCTTGAATGCATTGAATTATTTGAACCAAAGAGTTGTATGAAGAGATCATTGTATTAGCACACCTACTTTGCATAAGAATGATATCCAAAATGTTAACTCCAGACTCAACCTCATATTGAATATATAGCTTCATATGCATTTTCTAAAGTGAATTTTGTTAACTTAGTAAAATAGAATGGAACTGTTATCATTATACTCTACAAGATGTCATTTAGTCTACATGTAATAATGATTTCTAAACCAATTTGTTCTAGCAGATGTACTCTATGTCATATAGGATAATGACAACCCATGTCACACATAACTATAATGAATCCTTTTTTCAATGATTTCTTCCATATATCTTTACAAATCCATACATCATTGTGAATTCTCTATTTTTTATATGAATTTTTTATTCTTTATGAATTTTTAATTGTGATATGAATCCGTATACCATTGCAACTTCTGTCATTCGGATATGAATTTGTATATTTTCTAGAATCTGCACTTCAGATGTGAATCTAAATGACACCTAAGATTGGGCATATCAACTATGAATTTGTAGAACAGATATGAATTTGTAATTCACTTATGAATCTGCATAACTATCAAAACCATTCTTTTAAATACATGGTAGTCATAACACCTAGCCTTCATTCATCGGGGACAAACCATACAGACTCGAGGATCTTCCCATTTGTGGGGGTAATACTCAATCATTTGTTAATCTTCAAGAATAAACTTGATAGTTTAATAATACTATAAATCTCAAGAATGGTGTATGATTCTTTGGTCCAGCAAACCTAGATCACTATATAAGTATGAAAACGTGTCATCAATAAGAATGTTGTATCATCTTTCTTGAATAGTGGATCAAACCTAATTAGATAATTCATAAAACATAACATCATTTGGGAAGGGTACCTTTTCTTATCCTTGGAATGAAAATAGAATGGAGATAAAATCAACCATATTAATAATGAATTGGTAAAGTTGAGAATTGGTGTAAAGGGACTTCCCTTGGTCATGAACTATTAAGAACCATAGATGTTCTATATATACCAATGAATCACCATTCTTAAGGTCATTGGACCACTATTGCCGAGCTGGACAATATGTCCAATTAAGGTTGAGGGAGACTGAATGAGTCTTAAGGGCTCAATACACAAGTAAGATGGTGATATTGATAGTATGCTGCACACGCTCGCAATAATAAAACATTGGCCAAGGTGGTACTATACAATGGTGTGGTAACCATTAGTCACATGAATCAGTAGTACACGTCTAGTCAAGAAGGTCATTCTCATAGGATAGGAAGTCTATAGCATGTGAAGAACAAAGATATTTGCACGTTCTAAACACCAAGACTCAGATGACAATAAAGACTGGATCTCGTTTCTGCACTTCTTGTATAGGGTCGGGTCACTTCTGAAAGGAAGTTATGTGGGAGACTGAAATGTTAATAGTTGAGAGGTAAAACCCCTAATGATGCTCTCCCTCTCTCGTATGACAATTAGAAGAAATTGTAGAAAGAGGAACAAGAACATATACTTCTGCCTTTTTCAAGTTCTTTGATTCATGCATAGTTGTTTAATTCAAGTCATAAAGTTCTTTCTTTTGAATCATACAATGATTGATTTTCTAGTTAATCCACTTTCAGGTGAAGATAGTTAAGTGAATATATTGTATTAATTTTACTTTCAGTTAGTTAAATGAACTTGATAGTTATCACATTCTTGAGAAAAGGAAGGTAGTTTATTTTTGTCAATGTTGGTTAAAAGGAAAAAAAATCCTATCAATAGTTTGCTTCTTGTTATTATTATTTGATCATTAGGGCTAACAAGTTACATATGATATCAGAGCTACCAGGTTCAACTCTGGGCCTCGAAGCTCACTTCCCTTTCATTTAGAAACCCAAAATTAACTAGTTGGTGTTTCATAGGATGTGGAACCTATTTAAAAATTGGTCAACGCTCCCCTCAGGATTCGTGACATGGCTTAACCGACTCCTATGTCTTCTATAAGTCTAGTGGTTGTATCAAGTATTAACAGGTTGATCTTTTGCTGTAACAACAACAACTACTTGTAACAAGTGGTATCAGAGTTTGGTCAGGTTTGAATCCCCTCAGGTAATGCTAAGGGGGAGATTGTTGGAAAAATGGTCAGCACTCCCCTCAGGATTCATGACATGGCTTAATTTCCTCCTGTGTATTCTATAAGTCTAGTGGTTGTATCAGGTATTAAAAGGTTGATCTTTTGGTGCAATGACAACTACTACTTGTAACAGAACCAACAAAGTTCATGGATAAAGGTTCATGACCCAAGGATTATTCATTTTGGGATGACCTCAAACCATGCCAAAAAAATATTTTCACATCTGATGATGAGACACTAACAAAAGCTACCTCACAATTTTGAATAAGAGGCACAAGTAGCCTTCAATTTAGAAAATCGATGAATACCTTATAAATCAGATTAACTTACAAAACTAAACACAACTAAGGAAGTGTCATAGGATTGAAATGGAACATAAGGTTTTAAGTAGACCGATATGACACAGATCAAGGTAGGGGAATCCAATTAAGGATGGTCCAACCTTGCAACTTCAGAATTGCACAATAGAATAACACAACAACAACATGTTTCAAAAAATATTTTCATTAACATGCCCAGCTGTAAGGCCTTCCGGGTTAGGGCCTATTACAATCAGAAACAAGTTCTTCAAGATCCACACAGATCTAATACAATCTCACCTAGTTCCATCCTAAAAACTATCAGAAACTAATGGAAGCCCTAAGGAAGATCTAACCTTGAGCTCGCAAGACTCCAAGAAGTCTCCTTGTCTCCAAGCCTCAACCACTAGCTCTGCTATTACAAACTATTAGATAACAATCTGATCTACAAGATCGTGCAAGATCTTTTCCATAACTTTACCACTCTGGTTCTCTCAAATTAGCTATGGATCTTCCTATCCCTCTGATCAAAACTTCTAGATCTTCTTTCTTATCCACTTCCCACTCGCTCCTTAAACATCTACCCAAACATCCTATAAATACTAATCATCAGCCACAAGTCGGCTGGATGAAACCATTAACTCTTACAAACAAATATTAAATGCCATACAAGTCAGCTCACAAATAGCCTTACAAACATTTAATCAACATGTCAGCCTCTAGATCCACATAGGAGAATGTGACAAAAGATACCAATAATAAGTGCACCAAGTCAGCCAACCAAATCACCAAGAACACCCATCGGTAAACCAAGACTATCGAGCATCAGTGAAATAACCAAGCACACCAAGCATCATCGAGCACTAGTATCGACTGAGCACCACAAGCATTGCTAAGTAACACTTTCACCAAGTGCATGAGGTTTCACCGAGCTCCTTCAGTGACTGAGCTTCTTACAATAACTGAAACTATCGGTTAAGGCTGCAATCGAGTAACACTGGCCAAATAACACATCACCATGCAGATTCACTAAGGACCCAAGAATGCCCCTGCATCAGACACCCCAGGTTCACAAAGATGTTCTCATATGCTGGAAGAACATCTTCTGGGATTTAGAACATAAACCCCAAACTGGTTCTTCACATACAAGTCCTCCAACTTTTCACTTTGCATACTCTTCCACTTCAGCTTCCTTTGTCTTTTCAAGTCTTTTCTAGACAATGCACATGTCTGTTCTTCACACCGATCATTCACACCTTCAGGATCCACCAACTCAACTCAGCTACCAATACTCAAGCTTCTTTTATCGAGTGTTGTATCCAGCAAAGACATCAGGGAAAAATTCCTTTCATCCTTCTCAATAGTAAACACATTTTTGACACAATCATTCATAGCTCTGCAATCAAATTGCCAAGGTCTACCGAGCAATATATGACAACTATTCATCTCCACAATATCACATAACACAAGATCCTTATACTGGCCAATCTGAACATCAATGAAACATTGTTCTCTAACTTCCAAAGCGTGATCATCTTGCACCCAACCAATCCTATAAGGACAAGGATGCTTTATTCTATCCAAACCAAGTTTCTGAACCATGTCCTCAGCAATAGGGTTATCAGTACTACCACTATCAACAATAACATCACAGAGTTTACCTCTAGACTTGCAACAAGTCCTAAACAAGTTACTCCTTTGACAAGGTTCCTTATTTGTACCGAGTAATGTTTGCCGAACTAGCAAGTTCTCAGATTCAGGTTCATTCTCAACATTCTCATTCACCACAAAAGTCCGTTGGTCACTAGAATTTTTTTGTGTACACTCAAAAGAACGACATCCTTCTTCACCATAGTTGTAACAAGTACCCTTAAAGATAACTCTACATGTCTTCTTCTTTGGTTCTACAGGTTTTTGTTCATCTTCTGTAGTCGGTTTATCTTTTGCTAAGTGATTAACTTTCTCCTTCCCTCGAGCATTATTATTTTGTTTCCTTCTCAACTTATCTTTTGCCTTTAGAGAATATTGATAAGCATCTTCAATAGAATCAATCTTCAACATACCAAGCTCATCCCAAATAGTGAATCTCAAACCATTCACATATCGAGCTACCTTTTCCTTACCAATTTCTCTATGTCCAGACCAAATAGTAAGTTTGTAGAACTCTCGGTATAATCCTCAACAGACAAATCCTTCTATTTCAGATTCCACAACTTATTAAACAAGTCAAGCTCATAGTTAGCAAGTATGAACTTAGCTTTCAGCTTAGTCACCATCAGCCTCCATCGATTGATCTTCATTTCACCTTCATCTTCTCTATCTCTTTGTAATTCTTTCCACCAAAGAGCAACATGTCCCTTCAACTTAGTCTATGCCCATCTCACCTGAAGAGGATCTTCAATTTCTTATAGCTCAAATAAATCTTCAAGTTCACCAATCCAATCAATCAATTTCTTGGGTTTCAAGGTACTAGAGAAAGTAGAGACTTCCATTCGGTAACTACTACTTAATCGAGCTCCAGATCTATGCGACTGACTAGTTCTGCCCTCACTAGACCTATCTCTCTGGTCATCACCACTAGATCCAATAGGTTCAAAGTCTTCAACAGCTTCCTCATAACCATCCTCAGTACCAACATTCCAAGGTATACTAGTCATAACCCTCATGATCTCAGTGATCATGTCATTCTTCATCAGCTCCATCTTAGATTTGAAATCTGATTTCACCTTCTCCGTAATCTGAGATTCCACAGTATCACAAAGATCTACAATTACTCTAGGATCTAATCTTCTTGAAGGCATCCTTAAAGATAAGTAAAACCCTCTGCAACAAACCCTACATTGATCACCTTGTGATAATCTCCGAGTTGTATGTCAGATCGCAACCTGTAATCTTACAAATAAAAAGGGAAAGATTCCACAAGTTCAGTGCCTTAGATCTGTAACCAAGATCATACGATCTCTTCTTCAACAAGGTCAATTTTTCCAGATCAGCCCTCACAAGATCAACCTTAAGCTCCAACAAGATCCAACAAGATCAACCTTCAAATCCAACAAGATCCAACAAGATCAACCTTTAGCTCTAATACCACCTGAGGCAGATCAAGGTAGGGGAATTTAATTAAGGATGGTCCAACCATGTAGCTTCAGAATTACACAACGGAATAACACAACAACAAGATATTTCAAAACATATTTTCATTAACATGCCCGACTATAAGGCCTTCCAGGTTAGGGCCAATTACAATCAGAAATAAGTTCTTCAAGATCTAGAGAGATCCAACACAATCTCTCTCTCTCTCTCTCTCTCTCTCTCTCTCTCTCTCTCTCTCTCTCACACACACACACACACACACACACACACACACACATCACCTTCTCTCTCCACCTTATCTACTCTCTCTCTTTCATTACCCCCCCTCTCTCTCTCTATATATATATATATATCCCTTATCTACTCTCTCTTTCATTGCCTCTCTCTCTCTCTCTCTATCTCTCATCTCTCATCTCTATCTCTCTCTCTCTCCCCCTTATCTTTCTATCTCTCTCACTCTCTCACTTTGGAGAGAGATAGAGAGGGTGTGTGTGTGTGAGAGAGAGAGAGAGAGAGGGTAGTGAAAGAGAGATAGTAGATAAGGGGGAGAGATAGGATTATGTGAGAGAGAGAGAGAGAGAGAGAGAGAGAGAGAGAGAGAGAGAGAGAGAGAGAGAGAGAGAGAGTAATTACCCCCCTCTCACTCCCCCTTATCTACTCTCTCTCTCCCCCTTATCTCTCTCTCTCTCCAGAGTGAGAGAGTGAGAGATAAGGGAGAGAGAGAGAGTAGATAAGGGGGAGAGAGAGGGTGATATGAGAAGAGAGAAGAGAGAGAGAGAGAGAGAGAGAGAGAGAGAGAGAGAGAGAGAGAGAGAGAGAGAGAGAGAGAGAGAGAGAGAGAGAGAGAGAGAGATGGTAATGAAAGAGAGAGTAGATAAGGGGGAGAGAGAGAGAGGGTGATGTGTGTGTGTGTGAGAGAGAGAGAGAGCTAAGCTAAGTTTGTCGTAGAGATGGTATCAAAACCAAGTGATTTGTGATAAAACAAGTTAAAACCCTTTGGGAATCCTTTTGCCAGCTTCAGTTTGACCTTAGAAATCCATGATGGATTGTGGGAGGTAACCCTGCTGAAGCCTTGCTGAATCCTAAAATTTGGCTAAGTCTAGAATTTTTCAAATCTAGAATCTGCATGTGAACTCCTATGAAGCTGGAACCTATCCAAAACATCTTGAAAGCATTATATTTTATAATTTATACCAATATAACTTAAAGTATAAGAATTTAAAATTATCAAACTTATACTTAAATGTTATATTTGTATAAATTACTCCCCCACTCTTTGTATAAATTACCCCCCTCTCTCTCTCACTATATAAATTTTTATCTTACATAGGGCGCATGCCCTATAGGGCATACGCCCTATGTAAATTTATGATTTTTTACATAGGGCGCATGCCCTATAGGGTGTGCACGCTTTAGGGTGTGTGCGCTTTATAAAGTATTTGAATTTACCAATCCTAAGGCTTGGATTTGCCTTGGAGATCCAACCCAAAGGCTTGGACAATTGAAATAGGCTTGAGACGTGTTTTTCAGTAGACACAAAAAAATGACATCTTTTTTTGTGTGCTCCTCGTCAAGTTTACTCATGGCTCAAGAATGTAAAAATTAGATGATGTGATATTGTAGATCTCTCTGTTAGCTATCTAAGCATATAATTTATTTTTAATTTTGATTATGTTAAGTTTTTCAACTCTAATTTCTTTTGTGTGTATGTCTATTTTTTGTAAAAAAACTAACATGCAGTATTTTGGGCATTGATTTTGGCTCGTTCATTGAATTTTACAATAAGTTACATTTTTAGAAACTAGAATCCATTCTACACACTTTAAAAAAAAGAAAATTTAATTTTCAATTAGTTTTAAATGATTTCTAGGGGCAGCACAAAGAAATGTCATGTTTTCAGGATGTGTGCACTTCATAAATTCATCAAAAAATATACGTTCATCAAAAAATTACCAAAAAAATTTGGGATAAACTACGTGGTGTTAGCTAACTTGTCACCAGAGCAATTAAAAAAATTCAAAAAAAAAAAAAACATTTTAGGGGGAGCACACCAAACGCTATGTTATGTTTTTGGACCAAAAATAGGACCACTTTTTGTGCTCCCCCTTTTTGAGGGCCTTAATTTGCACCATTTTCAAAATAAGTTAGTAGTTTAGGAACTAGATTCAGAGCATTACAACTCTTGTTTTTGTCACATCTTAAAATTTTGAGTCTAACTATCTTCAATTTCTTGTTGAAGTTCAGAGTTTTCTGATTTCAGGAAAAAAGTGGCAACTTATACCCCCTTTTTGGTCCCCCATCTTTGTGCACTTACCCTTGAGAAAACTTGCCTTGTGGAAATAGATGACAATAGCTAGTTGTGGTACAAAAGACTATACCACATAAAATTTGATAGCGTAGTCAAAGTAAGTAGAAAGAAGTTAGTCAGAGGGCTTCCTAATATCATAAAGATAGCCGGGGCCATGTGCAAAGAGTGTCAGTTGGGAAAACTGACTAGTACAAGCTTCAACAACAAGTCTTATTCAATTGAGAAGGTTTTGGATCTTGTTCACATAGATCTGTGTGGACCAATGCAGACACAGAGCTACTATGGAGAGAGGTATTTTATGCTCTTTGTAAATGACTTTTCAAGGATGATGTGGACTTTGTTCAAGAAAAATTAGAGGCCTTCCGTATGTATAAAATCTACAAGGCCAAGTGGAGAAGGAGACCAATAATAACTTAAAGTGTCTGAGGTCAGATGGAGGAGGTGAGTACACCTCTCAAGAGTTCATTAGCTATTGTGAAGAATAGGGGATAAAAAGGCAGATGTCTACACCAAGAACTGCTCAACAAAATAGAGTTGCTGAAAGAAGAATTAGGACTCTGGTAGACTGTGCGAGGAATATGATGATTAAGAAGGTTATATCTCATCACTTCTAGAGAGAAGAAATAATCATTTTTGTATATATATTGAACCAGGTTCAAGTCAAGAAAGGGACTGGTAAAATGCTATATGAGTAATGGTTTGGTCATACACCCAGTGTAAGTTATTTTAGAGTATTTGGCAGCAATTGTTACATCAAGAGAGATGAATAATCCGATAAGTTTGAACCAAGGAGTGATGAAGGCATATTTTTGGGTTACTCCACCAAAATTAAAGCCTATCGGTGCCTGAACAAAAGGACAAGAAAAATAGTGGAGTGTGCAAACGTGAAGATAGATGAGCATTGAGAACAAAGTGATAAGATTAGTCAAGGTAAATTTGACAATCACTAAGGCTATGATTTTAGTAACTAAATAGAATTCAATGAAATCATAATCATTGATGAAGGATATTGGGTAAACAGACCTATGCAACATGGTAATGTGCTTGAGAAAGGAAGGGATAAAAGCATAAGAACAATCAAATAAGGTGAACAAGAAGATGTTCATGATCATGCTGGAAATGTTGCTCAATTGAAAAGAGAAGACCGGGATCACCAACCATTTCTATGAAGGTATGCCACCTATCATTCCACTGATAACATTATTGGTGATAAACATGAAAAAATTATAATCAAGAGAAGGGCTAGAGAAAGTACCTATCTAGCATAGAGCCTAGGATTACAAGAGAAGCTCTGGAGGATGACAAATGGGTTAAAGTAATGGAAGAGGAGCTAGAGAAAATAGTAATGAATGAAACATGGACTCTTGTACCCAAACCTGAGGACAAGATCGTTACAGGAACCAAATGGGTGTTTAGAAACAAGATGAACGAAGAAGAAAAGATGGTGAGGAACAAAGAAAGGTTAGTTTGCAAAGGATACACACAGGAAGTAAGACTAGACTATGGGGAGACCTTTTAACCAGTAGCAAGACTAGAAGGGGTAAGAATTTTTCTTTCCTATGCTTCCCATAAAAGGTTTAAAGTATATCAAATGGATGTAAAATCTACATTTTTGAATAGTATACTGGAAGAGGAAGTTTATATAGAGTAGTTGGAGGGATTCTCATCCATAGAGAAAAATGATATGGTCTGCAAGTTGAAGAAGGCTCTCTATGGACTGAAGCAAGCCCCAAGAGCTTGGTATGAGAGATTGCACTCATACCTCCTAAGCATAGGATTCACAAGAAAAGGTGACAATAGTAATTTGTACCTTATGATGGGTAAAGAAGAAAATTTGATTGCTGAAATATTTGTGGATGATATCATCTTTGAAGGAAATGATAAAATGAACAAAGACCTTACTAAATAAATGAAGAAAAAATTTGAAATGTCTATGATTGGTGCAATAAAATTATTCATAGGCCTACATGTCCATCAGCTCAGTAAAGGTAGATTCATATCCCTGTTAAAGTATATTAAATATATTCTTAAAAAATTTGGACTAGAAGAATCTATATTAGTTGGTACACCAATGCTAACTAACTGTAAGTTATCAAAGTAGGACGATGCCAAAGAGGTTTATGAGACACTATACTAATCAATGATCGGTAAGATTCAATATGTTGTGCATAGTAGACCAGACATTGCACATGCGGTAGGTATTGTGGCAATATTATTTGCAAATCCAGAAGAGACACATTTGATAGCAATAAAGAGAATCTTTAGATATCTAAAGGAGACTGAAGAGTATGGTCTCTAAGTTCCTGACAAAGGAGGTTTCAAGGTAAAAGTGTTCATCAATGCAGACTGGGCTGGTAACAATGATCCCAAAAAGAGAACTTGAGTGGAGGTGCATTATTTTTTAGAGAAAGGATTGAGTCATGGACAAGCAAGAAGCAGAACTGTACATCACAATCCACAACAAAGGCTGAGTATGTTGTTGCAGCTATCAACTACACACAGGTGATCTAGATAAAATAGATATTAAAAAGAATCCAAGAATAGGTCCTTGAACCGATAGCAATATTTTGTGATAGCATGAGTGCAATAAACATATCCAAAAATCATGTTATGCACTCAAACACAAAGCACATTGCTATAAAGTATCACTATCTAAGAGAGAAACTATAGAATAAAGAAGTCAAGCTAGAATATGTTTCCACAAAAGAACAAGTAGCTGACATATTTACAAAGCCTTTACTGAAAAGTACCTTTGAATATCTCATAGGTAAACTTGGGGTAATTCCCCTTCACGATCTTCAATAAAAGGATAGAGGAGATCATCAATCTGACAAGTGCAAAAGGAGGAAACAATTTCATCTAAACCAGATTGGTGACCGAGGACTGCTACTCGTAGGGGAAGTAGTCATCAGAATGGAAGGTCATTTGACAAGCTTTTGGCATTATTGTCAAAAGGGGAGATAATCAGAGAAGCATTAGTGAATCTGTAACATAGTATTTCCATCAATGCCAAATGAGGAGATTGTTGGCATTGCTGGTAAGGATGAAACCAATAAAGAGACCAATGGTAATAATCAATAGTATTGTCATTGACCTATCTATGATAACAATGTCCAAATGCTAGGGATTCAGTGACATAGTGATGAGAAAAGTGAAGTCCAAAAATGCACTTGAGAATTGTACTCGGCGTAGTACTAATTGTTCAGAGTTGGTGACCAATTAAGACAATGACCAGAGAGGTGACCAGTGAAGACAATAGAGTACTTGGCATAGGACTAACTGTTCATAGTTGGTGACCGGTGAAAATAATGACCAGAGAAGTGATCGGTGTAGACAAAGAATATAGAAGTGACTCATGAAGACAAAGACTAGAACACTGCATAAGGAAAGGTGTAAAATGGCCTACAGGGATCATTAAGATATCATTGAGACCAATGTATGTCTATTATTTGTTGAGACTGGTGAAAGGCATAGTTGACCAAAGAAGATGGTTTTAGTTAACAGATATCAAAGGAGATTCTTTGACTATTTTTTGTTGCACAAATCATGGAGCATTTTCTATTAAGGGAAAGTATGTGACACGCATCTGATGTTTCCTTTAAAGATCGAAACACAACTAGATGGCATATTCATGGATGATTTTCTATTAAGGGAAAGTATGTTACACACATCTGATGTTTCCTTTAAAGACTGAAACACGATTGGATGGTGGATTCATGAAGGATTTTCTATCAAGGAAAAGTATGTGACATCTCTGATTTTTCCTTTAAAGACTGAAACATGAGTGAATGGTGGTTTCATAAGAGATCTTCATGGGGATCACAATGAAAAAGAGCGGGAAGATCTTTTGAAATTGGATTTGAGTGGTCTATGCTTCCTTCTCTCAACTATACAATTATCCTACACTTTGCAAGAAGTGTATATATTCTTCAGTTAGCTAAGAGAATCATTTTCCATCATTTTGCTAAGAAGAAAGAGTGAAACAGTACACTGATCAAAGCTACTACAAAAGAAAGGGAAAAGAAAAAGAGAAGAAGAAAATGAAGAGAGTGTGCAAGGAAGCATAGTAACTTGAGGAGAGCATACCAATGGTTTCTGGTGGTGACTCTCAGTGAGTGAAACAGTGATCTTATCAGGCTCTTCAAAGCCATTCAAAAGATCAACCTTTCTATCACTCTCCAACAATTGCAATATCCAAATCCCAGTATCTGGGTGGACATTAATTGTTCCCTTGTACTAAATCCTTTAACCGGGTGACATCTAGTTGATGTTTTAAAGTCCTCTAAAAAGGAATTCTTTAACATTCCTTATTCAAAATTGTTTAACCAGGTCGCACCTAACATTGCATTTGTAATCCTTTAACATGGAAGTATCTTCACAGGGCGTACTCTAGAAGAGTGCAAAATTTGTGAGTTCCAACTCACACCGTGGTTTTCTCCCAATTTGGGTTTCCACATGATATATCTAGTGTTCTATGCTGCTATGATTTTGTGTTGTTTATTTCCTTTATAGGATATGTTTTGCATGCAGTAATAGTTAGTTGATGGGTAAGTGCACAAAGATAGGGGACCAAAAATAGGGTATAAGATGCCACTTTTTTCCTGAAATCAGCAAACTCTAAACTCCAACAAGAAATTGAAGATAGTTAGACTCAAAATTTTAAGATGCGACAAAAATAAGAGTTGTAATACTCTGAATCTAGTTCCTAAACTACTAACTTATTTTGAAAATGGTGCAGATTAAAGCCCTCAAAAAGGGGAAGCACAAAAAGTGGTCCTATTTTTTGTCAAAAAACATAACATAGCGTCTGGTGTGCTCCCCCTAAAATGTTGACTTTTTTTTTGAATTTTTTTAATCTCTCCAGTGACAAGTTAGCTAACACCACGTACTTTATCCCAAAATTTTTTGGTAATTTTTTGATGAATGTATAATTTTTGATGAATTTATGAAGTGCACACATCCTAAAAATATGAAATTTTTGTGTGGTCCCCCTAGAAATCATTTAAAACTAATAAAAAGTAAAAATTTTATTTTTTTCAAAGTGTGTAGAATGGAGTCTAGTTTCTAAAAATGTAACTTGTTGCAAAATTCGATGAATGAGCCAAAATCTATGCTCAAAATACTACATGTTGGTTTTTTACAAAAAATGGACATACACACAAAAGAAATTAGAGTTGAAAAACTTAACATAATCAAAATTAAAAATAAATTATATGCTTAGATAGCTAACAGAGAGATCTACAATATCAAGTCATCTAATTTTTACATTCTTGAGCCACGAGTAAACCTGACGAGGAACACACAAAAAAAATGACATTTTTTTGTATGTCTGCTGGAAAACACATCTCAGGCCTATTTCAATCATCCAAGCCTTAGGATTGGTAAATTCCAATGCCTTATAAAGCATGCATGCCCTATAGGGTGATCACACTATTAAAATCTATGACTTTCATAGGGCGTGTGCCCTATGAAAGTTATAGATTTAATAGTGCTCTTGTCCTATAGGGCGTGCACCCTATTTAAGACATAGATTTAAATAGAGATGAGAAATAGTTAGAGTGAGAGGAAGAGAGAGATAGAGGGAGAGAGAGAGCACTCTCTCTCTCTCTCTCTCTCTCTCTCTCTCTCTCTCTCCCTCCCCATACTCTCTCTCTCTACACTTTCCTATCCTCTATATTTTCCTTACCATCTTTCACCCCCTCTCTCTCTCTCTCACACACACACACACACATGCTCTCTCCCACCTCTCTCTCTCTCTCTCTCTCATCACCCCCCTCTCTCTCTTTGTCTCCAGCTTCCTACCCTCTATATTTTCCCTCATTACCCTCTTTCACCCCCTCTCTCTCTCTCACACACATATGATCTCTCTCACCTTCCTACCCTAGATATTCCTCTCTCTCTCTCTCTACTTCTCTCACTCTCCTTCCCCTTCTCTCCTACTCTCTCCATTCTCTCCCCCTCTCTACTTCTCTCTCTCTCTCTCTCATCCCTTTTTCTTATTTTGCATAGGGTGCACGCCCTATTTAACAATATGCATAACACTTTTTTGTTTTGTATAGGGTGCACACCCTATAGCGCACTTGCGCTATGTATTTAACTAAAACAAACAGTCTTCTTTGCCAAGGATCTCGTGAAAGAGGCCCACTTTTTCTATATGTAGTTTGAGTTCTGTGTGTTATCCGACAAGTATTCACTTTTCATGGTGTTGATAGTGACAAAGAAGCATATTCTATCAATTTGCACCATCTTTTTGTTTAAAAATCAACATTGAATTGTGAAAGTCAATTATTATCACCGAAATTTATCGATTGAGGTAAGTTTTTTATTTTTTTACATGTCAAATGTGAATAAAGAGTGTTTTGGTTTATAATTGGTATGATATAGACTTGTTCAATACATAATTTGATATAATTTTAATAAATTTATATTATAATTTTTCATATTGTAAGAGGTTTATATTATAATTTGACTTATTGTTTTACATTTATATTATATTTTTAAATTGTAATCAATTCATATGTAGAAATCATCATCATGCTAAGGAAACGAGCAAAGAATTTAACACCGGAAGAGCATGAAAGAGACAAAGAGAAGAAAAGGGAAAGAATGAGACAACTTCGTGAACAAAAAAAATTAGATACCATACAAGAAGATTTTTCTTTGGATGAGGAACATGAAACATCAATACAAAGTAAGAGAGAATTGAAATTGCAAACAAAAAGACAACGAATGAGAAACTTGCCTGCAACAAGATAATTGAATTATGAAGATGCGGGGACATCATCATCCAATGTTGGAGGCACACCATTGTCTACTTCCGAAGGTGTGGGCACACCCTTGTATCATGTTGAAGGCACACCATTGTCTACATCCCAAAGTGGAGGTACACAATTGTATCATGTTGAAGGCACACCATTATCTACATCCCAAGGTGTAGACACAACATCATCTCATGTTGAAGGCACACCATTATCTACATCCCAAAGTGTAGGAACAACATCATCTCATGTTGAAGGCACTCAAGATGGTACACAATTTACACATAATATTTTTGATGCTCCTAAAATTATTTATAAAAAGCCAAAATATTTGATTGATATTGATACTAACATTTTGCAAGCAATGCCTGACAATATTCCCAAGCATACTTGTCAAAGAAATGTTAATTGTATTTGGAGATCATTTTTTGAGAATTTAAACATGACAGGAAGATGTCAACTATTTGTTGAAATGATGAAAAATCTAAAATTTAGGCCCATCATGAAGATTCTTGGGCTAAGAATGATGGATAAGTCAAGTGAAAAATCTATTGTAAAGAATCTAATGACTGCATATGAGAGTGTGGGTTCTACATCACATATGAAAGATAGTAATGTCACATGAAGTGTACTTACATCAATGATAGTAAGCACTCAAATGAAGAAATCTTGACTCGTTAGAAAGATAAGCAAAACATTGAAAATAAGTAGAAAGTCTCTAATGAGAGCCTTGGGAAGGCGTCAAAGAGTGAAAGATCCAAATAGAAATGAGTTATGGGCATTCTCTGGTAGACTACCGTGAAAAGATAAAGCAATTGTTGAATCTTTGAAATCTTTGATTGAAAATTTTTGGAAGAATAATACACGGGTATCTCCTAATCAAAGAGATGTTGTAAGGAGGATTGGTAGTCAAATTCGTGTTCCACATCTAAAACATTTTTTGAATTCAACTCAAACACAATTCTTTGCGAAATTTATGCATATGTATCCTCAAATTAAAATTAGTCAAATATATTTTGAAATGTGTAAACCTTTTTATATGAAGATAAATCACACAGACACAACTTGTTGTTGTAGGGTACATATTGAATTTTCTAACCATTTTAAAGTTTATAGGAATATATGTGTAGATTTGCACTCTAACAATGTTTGGTGGGATTGTAACATAAATGTCCCACCTAGATCTTCAATGGAATTAATATGTACCATTTTATGTGAAAGAGTGGATGGTCAACAATTTTACAAGCTCTCATGATTGAATGGTACATGCATAGATTGTGGAGGTTTGCGACGTTTGCCAATTTTTAACATATGGAGAGTATGCATGCAATCAATAATGAAATAGTGGAATTTGGAAAATATAAGACTGTGACATACAATCTAAAAGATAGAAAAGAGGCTAAAAGATGTGATTTAGTAATTGAAAAAATTCCAATGTATTAGTTCATGGACATTTTTTGTAAAAAAA
The DNA here is from genome assembly GCA_027943335.1 of Chamaecyparis obtusa. NCBI lineage: Eukaryota > Viridiplantae > Streptophyta > Pinopsida > Cupressales > Cupressaceae > Chamaecyparis > Chamaecyparis obtusa. Next base: position 230,526 of record BSBK01004188.1, on the reverse strand, counting down.
TTATTTATGAGTATGCAAGGCATACACATAGAGCGTGATGGTTGGATATGCAATTCAAGTTGTGCAAGGAAACATTCCCACTTGATACCATTGTTTCAGTTGTGGAATTTTCAGAGAACTACACACTACAACGATAGAATGAGGTGCAAGCAAAGTATTACAACTCTCAACAGGTTGCTATATTTGTTCATATAGCATTCATGCATGCACTAGACACTATAGAGGAGAACAAGAAGATATTGAGGGAGTATCATTTTTATATCAACGATGATCTCTCACATTCTATAGAGTTTGTACATGGTTTCTTTCAACTATTTTATGGTCATTTGGCAAACAAGGGTATAAAATATCATTGACATATCATATGGTAAGATAATTGTGCATCATAATTCAATAATTCTCGGATGTTTTATTGGTTGTACAAGATGCATAAGATTAATGGAATTCAATATATGTGAAATTTCATAGAGGCTAGTCATGGAAAGGGAGAGCACGATGGCGTAGGTGCATGTATTAAAAGAGCCTTAGCACATGAAGAATTAAAGTACAAAGAGAAAGCAACATTTTTAGATGCGGCATGTATTGTCTAGTGGTATAATGCTACAATGGGTCAAGGTAATGAAGGTGAGTCTATGGTTCGTAGATTTTTTTGGTTTATGGATGAAACTAACATTGCACCATATGAGGATTGTTGTACATTGATAGGATCGAGTGAGCTACACTCTTTTAGAAGTTGTAATGAAGGTTCATGGAGTATCCACACATGACATATGGCATGCTTTTGTTCATCATGTGTAGATGAAGATTGGGATGGGTGTGAGTCAAAGGAATGGGTTGACAAATGGTATACACGTATTTTGAGTCCACTTGCCTCCTATCATCCCCATGAATCACTACAACTGATAGAAATGGAATCATCCATTGACTTTGATCTCTTATCTGATATTGTACAACCAGGTAAAATTTTCCACATACAAATAATCTCAAATTTAGTACTTTATCATAAATATTTAGTAAACTAATGTTGTCATTATGTTTATATCATTACATGCCATGTTTTTGTTGTTATTACACCTAAAGACAATGTAGAAGGGACAAATTATTATTTGTGTCATTCTGTTGAGGCAAAAAATAAATTGGATCACTCGGTTATCGATGGTGAAGAATTAGAATACCCTATAGGAGCAGTGGTTGTAACTGGTACATGGATTAGATGGTATGCTATGAAGAACCCTAGGTTGTGGTTGTTCAAGGATTGGGAGACACACATAAAGATTCTTCATTATTCAAACCTCATCGTTGCATCAAATGTCCACTTGATCAGATATGGGGGAAGACCGCATAATAAAATTCTTTGGAAGGTTCATGAGTCAGACCACAGAGCAATACTTGAGACAATTAAGGGTAGGGAAGACCCAATTGGTTCATTGGACTAAATGGAGATACAAAATATTGTAACATGTCAAATTTATATAGCACTGTAAATTAGGTGGACTATAAATTGCTCATGCATTACCCCATATATATAACAGGAATTTTGTAAGATTTAATGACAACCTTTCTCTTCTATTTTTTGGGCAATACTGGAAGGTTTTCTCTACCTAGATCTTTCCTCCAGTGCTCCTATTGAGCTGAGTTGTAAAAATATTTCTCATTATTAATAAAAAAAACTGTATGTTGTTATGCTAATGACTTGTAGGCACATAATACTTGGAAGGCCATGGAAGAGCCTTAAGGAACCAAATCAATTCAAGGATGCACTATCTCATTTCCTTTCCAAGTTCTCCCTCTTTGAAATGGAAGGTTTACATTTCGGTTTATCTAGATAGGCCCATTTTAACATAAACCCAAGCCAAAACCAACTTCTAAACAAGTTTTCCATAAACACCATGTACAAAAAACCTAAAATCTTCCAAAAAACTAACCTAGAGAAGTAGGAAACTTGGTAACAGCCTTACTTCCTTCAAAAGTAGCATGCCTAGCCATCTCTCTAGGTAGAACAAACTTGACAGCAGTCTCAATTTCTCTGGAGGAAAGTGTCATGTGATCTTGTTATATTTTAGTAGAGAAGCAGCCTTAGGAGTAATCTTATCAAAAATATCAATCATGAAGCTCTCCATGATATCCATGGCAGCACTAGATATTCCCTTGCAGGGATGCACTTGTTTCAACACCTTGTATATAAACCTTTTGTAACTTCCTACACTTCTCTTCCTCTTCTTCTTCTTATTTTCAGATTTCATTGCTTTGACTGTTGAATCCTTTGTGGGCTTGAACATCACTTTCTTTTCTTTTCTTAGATTTTGAGAATCCTTTACTTCATTCTCTCCTTTCATACCATCTTCTTTAAGACTCCACACCTTAGGTTTCCTTTAGCAACTCCATATCCACCATATAAAAAAAGTTCTTAGTTAATGCTTGTTTAAGCTTGCCAATTGGTTCCATCAACCAAATTCTTGATCACCTCTTCAAATGGTGATCAAAGTATTTGAATACCCTTTTTCAAGTTGCATAACATATGTCAAAACAAAGACTATGTGTTTTGGAACATCACACCTTAAAATTGTTGATTCATGTTTCCCAACTAGGCCTAATAGGCTCAATTAACAAAGAAGCCCTATTAAGGACTCATTCCCAGACCTTTCCAATTTCAATAGTATCTTAAAATGACTCTAATTAGAGGATTCTACCATCAATTTGAATATTTGACACTTCTAGATGTAAAAGCCCCAAATTTGTCCCAAAACCCCCTAGAAACTAGGGCTCGCCCAATGTCTCATCTCCCAGCACCATAAAGATTGAACCAAAGTTGATTCATCATCATTTGACCATCCTATTATGGATTCATGCATAAAATACCCCCCTCCAAAGGCTAGAACATCTACTATTGTACCCTTGCACCAATTTCATGACCCTTATGCACCCTTCAAACTCATCAAACTCCTTCAATCACTCTCAACTTGCAAAATCTTCTTCTTTCCTATATTACCAATGTTATAATACTAAGTTAAAAGGTTTTGATCCATCCCCAAGTGACAAAAAATACATAAAGGGGATGGATCAATGAATTGCTCTGTCTAGTAGCCCTGCAATGAAGGAAAATGCCACGTATCTCTAAAACTTTCCAAAGGAATAATAAAAAAAATTAATTTTTTGAGTACCCTTTTCTTAGTAAATTTTCATATCCAAAGGAAATATATGGTTTCTTTGGAGCGTGTACTGCTACTCACCCCTATGGCTCCAAAAATGCATGCAAAGTGAGTGATTTAACAAAGGAACTATATGAAATAATTAACCCCAAGACTTCAAACTATAGAAAGTGTCTTATTATGTCATAAAACCTCTAAGTACCAAAGGAATTATACTCAGACCTCCTATAACCCCAAAAAACCCTAAATTTGGTCTCTTCAAACCCTTAAACCAAGGGTTTCTCAAATTGGTGACCTCCAATCACTTCCAGGTTCAAAGGGTTATTGATTAACCTTTAAATGAACAATATAAGATGATCCAAATCATTAGATATCCCTATCCTTAAGACCAATCTTCTGGTTCTATACCCTTGCCATGAAATTCAATGTATTTTCCACCATTTGTTGACTGTGATCACTTCTTCTTTCACTTGTCTGCACACCAAAGAATTAGATTTGTATTGTACATGTTAGATATGCTCATTCCATGAAAGTTAGGCCTTTACTTTCATGGGATGGTGCTCAACTTTATTGGATTCCAATCAAAATAGTCACTTAGGAACCCCAAACCGTGACAGTGCTGAAAATAGTGATTTAAAATCTGATTCAAATCAATGCAAGACATACATACCACATTTTTGTATGTAGTACCACTAGCTTCAATAATCTAGTCGGCTTCCTCTACTAAGGCACGAAGAACTTCATTAATGTCTGCTCTAGGAGGAAGATTATAATTTCCATTTTTCCGCAAGCCCTGAAATTTTTTTGTCATTATCGCTTTCCACCTCCGCTCTCTCAATTTAGTCCTCTCCCTCTCCATTGCACTCAGCTTAGCCATCCTTACCTACTCTTTAACAATTATTCTCCAAAATTTGTATACAAAGGCATCCTATAGGAAAAAATGAAAATTTTCCCAGAGAATATCCACAATTCGTATACAAAAGCATCATACAAGAAAAATGACAAAAAATTAATAGCTAAAAGGTAAAATTTATCATTAACGCCAACAGTACCAAGGTCATACCCGCTCTCAAATCCTGGCCTATGATGTGCAAAATGAGAAAAGCAAGTGAAATGAAAGGGAAGTATGGATCAAATAGCAAAGGTGCATCAAATCGAATCAATATCATAATAAATGTAGAAAATACTATTATAGACAAAAATATTTGCATATTAATTCATTACACCTTTCTCGAGCTTCTATACCTTGCTATGATTAGATGGTGATAGTGTGATGCCATGTATCCATACAACTTTTGACCAATTGAGGAAGCAAAAAATAAGTGAATAAGCAATTGGCTACTAGCCATAGAGAAATTACAAAGACTTTGAAAAAAAAATATTCTTTCTTGATGCAGTCCAAGATTCTAAATATTAATTTGAACTCATTTGATGTGGTTGTATATGATATGTAGGCTGTACTTTACAAAGTGTTTTATGTAGGCTGTATATTAATTTGAACTAATGCTTCTAGTGAATCTAAATTTAGTTGTTATAAAGATGAGATGTTAGTGAATGACTTCTTGCTAATACTACTCTTCCACTAGATCCAAATTTCAACCCTTTTGTGGATCTATAGGCTCAATCGCGAGCCCACAGGATTGGACAAGAGAAAACTGTCATTGTATATCAATTGATTACAAAATGTTCAGTTGAGGAGAAAATATTGCAACGATCAAGAAGAAAATTGGCTATGGAAAATCTAGTTATGAATTTTGTTAAGAATGAAACTATTAAGGAATTGCATGATATATTACTCAACGGTGCAAGGAATATTCTTGATGAATATGGGATTGCAACTATGTCTATTCAATATATAGAGGAAGATATAGAAAATCTTCTTAATAGAGAGATTAATGTGAGAGAAAAGGACATGTCAAAAGAAAATGGTTATCTTGGTGCCATCCAAGGTATGCCAATTACTTAGGACGAAGAGACAAAGCCCACAATTAATGGGAAAGAGTGGGAAGAGCTTCTTGGACCCATGATAGAAGTTACATATAAGGAGGAAGAGCTAGGAAGGGGAAAGCAATAAAGGAAAGAAGTAAGATATGCGTGTGAGCCTATGTCAGATGATGTTGATGAGTACTCACCATCTGCTAGTAGCTCAAGTAGTGACATAAACTGTTCAGTGCACATGTACACTGACACAAAAAATTCAGATAGAGAAGTAACAAGTGTTGTGGAATTATCCACAGAGCAATGTGAAATGAAGCCTCAAATTGGTTCATTAGCAGGCAAATAATTTGGTCATGCACTTCATTCTAGCACCACAAATATTTCTATTAGAAATGCCTATTCGTCAATGGCCTTGCATTTACGGGACTTGGGAAACCAGGTTACTCATGTTGGGCATTATCCCTCAAATGTAAGCTCATTTCCACCTTTGGCAAGGCAGTTTCACTCCTCATTTTACAACAAAGGGAAGCCATCTATGGTCCAAGGTTTTAATTCAGCTGACAAGTGGAGAGCTTCTCAAGGTACTAATCTCTTTCGTAGAGAAGTTCCCGATTCATCTCAAGGTTCTTATTTAGGTGACCAACTCCTTGGAGGTCCACAAATAGACCCATTGATTTCCCAAATTGGTAAAAGGGTAGATGAAATTTTGGAAAGAGTATCCCAATTGAAGAGAAATGGAAATTCCAATGAGGATAAAGTTATTGCAGATCCAATGGGTGTATCTCCTCCACTAAAAAATATAACTGCTTCCAGAGACTTGAGTTTAAATGGAGACTGTTTGTTCCCAAACATGCCCCAGTCGAGCAGATGAACTGGATGTTGCTTGAGTAAAGAAGATAGTGGTTTATTAAAGCATCTGCATTATCCCACTTGCTATCAGTTACTACTTTTTGAGCGGCTTGCCAACTGCTTCTGTGTGGGATTTTTGTAATATACAATGTCCTCATGCAAGTACATGCCAATTTTTGTAAACATTCTCTGTTGTAAAGGGTTAGTGAGCAATATCAGTTAGGAAACCATTTTTCTCCCATTACATGGAAGAAATGCCTAGATTCACTTTGTCGGTATCAATAGGCAGCAAGATGAGGGAAGAAATATTTGTGAAGAGGAAGTACAAATGTTACTATCCAAAACCATTCAGAGAGTAATATTCTTCTCCTGATTGTAATAAGAAACTCAAAATGCAGAAGAGGACAAATAGTTGGGGCATTTATTTCCTATGACCTATGTCAATTTTTGTTCAATTCCTATTGATGATATTCTCAATGTGTAAAAATAAACTGATGTGTTATTTTAAAATGGTGTTGACTGAAATTTATGAACATATGTCAAATATCCATTTTTTCTAGAATTTGAAATAGAACCAGTGGTAATATAATCAAATTTGTGAATTTCACATCCAATCATTGGATGTTAATCAAAAGTACAACAGACTAATGTTTTTGAATATTTTTGGTTATATAATCAAATTTGTGAATTTCACATCCAACCGTCATTCGTAGCATTGATCCGTCTATTCCAAAAGCTTCAAATGGCCAGGTAAACACTAGTGGAAACCTCATTTGTCACGCACAGTCATTCGATCACGGCCGAAAACTCTGGGTTGAAGTTTTCCTCAAGGTCTCTTAAGCATGAAATCAATGATCTTTGTGGGGTCATATCTTGGAGCTCATGAAAGGTAGAATTGATCCGTCAGTTGCTATGGGACCATGTTTCCTAGACCTTCAAAAGCCTATCTTAGTTTTAAGAGATTCAACTTCATTTAAATTTGACAAAACATTCTCAGTTGATATCAAAAGTCATAGTGTTCCTTAGTTCAAACAACCAACGTTGCGTATCCTTCCAATCGTCGTTCGTAGAAATGATCCGTTTATTCCAACAACTCCGAATGACCAGATAAACGCTAGTGGCAACCTCATTTGCCATGCACAATCATTCGATCCCTGCCGATGACTTGATGCGAGGGCATCCTCGGTGTAAGAGCAATCTTGCATCACCCAAAAATATTTATGTTTGCTTTTCAATAAAAGCTATCTTGTGCAGAGTTGCTATTTATGGAAACTTACTATTTTTAGTAAGTTGGTCTTATGATCTCAGAATGTTTTGATTTCACAGTTGGAGGTTCATCCTTGTCATTTCAGCCTACCAGTTGAGTTTCATTGCCACATTATTAGTATTGGTGAAGTTATTGAGGTTTTTGGGTACGAAATCTTTTAGGTCAATTTTGAAGGCCTTAGAGGCTCCAGATCGTGATCGACCCCTGGCTGACTGGCGCTAGCGCATGTCAGGTACTATAGATTTCATCATGGCATTTCTGAAAAGTGGTTACAATAGAAAAACAAAGCTACGGTTAAAAAGTTATGGCCTCCGAAAGTTGGGCTACCTAAAAGCATATTTTGTATTTCTTTTAAGCTGACCCTATTGTAAAAAATTATGAAAATAAAATAATTCTATGTACAGTCGGCCTTAAAGGCTAAATTTTTGGAACCTTCTCGGGTGGTGGAAATTGCCTATATAAAGAAGGCCCGTAGTGTTGTCTAGGTAGTTCTGGGTAGTAGATCTAGGTATTGATTTGAGGCTTTGTCCTATAGAATATTGTAAGGGAATGCCCATGTGGCTTTGCATATTGTAATTCTGAAAATTTATAATTCCACATTTGTGGAGATAATAAGAAGCCCATTTTATGTTTTTGCATATTATTGTTGTTTCTCTATTTCTGTTATGTGTTTGTGGTATTAAGGGGAGCACCTTTCATCAAGTGGTATCAGAGTAGGAGTTCCTGAGTGTGTAAATAGATTACCGACTGTGAGACAGTTTGCACCAGGACCATGGTTAAGGTTTTAGCGCGCATCGCGATAATGCCTCCATGAAGGGAACGTAGCAGAAGAGCTCGTGTTGTAACACCTGAGGTTAGAGCACTCCAAAGACAAGTGCGAGCATTGCAAGAAGAGATTCGCAGAGGAATGAATCTTAATGTCAAAGATGAAAGTAAGGATGAAGCCAAAGAAGGAAATGATGATTAAGAAGAAGAAGGCGAAATTTTGAATCAAGAAGAAGAAAGACTTTTTCGAGCCATTTCTAAGATTAGGAAAAGACCTAAGATCGAGGTTCCTGCATTTTCAAAAAATCTTAACACAGAAGAATTGATCGACTGGATCAATGAATGTGAAAAATATTTTGAGTATGAAGATATTGAAGATCCTGATAGGATCAAATTTCCAAAGGCTAGACTGAAAGGTCATGCGAAGATCTGGTGGCAAGAGATTCAATTGGAGTGAAACAGAAGAAGAAAAGATAAAATCACAAGATGAAACCGGATGGTGGATAAATTGAAGTGACAGTTCATCCCTGTTGATTATGAGCTTGACCTACTGAAGAAAATACAAAGTTTGAAGCAAGCAGGACAATCTGTTCAGGAGTATATAGAGGAGTTCTGTCGAATCCTCATCAGAACAGGCCATGCGAAAGTTGATAAGGAGAAAGTTGTTCGTTACCTTAATGGGTTGAGACCAAGCATTCGGGAGGAACTGAATCTGGTTCGAATGAATAGTATTGAAAAGGCATACCAGTTTGCCCTAAAAGTAGAGGAAAAACTGAACTAGAAGTTCAAGAGCAGATAAAATGGAAGAGGTCGCAGTGGACAATCTGGTGGACAGTCATATGAAGGTCGAAAGGAAGATCCAAAAAAGAAGGATGAGGCCAGTAGCGGTGAAAATCAGAGAGGAAACAATTCCAATCATTTCCAAAATCAGAACAATAGAGATTAGAGAGGAAGAGGACAAGGTTCAGGAAGAGGAGGCTTCTGTGGAACATATTTTCACTGTGGAGAAGAAGGTCATAGGGTATTTGAATGTCCTCAATGCCAACGAAAGATGGATAGGAGGAATGAAGACCAGACCAGAGTTGCACATGTAGATGAAGATGCCAGATCATCAAATTCTGAAGATGCTGAAAGAGGAGAAATGTTGATTAACAGAAGAGTCCTGTTGAGTGGTGAGAATGAACCTGAACAAAGGAGGAGCTTGTTTTGCACTAGATGCAAGTATGAGGGTAAATGTTGTGATGTGATTATTGATAGTGGAAGTACTGATAATTTGGTGTCAGAAGAGATGGTGAAAAAGTTGAAGCTCAAGAGATAGAAACACCCACATCTATATCAGATTGCCTGGGTGTAGGATGACCACAAGGTCATGGTCAGTGAACAGTGACTAGTAAAGTTCAAAATTGGTGGGTACCATGATGAGGTACTATGTGATATCATACCTATGGATGCATGTCACATGTTGTTGGGTAGGCCGTGACAATTTGACAGATGTGCTGTACACGATGGTCGTGCGAATACCTATTCCTAGACAAAGGATGGAGTGCGACATAAGCTAAAGCCATTGAAGGAGACCGAAAAAAAGGTATGTGGTAATGCGAGAATAACTTTTGTTGATGGAAGAAAATTCTTAGATGGTATGAGATATGAGCATGTGTGTTTTGCTTTAATTCCAAAAGTTGGTAAAGAGGAAGTAGAGGATGTACCTATAGAGGTTGTAGATTTGTTGAATGAGTTTCAGGATATTGTATCTGATAATGTACCTGATGGATTACCACTGGTAAGGAAGATCAATTATCATATGGATTTGATTTCAAGAGCCAGTTTGCCAAACAAGCCAGCACACAAAATGATAAAGGGCCAAACCACCCTTACCAACTCATAACCAAAGACATAACAACATGGAGACAAAGAGAAGACAAAATACTTTACAAAGCATACATTAATACTTGAAAATTATTACAACTTGAGAGATCTTACAACATGAGAGATCTTACATCTTCAAAACTTACAATCGAAGAGCTTACAATCCCTAAGCTTCTTCCCAAATACAAGATTCTACAATTTGAGAGCTTCTTCTCCAATAGGAGATTCTACAACTTGAGAACTTGTTTATGAATGCTCCTATGCCTTCTTTATATAGGCACTTCCCACCCAAAATATTACAACACAACCAATGTGAGATAAAAGATAGATGCAACTACCTTGATAAAAAATATTAAATACCCACCCAATTAATATTAAGCACCACCATGTGTGCCAATAAGAAAATATAAAAGTGTAACTATCTAGCTACAAATATTAAATGCAAGAACTTTCTACAAATTTTTAAAATGCCACCTACACGCCTCGATAAATGAAATAATTTTTTTAAATTTAATTTAATTTAATTTTTTTTCCTTTCCACCTATGCACCTTGGTAAATGAAATTTTTTTATTTTTATTTTTCTTCTCTTTTTTATTTTTTTATTTTTATTTTTTTTAATCTTCTCTTTTTTTATCTTTTTTTTTTCTTCTTTTTTTTTTTTTTCTCTTTTCTTTTTCATTTTTTTTTGTCACTTTCTCTCTTCTCCATTTTTTTTTGTCATGCCCCTTTTATTTTGTGATGCAAGATGCTCTTCCATCAGACACCCAAGGTAGGAAAAATTTTGTAGATATCGATTCACAAAATAAAGTAGCCGCTGCTGATATATATATATTTTCTTCTCTTCCGACACATTTCTGGAACAAGTATTCATTGCCGATATATTTCATTTTTCTTTCTTTTCCAACACCTAACTGGAACAAGTATATGTTGCCGACAATACTCCTCTGCAATCATCTTCGTCCATTTGTAACTCTCATTCTCCTCTAAACTTTTAAGATCTAATACATATGTAGTAAACTCTGTAATACCATACAAATCTTCTTTTGCATACCAAACATCACTTGCAAAGTCCTCATATAAACCATAACCATTATCTTTCAAATCCATCTCAAAGTTAGCATTCCACGATTTATAAAAAATTACCTCTTTCACATTTTCATCTTTGTTTTCTTCTTTCGTGTCTTCAACAAGGCATGTAACTTCTTTCTTTATTTGACTTCCAGCCAAGGTATTCCACTCTTCCTCTATTGTGGCAATCTTTATTATCAAATCATCTTTATCAACTTCAAGTTCACAAATCTTTTCATCTTCATGCTCTTCCTCTTTTTTTGTATCATTTTCATGATACTCCACTGTAACTTCTTTCTTTCTTGCATCCAAAAAATTATGATCATCTCTTTGAATCTCTCTTCTCTTTTTCAATTCCGCTTCTAATTCATCCACTTGCTTATTCAAATCCAGTATTGCAACTCTTGTCTTTTCTTGATATCTCTCTTTAATCTTCTCAAGTTTAAGAATTCTAAGAATCCATCCAATCACAAAAGTTATTTTCTTCTTTCTCTTCTCCATATTCGCATCTTCTTAAAGAAAATTTCACCCAACCCAAGGTCCTGGTGCAAACTGCCTCACATTCGGTGATTTGTCTACACACTTAAGAACTCCCTGCTCTGATACCACTGATGAAGGGCAAAACCACCTTTACCAACTCAAAACCAAAGACATAACAACATGGAGATAAGGAGAAGATAAAATACTTTACAAAGCATACATTAATACTTGAAAATCATTACAACTTGAGAGATCTTACAACATGAGAGATCTTACATCCTCAAAACTTACAATCAAAGAGGTTACAATCCCTAAGCTTCTTCCCAAATACAAGATCCTACAACTTGAGAGCTTCTTCTCCAATAGGAGATTCTACAACTTGAGAACTTGCTTACGAATGTTCCTATGCCTTCTTTATATAGGCACTTCCCACCCAAGATATTACAACACAACCAATGTGGGATAAAAGATAGATGCAATTACCTTGATAAAAAATATTAAATACCCACCTAATTAATATTAAACACCACCATGTGGGCCAATTACAAAATTAAATTTTCTTTGTGGGCCAATAAGAAATTATAAAGGTGTAACTATCTAGCTACAAATATTAAATGCAAGAATTTTCTACAAATTTTTAAAATGCCACCTACACGCCTCGATAAATGAAATAATTTTTTTTAATTTTATTTAATTTTATTTTTTTTCCTTCCCACCTATGCACCTTGGTAAATGAAATTTTTTAATTTTTTTTTTCTTCTTGTCTCTATTTTTTTTTTTTATCTTCTCTTTTTTTTAATCTTTTTTTCTTTTTCATTTTTTTTGTCACTTTCTCTCTCCATTTTTTTTGTCATGCCCCTTTTATTTTGTGATGCAAGATGCTCCTGCATCACAGAATGACACCAACAAAAAGTGAAGAGTTGAACAGACAAGTACATGAGTTGTTACAGAAGGGATTGATTCGGGAGAGCCTGAGTCTATGTGCTGTACCAACATTAATAGCACCAAAGAAGAATGAATAATGGAGGATGTGTATAGATTCCAAAGTAATAAACAAGATCATAATCAAGTATGGGTTTTCATTTCTATGAATGGATGATATTATGGATTGTTTGAGTGGAGCTGAGTATTTCTTAAAGATAGATCTGAAGAGTGGATATCACCAGATTTGGATCAGAGAAGGAGATGAATGGAAAACTTCCTTTAAGACAAAGGAAGGACTGTATGAGTGGTTAGTCATGCCTTTTGGGCTAACCAATGCACTGAGCACTTTCATGTGGCTCATGAACAAGGTTCTGAAAGAATTTTTAGGTAAGTTTGTCATTGTCTATCTAGATGATATTTTGATCTTTAGTAAGACATTGGAAGAGCATATGATGCATGTTCATATGGTGTTTGAGAAGTTAAGAGACACTAATACAATTGGGGTGAAATTGCGACGGCAATTTGCGACGGCAGGCAAATGTCATGCGGTTTTGGCTTTTTTTTTTCAAATATAGCCCGACACCATCGCAATTTGCGACGACAATACATTTGGCACTGTCGCAATTGCGACGTTGTCAGGATATAAGCACAAAATTAAAAAGGAACGTTGTCATTTGTGTTTTCAACAGTGCCGTAACCCTCCGCGAAATCACATCAGGATATAAGGGCAAAAAAAATAAGAACGTTGTCATTTGTGTTTTCAACAGCGCCGTAACCCTCCGCGAAATCACATCGGGATATAAGGGCAAAAAAAACAAGAACGTTGTCATTTGTGTTTTCAACAGCGCCGTAACCCTCCGCGAAATCACAGCTACAATTTCTGAGTACGTTGGGTTTATTTTTCTTTTGTCATTATTATGTAATCTGGTATTCAGCTGTTAGAGAGCTAAAATACCCAGAAATGAGGACATATCTATGTTGAATTTATTGTTAGCGGCTTTGGTTATTTAGAAGTTTAATTTTATTTGTTCATCTTTCAAGCACAAACATTTTGTGGACCGTAACGTCTTCATTGTTTCGGGTATGCAGTGAAACATCCCTAACTTGCAATTGCGATGTTGTCGGGATATAAGGGCAAAAAAAAAAAGGAACGTTGTCATTTATGTTTTCAACAGCACTGTAACCCTCCGCGAAATCACATCGGGATATAAGGGAAAAAAAACAAGAACGTTGTCATTTGTGTTTTCAACAGCGCCGAGAGAGATTCCCTCCGCGAAATCACATCTACAATTTCTAAGTACGTTGGGTTTATTTTTCTTTTGTCATTATTATGTAATCTGGTATTCAGCTGTTAGAGAGCTAAAATACCCAGAAATGAGGACATATCTGTGTTGAATTTATTGTTAGCGGCTTTGGTTATTTAGAAGTTTAATTTTATTTGTTCATCTTTCAAGCACAAACGTTTTGTGGACTGTAATGTCTTCATTGTTTCGGGTATGCAATGAAACAGCCCTAACTTATGACTACCTTCACGGTACTTGTGTACATTATCATGTTGTCTTTACAGTGACTGTCCTCATTCAAGTGGCAATTACACAAGGGACAGTCACTGTGAGATGTCCTCATTTGTGACAAGGATAGTCACACTTAGGACATCTCATAGTGATATTCCCTTGTGTAATTTCCACTTGAATGTATTGCTATTGAACCACATTAATGCTTTTCTTCTTCAACAGATGAGGACAGTCACTCTAAAGACAACATGATAATGTACACAATTACCAAAAAATGATCTTGTTAATTGATGTAACACTTTGTCTTGCTCACTCCCTATCCTTCACTAGGGTCTCTTTAGGCCAATGTTTTGACTTGATAGGGTACTTAACTATCCCTACACTCTTTAGGTATCTCTACCCAAGATCCCACTCCTTCAACTAGTGCACACCAACAAGAAATACAACGAACTCTGCTCAATACCAATCTAGCTACTAGGACACTCCTAGTCTTGTCTTCACAAATTGAAACACATTCAACTAGAACTTTACTCCATGGAGAGGCTGGCCACTAGGACCTCTATTGGTTTCAATATTACTCCTTCACCTATACTTTTCATCAGTACTTCAATCCGGTTCATCAAACCATGCCAATTGCACCCAAAAATAGGCTGCTAGCAATTAGGCCTTTGTCAAGCCTTTTTGTTTATATTAAGCCACCTAAAGGGCTTAGGATTCAGATGCCCTTTATTGAGAACTCCAAGATATCTAAGGTCTTCTCCTCCTAGATTTTTTGTACACCAACTGCTACAGCCATGCCTGAAAACAAGTATTTTGACACAACTTGGACAGTCTGACTAAGAGTTTGTTTTCTTAGCAGCCAAAGAAACTCACCCAATCTTCTAATTTGACTTGGGGCTTCTTTAGATGTGTGTCTACCTCTCCATGAGATTTTAGTTGAAGCAACCAATGCATTCAACTTGTTGTAATCTTCTTGTAATGATTTGTCATCCCTAACTGTGCTCAACTGACTCACCTAGGACATCATTGCAAACATAGAAAATGAGCTTCCCAGGGCCCCTCCTTCCAAACATATAGTACATGGAGTCTCCTCACCCATTCCAAGAGCCTGTACAAAATTGACAATGGAATGATGAGCTAAGACTCCATTTGTTCAACCTGCTTGGTTCAAACCAATGATAGGGTACTTAACAAAAGAATTAACAAACTAGTTGGAATGCTTCAAAACTCAAAAAAAACACAACACATAATAAAAAAACTTGTACTAACTTTTCCAATAGACACTGCGAGCTATCTAATCCATTAATCAACTGAAAATAAAGAAACAAAAAAACTCAAGAATTCACTAAAACCGTGTTACTCTACAAATCTTCTTAATTCCAAATGTTTTTCCCCCCAACCTTTTGCACAGATCGATGGAGGCCTCTTATAGTTGATCTGATGCCTAATTCAATGGTTTCATATAGTTACATAACCATCTTACTCGAAAATGCTCCCTTGCACAAATGTTGTCAATGTTGTGAATGACAACATTGACAACTTGTTACAACCTTTGGGATTTTGGTTCAAAAATTATTGTTCAAACACCATAAGACCCTAACCATGACTTAGTTAGGCTATTTAGACCTCACATAGGCCACTTCTACACTTCTTTGCCCAATTTGACCCCTAAATGCTTCATTCCCACTTTTGCCACAATATTGGTAACTTGGGTACAAATTGGCACTTGCCTTCACAAAGGTCACACATGAGGACATCTCACAGTGATCGATTGTCCCTTGTGTAATTGCCACTTGAATGTATTGCTATTGAACCACATTAATGCTTTTCTTCTTCAACAAATGAGGACAGTCACTCTAAAGACAACATGATAATGTACACTCACTGTAAGGACAGTCACAAATGAGGACATCTCACAGTGACTGTCCCTTGTGTAATTGCCGCTTGAATGTATTGCTATTGAACCACATTAATGATTTTCTTCTTCAACAAATGAGGACAGTCACTCTAAAGACAACATGATAATGTACACTCACTGTAAGGATAGTCACAAATGAGGACATCTCACAGTGACTGTCCCTTGTGTAATTGCTGCTTGAATTACACAAGGGACAGTCATTGTGAGATGTCCTCATTTGTGACAAGGATAGTCACACATGAGTTCATCTCACAGTGATTGTCCCTTGTGTAATTTCCACTTGAATGTATTGCTATTGAACCACATTAATGCTTTTCTTCTTCAACAAATGAGGACAGTCACTCTAAAGACAACATGATAATGTACACTCACTATAAGGACAGTCACAAATGAGGACATCTCACAGTGACTGTCCCTTGTGTAATTTCCGCTTGAATTACATAAGGGACAGTCATTGTGAGATGTCCTCATTTGTGACAAGGATAGTCACACATGAGGACATCTCACAGTGATTGCCCCTTGTGTAATTGTCACTTGAATGTATTGCTATTGAACCACATTAATGCTTTTCTTCTTCAACAAATGAGGACAATCACTCTAAAGACAACATGATAATGTACACTCACTGTAAGGACAGTCACAAATGAGGACATCTCACAATGACTGTCCCTTGTGTAATTGCCGCTTGAATTACACAAGGGACAGTCATTGTGAGATGTCCTCATTTGTGACAAGGACAGTCACACATGAGGACATCTCACAGTGATTGTTTGTAATGTCCCCTTTTTGGCTAACTTGGAAAACAGGAACAATTACTCCACTTCTTAGACTTACTCTATCAGATACTTACAATTAAACTAAGTAATGGAGGTTACTTAAGATATCAACTGCTATTTCAGATTCAATCACAATATGTGTGCAAGATGATATTGATACCAATATGTTTAATAGCACTGTCGGATATAATGATATGAAATATGCTATGAATATGATGTTTCCTATCACTTATAGTGATAGTATAATGATGGTATGTCTGATATAAACAATATCGATATACAATCAATAAGTATTGCTTACAGAAATGTATTTGCTGTGTCTGATATGATGATGTAATTATGCAAATGTGTAATATCGCTATGAGTGATATGTTGCTATTTCAGATTCTGAATTATATGCTTGCAACTTCAAATATTGATGCTGTTTCTGACTATCCTTTCTATCTGTGCAATCATGGTGTTGTCTCTGATCTACAATGATAAACTTGAAACCAAACTGCCAAAGGCAGATGCTCTATTGAGTATATCCAAATATGGATAAGTAAATAAAGTTCTAATGATGCCTTGAGTGACTGACGAGAATGCATTCTTATATTGTCTTTAACAAATGAAGAGATGCTATGAATGAGACGTGTCTTGTTTCTTCCTCCATGTCCCTTTGTTAATCACACCTTTCCATAATCCGACAGTTCACATAATATTATTTCATTATTTTCTGATCATAGATAACTCCCAGATTGACTCAATATCAAATCTTTTTATGAAGGTAATCTTCCCTAATTGGTAGTGCAACTAGTAGTTAACATCCATTGTGTTTGTATTAGTTTGGTCTAACTATCATTAGTATTTAGTCAATCAATATTAACTCTTGCCTTATCCCATATTGTTATGATTATATCCAATCTTTCTACTCTAATATAAGTTGATATCATTTTCTGATAATTGTCCATTTATTGGTTGATTGCTGGTAATGGAGTTTGATCTTCAAATTGACTTCCATTCCTGTTAATACTTAAGGATACATTGTACTTATTATCCATGACTGATGCCTCATTCATCAATAGCTTGTGATATAATCACTGATGCTTTTGTGTTTCTACAAGATGTGGTTTATCTCAGACAATCGATAATCTTTCAATCCTTTAGTCGATATCCTCCTATGTGGTGTCTATTGATATAGATAGTAGAATTCAATCTAGTTTATGTTATTGTCATGATAACATAGGAAGTGATGGTGCATATTTGCTAGCGGGTCTTCATGTTTGATATTGCTTTATCGGATATGTCATTGTCTAAACTTGTGCAATTAATGATTATTTATAATATATGAATGGTTATCCTTCTTGCTTATCAATACATCTTCTGAAACACATAGCGACCTATCCCTTATTCATATCATGTTGATCTTGATTTCATAGTATTTGGTTCATTAATCATCCTCTCATGGTATCGATGTGTAATGACTAGTGATTTTTGTATCACTTCTTCATTCCTCATCGTGATAGATAATGCAGATGTTTAATGTAGATGTATATCGATTACAGATATTCGATATTGCTTTAAACGTTATTATTATTATTATTATTAATGTTATTGTTATTATTAAATATTATAATTAATGATGTTAGTAATATTAATAATATTATAATAAATATTATTATAGTGATAACATATTGTTTTATATTGAGAGGTTTATTAATATTATTTATATATTAAAATTATTATATCAATAATTGATTTAATATTATTACTTAATATATTATTATAATATAATATATATAATTTATTAATAATTATTTATTATTAATTTATATTATAATTATAATCATAATTATATTATTTATTAATATTTTAATATTATTTAATTAACATATTACTTATTATGCTAACTATATATTATTATTATCTTTTGATAATAATTATATATTATTGTTATATACCGTTAATAATAGATTATTATATATCATCTAATCATTTTATTATTATACTAAGTTCAATATGTCACGGCTCATGACATTGTCCCTTGTGTAATTGCCACTTGAATGTATTGCTATTGAACCACATTAATGCTTTTCTTCTTCAACAAATGAGGACAGTCACTCTAAAGACAACATGATAATGTACACTCATTGTAAGGACAGTCACAAATGAGGACATCTCACAGTGACTGTCCCTTGTGTAATTGCCACTTGAATTACACAAGGGACAGTCATTGTGAGATGTCCTCATTTGTGACAAGGACAGTCACACATGAGGACATCTCACAGTGATTGTCCCTTGTGTAATTGCCACTTGAATGTATTGCTATTGAACCACATTAATGCTTTTCTTCTTCAACAAATGAGGACAGTCACTCTAAAGACACCATGATAATGTACACTCACTGTAAGGACAGTCACAAATGAGGACATCTCATAGTGACTGTCCCTTGTGTAATTGCCACTTGAATGTATTGCTATTCAGCCACATTAATGCTTTTCTTCTTCAACAAATGAGGATAGTCACTCTAAGGACAACATGATAATGTACACTCACTGTAAGTGTACATTATCATGTTGTATTACAAATGGACCTTATGTTGGTCGGGATATAAGTGCAAAAAAAAAAAGGAACATTGTCATTTGTGTTTTCAACAGCGCCGAGAGAGATTCCCTCTGTGAAATCAAGCGGGTTATCATTTGTGTTTTGAACAAAGCGGGTTGTCATTTGTGTTTTGAACAGCACCAAGAGAGATTCCCTCCATGAAATCAAGTGGGTTGTCATTTGTGTTTTCAACAGCACCGAGAGAGATTCCCTCCGCAAAATCATAGCTACAATTTCTGAGTACGTTGGGTTTATTTTTATTTTGTCATTATTATTTAATCTGGTATTCAGCTGTTAGAGAGCTAAAATACCCAGAAATGAGGACATATCTGTGTTGAATTTATTGTTAGCAGCTTTGGTTATTTAGAATGCTTCCCCACAATACTTAATTACACAAGGGACAGTCACTGTGAGATGTCCTCATTTGTGACAAGGACAGTCACACATGAGGACATCTCACAGTGACTGTCCCTTGTGTAATTGCCACTTGAATGTATTGCTATTCAACCACATTTATGGGCCCGTTTGGACCACGACACATAGTAGCATCTACAGAGAAGAATATCCCAGGTGTAACAAGTTGTAAGAATATACCAATAGTTCTAAGAAGTTCCCTAGCACGTAGTAGCATCTACAGAGAAGAATATACAACATGAGGGCAGCCACTGTAAAGACAACATGATAATGTACACTCATTGTATGTGTACATTATCATGTTGTCTTTACAGTGACTGACCTCATTCAAGTGGCAATTACACAAGGGACAGTCACTGTGAGATGTCCTCATTTGTGACAAGGACAGTCACACATGAGGATATCTCACAGTGACTGTCCCTTGTGTAATTGCCACTTGAATGTATTGCTATTCAACCACATTTATGGGCCTATTTGGACCACGGCGCACAGTAGCATCTACAGAGAAGAATATCCCAGGTGTAACAAGTTGTAAGAATATACCAACAGTTCTAAGAAGTTCCCTAGCACATAGTAGCATCTTCTAATTGTCTATACCACTTCACAAGGTATTGTTTGCACACATTGTTTTTGGTTCTTTTGATGACCCTTGTTTTGAAATTGCTATTAGGCCTTGTAGCTTATATGTTTTGATTGCTGGAGAGCTTCTAAAGCTAAGCAAGAAGACCATTGCACGAGTTATAGCCGCGCGCTCAGGTTTGAAAATTGTATATTTTTTAATCTAATGTATATTTTAACTAGACTTTTAGCTTATTTTTTCTATATATTTTAATCTAAAGGGAATCATGGATGTGAACTTGAAAGAATTTTGTACTTAGTTCTTATGGAGAGAATAGTAGTAGTTTACGGTCTAATATCAAATAGAGTTTTCCAATTACAAAAAGTTAATGAATTCTAATAGCTTATATGTTTTGATTGTTGGAGAGCTTCTAGAGCTAAGCAAGAAGACCATTGCACGAGTTATAGCCGCATGCTCAGGTTTGAAAATTGTATATATTTTAATCTAATGTATATTTTAATCCTTTTGCCATGTCATGTAATATGTCTTGCCTTGTAGCTTATATGTTTTGAAATTGCTGTTAGGCCTTGTAGCTTATATGTTTTGATTGCTAGAGAGCTTCTAGAGCTAAGCAAGAAGACCATTGCACTAGTCGTAGCCGCGCGCTCAGGCATGAAAATTGTATATTTTTTAATCTAATGTATATTTTAACTAGACTTTTAAAATATTAAAGGATTTAACTAGGTCTAAGAAGATTTGTGTACTTTTGACAATTTTGCTTAGTCACTGAAAGTTGTAGACCGAAGTTTTCATAGCCCAATTTTTGCTTCTTGCGAAGAATGATCATGTCAGATAATATAAGTGAAGAACAAAATAGGGAGACAATCGCTAGATTGTGGTCTAACTTGAAAAGAAAAGGTGATGGAAAATGTTATTGTCCCTGCAAAATTTGTAAGGGCTTAAACCGTAGAAGACTGCTAATCAAAACAATTAAGAGACATTGTAGGGAGAATGGTCACATTGAAGGGGGGCATGACTATCATCCACTGGTAAGTTGTTCATTATATCATTTTAACAATTTAAATACATATGAAATCACTTGATGATGAGTTGAAGATCATGGTTTATTTATGTTATTCAATTTTATATAGGTTGATCTCCCCAGGGAAGTACATGATATGGAGGAACATGGGGGTGCGAATATCCAAGGTGAAGATAATGATCCCATGGAAGATGACGATCATGCGCCAGAAAACACAATTGAAGATGATGGTATAAATACATTGATCCATGACACATTTAATCCAAGCGGATCTGATCATGATGATGATGATAGCCTCAATGTACCTCTACTTGAGAAGGCATACGAGCCCCTATACAAAGACTCCCAAACAACTCTTCTCTCTGCTATATTTTTGTTGTTGAACTTGAAGGTTATGAATGGTTTATCCAACATAATAATGTCACGTATGTTAAGGTATGTCATATATGTCTTTATAGTTAACAAAGGGTGAATAATGTACCACTAATATTGTTTATATTAACAACTTATATTTTTTGCTGTAGATTGATAGGCGAGTTTTTGTTACCACCATCAAATATTCTACCTCGCTCATATCGAGAATTATCTACTATTATGAAAGATATTGGAATGGAGTATCAAGCAATACATGCTTGTCCCAATGATCATATTATATATTATAAAGAACATGAATTTGCAACACAATGCCCTGTATGTCATACGAGTAGATATCGAACAGATCGAATAACAAAAAAGGTGCCTCACAAGGTTCTTTGTTACATCCCCATTATTCCACGGATGTGACAATTATTCAGGTGTGCTAGCTTGGCACAATTTATGGATTACCATGCACGCAATAGAAGTCAAGATGACATTATTCGAATCCTTGCGGATGGTTCGGCATTTATGCACATAGAGGAAAAGTGGCAACACTTCAAAGAAGAACCTCATAATCTCAGGCTTTCATTGGCAGCGGATGGTGTCAATCCATTTGGAGAGATGAGATCTATTTGCTCGGTGTGGCCTGTTTTTGTTATCAACAATAACATTCCTCCGTGGATGTCAATAAAGAGGGAGCACATTATGTTGGCAATGATTGTTCCAGGTATTTTATCATTTGATAGTTATTAATTTACATGTACTTACAAATCTTACAGTAAAATGGTCACAATAATTATGTAATGTTACTGTTCATTCAAGTAGGTAAATATCAAGTTAAAGATATGAATGTATATATTGAGCCTCTTATTGACGAGTTGGTGGAGTTATGGAATGGTGTCACTATGTATGACGTGTCTAGACCAATAGGACAAGACAATTTCAATTCCATGCAATACTTGTATGGACAATACATGATGCCCCAGGGCTAACACATTTTTGTGGTATGTTATAGTGAATTCAAGTTGCGCATGATAATTCTAATTATAAAAATCAACATATTTAATAATCCAATTATATCATTATCTTGTAGGTCTTCAAACAAAGGGAAAATTTGCATGTCCAGTTTGTGGTCCAAAGATGAAATCTCGTCATTCAAAAAGTTTAGGAAAGCATGTGTTTGATGAGTACAGACACTTCCTCCACAGGAATCATAAGTATCGAAGTATGGAAAAACATATTTTCAATGGGAAAGAAGAGACTACATCAAAGCCACGAAGAATGACACCTCGCCTATGGAAGTTGGAATATAATAGAATTAATCATCGAGGTAATGTCGTTCCACTTAATGGTTTATGTTTGTAATTTATATATTTCTATTGTGATTTTTGTTTACTAATTATGTAATTGATGATCGTGAAGGTCGTCAAGGCACTACTGACAACCTTCCAAAGGGACTAAAAAGCTATCCCAGACAATTTAGTAGGTTGCCCTACTACGAGGACCTACAAATTGTGCATTTGTTTGATCTTATGCATGTTGGAAAGAATATAACAGAGACATTGTGGAAAATACTGGATGGAAGGCGTGACAAAGAAAAAATTGTAAAAATTTGTAATGACATTCATGAATCCAATCATGCACTAAAGAATTTCATTCACTCAAATAGCAATAGAGATCAGATTAATATAAGTGCCCTTCCTTGGTTATTAACGGAGCAGCAAAGTGATGCCATAAAAGAAGTCATACGAAAAATTTGATTTCCCACAGGATTTGCTGGGAACATAAGCAATCTCATATCAAAGAAAAGTGAATTTGGGCTAGGGCTCAAAACGCATGATTGGCATACTTTCATCAAGGTAAGTTATGTTCTTCTGTATTTACAATATATTCATAAACTACGTGTACTATTCATTATGTTATGTTAGAAAATAATGAAATGATTGGTTTATAATTACTGCAGTACGTGCTACCTCTATCTCTCCCAGAGCACTTCAACAATAACATCAAACAAGTGATATATGATCTTGGAAAATACATGAGGTAAGCAGTAATATCTGTTCAATTTGTTGTATATATTTATTATATTCGCGATTTGTTTTTCTTGCTATGTAATCTATTGTATATTATTTTGTAAAGTCTCGTATTTATATATTTTTGGTGACTTGAATCTCTTAATGTAGGTGGTTGTCATCTAAAGAAATCCATAAAGAAGATATAAACTATTGGAAGAGAAGAATTCCTCATTTATTGTGTGAAATGCAAAAGTGTCTGTCACAAATGAGGACATCTCACAGTGATTGTCCCATTGTGTAATTGCCACTTGAATGAGGACAGTCACTATAAAGACAACATGATAATGTACACAAGTACCGTGAAGGTAGTTGCAAGTTACGACTGTTTCATTGCATACCTAAAACAATGAAGATGTTACGGTCCACAAAACGTTTGTGCTTGAAAGATGAACAAATAAAATTAAACTTCTAAATAACCAAAGCCGCTAACAATAAATTCAACACAGATATGTCCTCATTTCTGGGTATTTTAGCTCTGTAACAGCTGAATACCAGATTACATAATAATGAAAAAAGAAAAATAAACCCAACGTACTCAGAAATTGTAGCTGTGATTTCGCGGAGGGAATCTCTCTCGGCACTATTGAAAATACAAATGACAACGTTTCTCTACATTATCATGTTGCCTTTACAGTGACTGTCCCTTGTGTAATTGCCACTTGAAGGAGGACAGTCACTGTAAAGACAACATGATAATGTACACTTACAGCCCGTGTACATTATCATGTTGTCTTTAGAGTGACTATCCTCATTTGTTGAAGAAGAAAAGCATTAATGTGGCTGAATAGCAATACATTCAAGTGGCAATCACACAAGGGACAGTCACTGTGAGATGTCCTCATTTGTGACTGTCCTTACAGTGAGTGTACATTATCATGTTGTCTTTAGAGTGACTGTCCTCATTTTTTGAAGAAGAAAAGCATTAATGTGGTTCAATAGCAATACATTCAAGTGGCAATTACACAAGGGACAATCGATCACTGTGAGATGTCCTCATGTGTGACTATCCTTGTCACAAATGAGGACATCTCACAATGACTGTCCCTTCTGTAATTGCCACTTGAATGAGGACAGTTACTGTAAAGACAACATGATAATGTACACATACAATGAGTGTACATTATCATGTTGTCTTTACAGTGGCTGCCCTCATGTTGTATATTCTTCTCTGTAGATGCTACTATGTGCTAGGGAACTTCTTAGAACTGTTGGTATATTCTTACAACTTGTTACACCTGGGATATTCTTCTCTGTAGATGCTATTGTGTGCCATGGTCCAAACAGGCCCATAAATGTGGTTGAATAGAAATACATTCAAGTGGAAATTACATAAGGGACAGTCACTGTGAGATGTCCTCATGTGTGACTATCCTTGTCACAAATGAGGACATCTCACAGTGACTGTCCCTTGTGTAATTGCCACTTGAAGGAAAAAAGCATTAATGTGGTTCAATAGCAATGTATTCAAGCGGCAATTACACAAGGGATAATCACTCTGAGATTTCCTCATTTGTGACTATCCTTATAGTGAGTGTACATTATCATGTTGTCTTTACAGTGACTGTCCTCATTTGTTGAAGGAAAAAAGCATTAATGTGGTTCAATAGTGATGCAGAGTAGTCAGGGCTTTTAGAATATACAAATATACATCCTTAACTCTCATTCCACCAAGGAAGAAGGAATTCCAATGGTTGAAACGTGAGTTAAGGTCTTTACATCAGTCAAACCCTGAAAATGAGGGTTTGTAAACAATGCACAGAAAATTTGAAATAACTTAGATATAAAACAAAGAGAATAAATCAAACCAACTTCCAAAGCATCAGATGTCACTATTACAACTTCCAGGCAAATTTTATCATCCAACCACCATCCGTACAGCCGTACAGAGTTCGTTTTTCACCAGAAATGCACTAAAACAGGGTTATTTTTATTTTTTATGAAAGCAAAATGATTACAATACTGGTTCTCTATCTGTCTTCGACCATTTGAAGCCTAAAATAGGCTCTCCAAATGTTGGTTCAACCATCTAGGTGGTTAGAATAGTTTATCCAACAAATGTCAACTTTGCTAAGCAACTTTTAAAGTTGCATTACAACTTTGCAAACAACTTTGCCAAGAAGGTTAAAAATGTGTTGTGAAACTTTAGGAACCTTATTAAAGTTATTTTGGACCTTCAAACTTCTTAACAACATCTAAAAGACACCTAATAAACACTTACTATGCTCATTTCATCCAAGGACTCAAAAGATGCCCAAGGTTTATAAGTCACCAAGGGGTCTTGTGTCCAACAAGTGGATGTTTATAAGGAGATAAAATCAATCCTTAATATTTATTACAAACCAAGAAAACATCTAAAACTCCTATTCTAATTTATTGTCATTCAAAAAGACTCTGATTTGTCATTCAAAAAGACTTTGATTTGTCAATCAAAAGGACCTTTCACCAGTCAATCCTTCAAAGCTCCAAGGTGAAAATCTTATGTTCCAATTGATAGGATTTGACTCCTTGGCTTCATGGAAACTTCCTTCAATCATGGTGTCTTTGACTTGCATTAGGGATGCCCCTGCATCAAATAGCAATGCATTCAAGTGGCAATTACACAAGGGATAGTACATGCCCATTAAAGTTGGTGTTTTGTTATCCAGCATGACAATGGAGACAACATACTCTGTGCAATTTTTACTGATCAAATTTCCCTCCGCCAGGCAAAGCAACAATCTGGGTATGATAAGGTGAAATTTTGTAGTCCTTTTGGGTATGATAGCAGTTCCAGTTTCCAATAAGATGGTTCATTTTTATAATCTAGCTTCAATTTCTCTTGTGAAAATCTTTTTTTCATTTTATGGGTGGTAAAATATAATTATTATGCTAGAGGTGTGTACTTATGGATGATAATGAAACAAAATGATAAGATTTAAGACTCTTGTTTTTTTTTTAAATAGCAATTTAAGTTTCCTTCTATTATAAATTACTGTTTTTCTATTTTTTAATGTATCTTTCCAGATCTTTTATATCAATTTTATTTATGAAATATAAATATATTAATAATGTTTTAGTGCTTTTAGGATTAGTTTATATCAATTCTATGTATCATCATTCGTCATTCAATTGTCAATATTATTAATTTAGACTGTGCAATTGTAGAACTACTCGAATATGGGTTGGATGGATACTCAAGCAGGGGAACCCTCCTCAAATATCTCAAGCAGTGAACTTGGAAAAATGTGTCCTGAAGGAACCCTTTCCATCAGAGAGATAAAAGTACAAACAAGTAAAAGAAGCAGGCTCTGCAAATATGTTTTTGAGAAGAAAAATGATAGATTATTCGAGTATGGTTCATGAGGTATATCTAAAAAGACATTTTTTTTCTTATTATAATAAAAGAGGAAGTTGTGAATGTCAAAGTTGAGTGAAACAAAAATTATTTTCATCAAATTTTGTTAGGCTTGCTTTTGGGAATAGTTTTTTACAATATTGCTATTAAGATTTTTATTGTGTAGTTTTTAGATTAGGTTTATAAAATTATATTTCATGAGTAGTGATTCATATTAATCTATTAACGATACTTTTGGAAGGTATTTTCAATGTGTCAAATTTTGATATTTTTACAAGAATTAGATTGTGTAATTTTTTTAATTAAAGTCATTGACTCATATTTCATAAATAATAGTTCTCATGAATCCATCTCTTATAAGATTGAATAGTCTATTTAGGAAGTATTTCTGATAGTATGTCAAATTATGATATTACTATTACCATTAGATTGCATGGCTTTGAAGTCAATCTCATTGACCCATATTCTTCTCTATAGATGCTACTATGTGCTAGGGAACTTCTTAGAACTGTTGGTATATTCTTACAACTTGTTACACCTGGGATATTCTTCTCTGTAGATGCTACTATGTGCCGCGGTCCAAATGGGCCCATAAATGTGGTTGAATAGCAATACATTCAAGTGGAAATTACACAAGGGACAGTCACTGTGAGATGTCCTCATGTGTGACTGTCCTTGTCACAAATGAGGACATCTCACAGTGACTGTCCCTTGTGTAATTTCCACTTGAATGAGGACAGTCACTGTAAAGACAACATGATAATGTACACATACAATGAGTGTACATTATCATGTTGTCTTTACAGTGGCTTCCCTCATGTTGTATATTCTTCTCTGTAGATGCTACTATGTGCTAGGGAACTTCTTAGAACTGTTGGTATATTCTTACAACTTGTTACACCTGGGATATTCTTCTCTGTAGATGCTACTGTGTGCTATGGTCCAAACGGGCCCATAAATGTGGTTGAATAGAAATACATTCAAGTGGCAATTACACAAGGGACAGTCACTGTGAGATGTCCTCATGTGTGACTGTCCTTGTCACAAATGAGGACATCTCACAGTGACTGTCCCTTGTGTAATTGCCACTTGAATGAGGACAGTCACTGTAAAGACAACATGATAATGTACACAAGTACCATGAAGGTAGTTGCAAGTTACGGCTGTTTCATTGCATACCCGAAACAATGAAGATGTTACGGTCCACAAAATGTTTGTGCTTGAAAGATGAACAAATAAAATTAAACTTCTAAATAACCAAAGCCGCTAACAATAAATTCAACATAGATATGTCCTCATTTCTGGGTATTTTAGCTCTGTAACAGCTGAATACCAGATTACATAATAATGACAAAAGAAAAATAAACCCAACGTACTCAGAAATTGTAGCTGTGATTTCGCAGAGGGAATCTCTCTCGGCACTGTTGAAAATACAAATGACAACGTTTCTCTACATTATCATGTTGCCTTTACAGTGACTGTCCCTTGTGTAATTGCCACTTGAAGGAGGACAGTCACTGTAAAGACAACATGATAATGTACACTTACAGCCCGTGTACATTATCATGTTGTCTTTAGAGTGACTATCCTCATTTGTTGAAGAAGAAAAGCATTAATGTGGCTGAATAGCAATACATTCAAGTGACAATTACACAAGGGACAGTCACTGTGAGATGTCCTCATTTGTGACTATCCTTACAGTGAGTGTACATTATCATGTTGTCTTTATAGTGACTGTCCTCATTTGTTGAAGGAAAAAAGCATTAATGTGGTTCATTAGCAATGTATTCCCAGCATCTGTACCTGC
This sequence comes from Chamaecyparis obtusa, assembly GCA_027943335.1. Taxonomy (NCBI): domain Eukaryota; kingdom Viridiplantae; phylum Streptophyta; class Pinopsida; order Cupressales; family Cupressaceae; genus Chamaecyparis; species Chamaecyparis obtusa. The sequence goes on along the minus strand of BSBK01004188.1, from coordinate 201,840 downwards.
ATCTCTCTTATATACTACAAGTTGCTTGCCATCAGAAATTGCAGTTCCCTCATGTGACATTGATGGTGAAGTGTTCTTTTCAAAACCATCATCTGTGGTTACCAATGCTCCTATTTTAGGCAATAAGTTTGTTGCATTCCATGAGCCATTGGTCAAGTTTCTTCTACGAGCTTCTGATGCCTCAAAATCTAAGCAGCGCCTACGCATGCCTCGTTGTGGTTGATTATCATTCTGTACATGAATTATAATGAGTAATCAGTTTTGGGCCTTGGAATCTTGTATGTAACATGCACAGGCATTTCATGGCTAAATGAATCTATTTTAAAAGCATCAACTTTTCTTACATGATGCTGGATACATAAGTAGAACAAGCGTATATCAAATTGGAAGCAATCAGAACTCCACAATGACATATTATTTAGAGTACTCTTCAGTTTAAGTAATAATGCATATATTGACACTGTAAAGACAACATGATAATGTACACTCACTGTAAAGACAACATGATAATGTACACTCACTGTAAGGATAGTCACAAATGAGGACATCTCACAGTGACTGTCCCTAGTGTAATTGCCACTTGAATGTATTGCTATTCAGCCACATTAATGCTTTTCTTCTTCAACAAATGAGGATAGTCACTGTAAAGACAACATGATAATGTACACTCACTGTGAGTGTACATTATCATGTTGTCTTTAGAGTGACTATCCTCATTTGTTGAAGAATAAAAGCATTAATGTGGCTGAATAGCAATACATTCAAGTGGCAATTACACAAGGGACAGTCACTGTGAGATGTCCTCATTTGTGACTATCCTTACAACGAGTGTACATTATCATGTTGTCTTTACAGTGGCTGTCCTCATTTGTTGAAAGAAAAAAGCATTAATGTGGTTCATTAGCAATGTATTAAATAATTTTTTTTTTTAATCCACCCACGGGCGTCGTAATTGCGACGGGAACCCGTCGTAATGCGATGCAGGCACCCGTCGCAATTTCTTGGGAGGCCCGTCGCGATTGCGACGGCCCTTCGAAGCCATGCGACGGGGGGGTGACGCCTATGCCGCTAACAAATCTTAGTCACATTGCGACGGGATATGTGTCGCAATTGCGACGGCTACCCATAGACGTCGTAATTTGCGACTAAAAAATAGCGACATCTATGGGTGTTGCTATTGCGACACATAGCCGTCGCAAAATGCCCCCAAATGTATTAGTGAGATAAGAAATTATTGATTAATTTGAAGAAGTGCAGTTTTGTGAAGAAAGAGTTAGTGTATTTGGGATTTGTAGTTTAGCAAAAGGTTTAAAAATGGACACAGAGAAGGTACATGCTATCTTTGAATGGCCTACTCCAAGGAGTGCTACTGAGGTAAGGTCTTTTCATGGTTTAGTTAGCTTTTACAGAAAGTTTATCAAAAATTTTAGCAGTATTTGTGGACCCTTGACTGAAACAATGAGAGGGGATAGAAAAGAGTTCAAGTGGACTAATGGGACACATAAGAGTTTTAATTTGTTGAAACAAAAAGTTACAAAACAACCTATTTTAACACTTTTTAATTTTAATAAGGTGTTTCAAGTAGATTGTGATGCTAGTGGTATTGCAATAAGAGCTGTTATGAGCCAAGAATGTAAACCTATTGCTTATTTCAGTGAGAAGTTAAATGATGCCAAGAAAAAATATTCTGTTTATGATCAGAAATTTTATGCTATAGTTCAGGCATTGAAGAAGTGGAGACACTATCTACTTCCTAAGGAGTTAGTTTTGTATACTGATCATCAAGCTTTGCAATATTTGAATAGTTAAGGAAAGTTGAATCAAAGACATTTAAAATGGGTTGAGTTTTTGCAGAGTTATACATTTGTTTTGAAACACAGAAGTGAAAAGTCTAATAGGGTTGCAAATGCGCTTAACAAAAGGAAACTATTGTTGACAGAGATGTAGATTGAGGTGGTTGGGTTCAAGGAACTCAAGAATTTATATCCACATGATCCTAATTTTGGTGAAGCTTGGAAAGATTGTAAAGAACATATTACTCTAGACAGAATGAAGTGGCTGGATTTCATTATTCAAGATGATATGCTATTCAGAGGGAGTTAATTATGCATTCCAAGAAGTTTTATGAGGGAGAATCTCATCAAGGAGAAGCATAGTGGAGGATTGACTAGAAATTTTGGTCGTGATAAAACCCTTGCTTTGGTTAGTGAGAATTATTATTGGCCACAGTTGCAGCAAGATGTTAAGAAGTTTGTACAGAATTGCAGAGTATGTCAGATGATGAAAGGAGTGAAGCACAATATAGGGTTCTATCAGCCATTACCTGTACTAGAGAAGCCTTGGGAGGATATCAGTATGGACTTTGTTCTTGGTTTACCAAGGACACAGTGGAGACATGATTCAATTTTTATGGTAGTTGATAGATTTTCAAAGATGACACATTTTATTCCCTGCAAGAAGACTAATGATGCTGTTCATGTAGTAGAATTATTTTTTAGAGAAGTGGTGAGACTACATAGTTTTTCAAAGAGTATAGTTTCAGATAGGGACACTAAGTTCATTGGATATTTTTGGCATACATTGTGGAAGAAGTTGAAGATAGATTTGAAGTTCAGCTCATCACATCATCCACAGACTGATAGATAGACAGAGGTGATGAATAGGAGTTTGAGAAATTTGTTGAGATGTTTGGTTGGAGATAAGCCAACAGGATGGGATTTGATTTTACCATAGGCAGAATTTGCATACAATAATTTTGTCAACAGGAGCATTAGTAAATCGTCATTCTAGATTGTATATGGGAGTAGTCCAAGAAATGCATCTGAGTTGAGAAAGATAAATAAAAGAGAAATAAGTAGTGCTGAAGCTGAGAATTTTGTAGAACATTTGAAGAACATCCATAAGGAGGTGAGGAAGCACATTACCAAGATGAATACATAGTATAAGGCTAAGGCAGATGAGAAAATGAGACATAAAGAATTTCAGGTTGGAGATGAAGTCATGGATCATTTGCGGAAGGAAAGATTTTTAGTTGGTACATATAACAAGTTGAAAATGAAGAAGTTTGGGTCATGTAAGATACTGAAGAAGCATAATTCAGAAAATACATATGAGGTCGAGTTGCCTACTGAGCTGAATATTTCACCAGTATTTAATGTTTTAGATCTGACAGAGTATCATGAAGGAGGTGTTAAAGATGAGGTTACAACAACATAGTGGAGTATTCCAGCAACCAGTTCAGATATCAAGGAGATTGAAGACATACTAGATAGTCATGTTGGCAGAAGCACAAGGAACAAGTCATATGAAGAGTATTTGGTCAAATGGAAAGGATGACCTATTAAAGATTCATCATGGCGAGCAAAGGAGGATGTTAACCATCTTGGTTTTCCTCTGCACACTTGAGTCGTGACAGGGTCACTTCTCAAACTACCCCGAGTGTCTGATGTAGGAGCATCCTAGGTGTAAGAGAAATCTTGCATCACCCAAAAATATTTCTGTTTGGTTTTCAATAAGGGATATCTTGTACAAAGCTGCTATTTATGGAAACTTACTATTTTTAGTAAGTTGGTCATATGATTTTAGAATGTTTTGATTTCATAGTTAGAGGTTCATCCTTGTCATTTCAGCCTATCCATTGAGTTTCATTACCACATCATCAGTATTGGTGAAGTTATTTAAGTTTTTGGGTACGAAATCTTTGATGTCAATTTTGAAGGCCTTAGAGGCTCCGAATCACGATCGACCCCCGGCTGACTAGCATGACATTTTCGAAAGTGGTTACAATAGAATAACAGAGCTACGGTTAAAAAGTTATGGCCTTCGAAAGTTAGGCTACCTAAAAACATATTTTGTATTTCTTTTGAGTCGACCCTATTGTAAAAAAATTATGAAAATAAAATAATTCTATATATAGTCAGCCTTAAGGGCTAAATTTTTGGAACCTTCTCGGGCGGTAGAAATTGCCTATATAAAGAAGGCTCGTAATGTTGTCTAGGCAGTTCTAGGTAGTAGATCTAGGTATTGATTCAAGACTTTGTCCTACAAAATATTGTAAGGGAATGCCCATGTGGCTTTGCATATTGTAATTTTGAAAGTTTGTAATTCCACATTTATGGAGATAATAAGAAGCCCATTTTTTGTTCTTGCATATTGTTGTTGTTTTTTTGTTTCTGTTATACATTTGTGGTATTAAGGGAAGCACCGTTCATCATGACTCCGGGCTGAAGTGTCCCTCAAGGTCCCTTAAACATGAAATCAATGATCTTTGTGGGGTCATATTTTAGAGCTTAGTGAGGTAGCATCAATTAGTTAGGTGCTACGAGACCGTGTTACCAGGGCCTACAAAAGTCTGTCTCAGTTTTTAGAGATTTAAGTTCATTTAAATTTGGCAACACATTCTTGGTTGATGTCAGAACTCACAGTGTTCCTCAGTTCAAATGAACGACGTTGCATATTCTTCCAACTGTCGGTCATAGTAATGAACCATTTATTCCAATAGCTCCAAATGGCCGGGTAAATGCTAGTGGCCACCTCGTTCACCATGCATAGTCATTCAATCTCCGCCGACAACTCCAGGCCGAAGTGTCCCTCAAGGTCGCTTAAGCATGAAATCAATGATCTTTGCAGGGTCATATCTTGGAGCTCATCCAAGGTAGCATCAATCCATTAGTTGCTACAGGGTCATGTTGTTGGGGCCTACAATAACCTGTCTTAGTTTTCAGAGATTCCTGTTCGTTTAAAATCGAAAACACATTCTTAGTCAATGTCAGAACTCAAAGTGTTCCTTAGTTCAAATGGCCAACATTGTGTATCCTTCCAACCATTAGTCATAGAATCGAACTGTCTGTTCCAATAATTTTGAATGGCTGGGTAAACGCTAGTGGAAACCTCATTTGCCATGCATAGTCGTTCGATCCCCGCCGATGACTTTGACCCGAAGTGTCCCCCAAGGTTTCTTAAGCATGAAATCAATGATCTTTGTAGGGTCATATCTCGGAGCTCATATGAGATAGCATCGATCCGTGAGGTGCTACGGGACCATGTTGTTGGGGCCTAATAAAACCTGTCTTAGTTTTTAGAGATTCAACTCCATTTAAAATCGGTAACACATTCTCGGTTGATGTCAGAACTCAAAGTGTTCCTCAATTCAAATAGCCAACATTGTGTATCCTCCAACCGTCATTTGTAGCATCAATCCATCTATTCCAATACCTCTGAATGGTCAAGTGAATGCTAGTGGCAACCTCATTCACCATCCACAGTCTTTCTATCCTCGCCGATGACTCCAAGCCGAAGTGTCCCTCAATGTCACTTAAGCATGAAATCAATTATCTTTGCAGGGTCATATCTCGGAGCTCGTGCGAGGTAGCATCAATTCGTTAGGTGCCATGGGACCGTGTTGCTGGGGCCTATAATAGCCTATCTCAATTTTCAGAGATTTAACTTCATTTAAATTCAGCAACACATTCTCGGTTGATGTCAGAAGTCATAGTCTTCCTCAGTTCAAATGGCCAACATTGCGTATCCTTGCAACCGTCGTTAATAGTATCAATCTATCTATTCTAATAGCTCTGAATGGCTAGGTAATCTCTAGTGGAAACCACATTCACCACATAGTCATTCGATCACCGCTGATGACTCAGGGCCGAAGTGTCCCTCAAGGTCCCTTAAGCATGAAATCAATGATCTTTGTGGGGTCATATCTCGAAGCTTGTGTGAGGTAGCATCGATCTGTCAGGTGTTACAAGATAATGTTTTCGGGGTATACAAAAGTTTGTCTCAGTTTTCAGAGATTCAAGTTCGTTTAAATTTGGCAACACATTCTTAGTCGATGTCAGAACTTAGAGTGTTCCTCAGTTCAAATGACCAACATTGCGTATCCTTCCAACCGTTGGTTGTAGCAATGAACCATCAGTTTTAATAGCTCTGAATGGCTGGGTAAATGCTAGTGGCAACCTTGTTCGCCACACATAGTTGTTCAATCCCCACTAACGACTTCAGGCTGAAGAGTCCCTCAAGGTCGCTTAAGCATGAAATCAATGATCTTTGCAGGGTTATATCGTAGAGCTCGTGCAATGTAGCATCGATCTGTCAGTTGCTATGGGACTGTGTTGCCGGGGCATACAATAACCTGTCTCAATTTTTAGAGATTCAAGTTCGTTTAAAATTGGCAACACATTCTCGGTCGATGTCAGAACTCAAAGTGTTCCTCAGTTCAAATGGACAACCTTGCGTATCTTTCCAACCATCAGTAGTAGCATCGAACTGTATGTTCCAACAGTTTCGAATGGCCAGGTAAATGCTAGTGGAAACGTCATTCACCACACACAATCATTCAATCCCCACCGATGACTTCGGGTTGAAGTGTCCCTCAAGGTCCCTTAAGCATGAAATCAGCGATCTTTGTGGGGTCATATCTCAGAGCTCATGTGAGGTAGCATCGATCTGTTAGGTGCTACGAGACTATGTTGCCGAGGCCTACAAAAGTCTGTCTTAGTTTTTAGAAATTCAACTTCATTTAAAATTGGCCACACATTCTTGGTCAATGTTAGAACTGAAAGTATTCCTCAGTTCAAATGACCAATATTGTGTATCCTTCCAACCATCGGATGTTGCATTGAACCATCTATTCCAATAGCTCTGAATAACTAGGTAAACACTAGTGGAAACCTCATTTGCCACACATAGTCATTCGATCCCCACTGACACCTCTGGGCCGAAGTGTCCCTCAAGGTCCCTTAAGCATGAAATCAATGATCTTTGTGGGGTCATATCTCAGAGCTCGTGTGAGGTATCATCGATCCATCAGGCACTACAAGACCATGTTGCTAGGGCTTGGAATAGCTTGTCTCAGTTTTCAGAGATTCAACTTCGTTTAAAATCGGCAACACATTCTTAGTTGATGTCAGAACTCAAAGCGTTCCTTAGTTCAAATAGCCAACATTGTGTATTTTTCAAACCGTCGGTCGTAGCATCAAACCATCTGTTCCAATAGCTTTGAATGACCAGGTAAATTCTAGTGGAAACCTTGTTCACCACGCAAAGTTGTTCGATCCCTACCAACAAGTCTGGGCCGAAGTGTCCCTCAAGGTCCCTTTTGCATGAAATCAATGATCTTTGCGGGGTCATATCTCAAATCTCATGTGAGGTAGCATCGATCCATCAGATGCTACATGACCATGTTACCGGGGCCTACAAAAGCCTGTCTCAGTTATCAAAGATTCAAGTTTGTTTATATTTGGAAACATATTTTTGGTCGATGTCAGAACTCAAAGTGTTACTCAGTTCAAACGACTAATGTTGCGTATCTTTCCAACCGTCGATCATAGCGTCAAACCATTTGTTCCAACAGCTCTGAATGGCCAAGTAAACACTAGTGGCAATCTCATTCAGCACACACAGTCGTTCAATCCCCATACGACTTTGGGCCGAAGTGTCCCTCAAGTTCATTTACGCATAAAATCAATGATCTTTGCGGGGTCATATCTCGGAGCTCATGCAAGGTAACATCAATTCATTAGTTTCTATGGGACCATGTTGCCAAGGCCTAAAATAACCTATCTTAGTTTTCAGAGATTCAATTTTGTTTAAATTTGGCAACACATTCTGGGTCGTTGTCAAAACTCAAAGTCTTGCTCAGTTCAAACGGCCAACGTTGCATATCTTTCAAACTGTCAGTCATAGCATTGAACCATCTATTCCAACAGCTCCGAATGGCTAGGTAAACGCTAGTGGCAACCTCATTCACCACACATAGTCATTCGATCCCTGTTGATGACTCTGGGCTAAAGTGTCCTTCAAGGTCACTTAAGCATGAAATTAGTGATCTTTGTAGGGTCATATCTCAGAGCTCATGCAAGGTAACATTGATCTGTTAGTTGCTATGAGACCATTTTGTTGGGGCCTACAATAACCTATCTCAGTTTTCAGAGATTCAATTTCGTTTAAATTTGGCTTGACACATTCTTGGTCGATGTCAGAACTCAAAGTGTTCCTCAGTTCGAATGGCTAATATTGCGTATCTTTCAAATCGTCGGTCATGGCATTGAACTGTCTATTCCAATAGCTTTGAATGGTCAGGTAAACGTTAGTGGAAACCTCATTCGGCACACACAGTCATTTGATCCCTGCCGATGACTCCGGACTGAAGTGTCCCTCAAGGTCCCTTCAGCATGAAATTGATGATCTCTGTGGGGTCATATCTTGTAGCTCGTGTGAGGTAGCATCGATTTTCTAGTTGCTACAAGACCATGTTTCCGGAGCCTACAAAACCCTGTCTCGATTTTCAGAGATTCAACTTGATTTAAAATTGGCAACACATTCTTGGTCAATGTCAGAACTCATAGTGTTCCTTAGTTCAAGTGGCCAACATTGCATATAGTTCTAACCATCGGTCATAGAAATGAACCATCTATTCTAATAGGTCCAATTGGCTAGGTAAATGCTAGTGGAAACCTCATTCGCCACGCATAGTCGTTCGATCCCCGCTGATGACTCCAGGCCGAAGTGTCCCTCAAGGTCCTTTCAGCATGAAATTAGTGATCTTTGCAGGGTCATATCTCAGAGCTCGTATAAGGTAGCATGGATCTGTTAGGTACTACGAGACTGTGTTGCCAAGGTCTATAATAGCCTATCTTAATTTTTAGAGATTCAAGTTCATTTATATTTGGAAACACATTCTTGGTCGATGTCAGAATTCACAGTGTTCCTTAGTTCAAATGGCCAACGTTGCCTATCTTTACAACCGTCGGTTGTAGCATTGAACCGTCTATTCCAACAGCTCCAAATGGTTGGGTAAACACTAGGGGAAACCTTGTTCAGCACACACAGTCATTTGAACCCCGCCAACAACTCCAGTCTGAAGTGTCCCTCAAGGTCCCAAAAGCATGAAATCAATGATCTTTGCGGGGTCATATCTCAGAGCTCGTGTGAGGTAGCATCGATCCGTCAGGTGCTACCAGATCGTGTTGTTGAGGCCTATAATAGTGTCTCAATTTTTAGAGATTCAAGTTCATTTATTTTTGGAAACACATTCTCGGTCAATGTCAAAACTCAGAGTGTTCCTCAGTTCAAACATCCAACATTGCGTATCTTTCCAACCATCAGTCGTAGCATCGAACCATTTGTTCCAACAACTTTGAATGGCCAGATAAATGCTACTGACAACCTCGTTCGACACACACAGTCATTCGAACCCCATCGAAAACTCTGGGCCGAAGTGTCCCTCAAGGTTCCAAAAGTATGAAATCAATGATCTTTGTGGGGTCATATCTTGGAGCTCGTGCGAGGTAGCATAGATCTGCCAGGTGCTACAGGACCATGTTTCTGAGGCCTACAATAGCCTATCTCAATTTTGAGATATTCAAGTTATTTATATTTAGAAACACATTCTCGATCGATGTTAGAACTCACAGTGTTCCTCAGTTCAAACGGCCAACATTGTGTATCTTTCCAACCGTTGGTCATAGCATGAAACCATTTGTTCTAACAGCTCCGAATGGTCAAGTAAATGCTAGGGGAAACCTCATTCGACACACACAATTGTTTGAACCCCACTGATGACTCTTGGCTGAAGTGTCCCTCAAGGTCCCTTAAGCATGAAATCAACAATCTTTGTGGGTTCATATCTCGGAGCTCATGCGAGGTAGCATCAATATGTTAGGTGCTACGGGACTATGTTGCCAAGGCCTACAATAGCCTATCTCAATTTTCAGAGATTGAAGTTTGTTTATATTTGGCAACACATTCTCAATCGATGTCAGATATCACAGTGTTCCTCAGTTCAAACGACCAACATTGCGTATCTTTCAAACTGTCGGTCGTAGCATCAAACCATTTGTTCCAACAACTTTGAATGGCCAGATAAATGCTACTGAAAACCTTTTTTGGCACACACAGTCGTTTGAATGCCATCGACGACTCCGGGGTGAGTAGTAGGATGAGTGTAAATATGTATTCTAGTGTTTGTCATTAACAATCAGTCAGTTAGGGGAGAATTAGAAGTTAGTTTGTAAAAGCATAAGGTTGCAAATCCACATCCGTCATAGTAATCTTATTAATAAAATATTTCTTGCCAACATTAGGGTATCCACAGATCAAAATAGGCCTAGTATTGGGGTGAATAGATGACAACCTTGCCATATGCTTCCTCACCTATTCGAGGTCATGTCTTTATATTGTGACTATCCTGTGGAACATGGAACACACCAATGAATATAAATATTTGATTCCATGTGATCTTGGATAGGTTGTGATGTATAAATATTGCCTTATATTATATTTATACATTTCTGCATTCATTTCATTACTTTTTTCTATTATTACAGTCAAGGAATTGACTGTTATTGAGGACAATGACTGACATTTGTACCACACTCAGCAAGTTAAACATACATCGATAAACACACAAGCATAACTATAAGGCATGGGAAATTTACAAAGCATAAGACATCCACATAAACATAAATTAGTATACATCAATACACCAAACACGTGAATTGCATACCTAAAACATAAAAAATATATATTCGTAGGGCATGAAGCCAAATATATATGTCCAATAATGTCATACATTGAATATATTCAATACAGTTAAACTAGCTTCCTCAAAGCCAAATGGATGTACAATGTATCACTTATACAATATACAAAAAATATGTCCACTAATGCCATATAGGCATACAATCCATATCTCTAATCTAGTCCTTTCCTGCCAGGGGAAGAAAACAAGTCCCGAGTTGTCTTCAATCATCGCGTCAATGGAGATGTAGTATTCTGAGTGTGCTCACTCGCCCTCCTATCTAGACTCTTCTGTAGCTCGAGATGATAAAAACAAATTTAAGCATCAATAACTAATATACATCAAAATTGAATTATATAATGACATAAAATTGAATATTTGCTTACCGCTAGCAAATAGTCACTATGTTCATCCACCAAAGGTGCATGTTGGTGATCTGGACTAATAAGTCCCTACAACAATGATCAAAATAATAATTAAAATACATACATGAATATCATTATAAAATTCAATACAAACTATTAAAATAACAATTAAAATTAAGTGATCTCTTTTATATCTTAGTCAGTGCTTCAGAACTAGCTATTGCTGCAACTACTCCACGATCCAAAGTATCATGGATAGAAGGAGGAGTCTCTGATGTCAATAAATCAAAATGAAACAAAAAAATTATTATGCAGTTATCAAGATTACATATATTTTTTACAACCCTACTAATGAGTAAATGATACCTCCATGAAGGTTCCACCATGTCCTTCCGTGTGCGGTGTCGAAGTCGAAGCTCCAACATTCAACTAGTGTACATGTACATGGAAAATTATAAGATAAACATTCATATAAGAACGTACTACTGACATGTTAATTATAATGCATTATTACATATATACCTGTTGACTCAATGGTGACATCACAAAGCCAGGTGAAAGAATGTGATCATCGTGCCTCTGGATTTTGATCATAATTTGTGTGGTAATTTAGTTATTCATTCATTTATTAATTAAATATAATCAAGTAAATCAAATTAACATGCAAATAAAGATACCTCAAGAAAAGTGGCACGATGACCTTCCCTATCTGTTGTGAATGTCGATGGTCCACTAGTGAACGTCTAATGCACATGCACAATAAGTTATGATACAATTATTCATATAATTACATAATAATCAAAGATATTAATTAAAATGTTTTATTTGATACATACTTGTGGAACTGACGACGATGTGTAGAAGGGGACATTGGGATCATTGCCACTGCCACTTCCACCACCACTGACATTCTTGCCCTGAATTTTCATCATAATCAATAGATACTAAATTAATTAGTTATTCTTTTATAAATTTGAAATATGATGAAAGCAATTTAATGAACTTGGAAATATTTACATGTGTGTCAATGCCAAATGTCATATTTAGAAATCTATTAGTCATCATTCCAGTATCCTCTTCCTCTCTCTCGCCAGTACCAAGTGTGCACAAGCATCCACATGATCGACAAATATGCCCCCTCGAAGATTGACCATGGTCTCCCTCAACTAAAGGAGTGACACACTGAATGAGAGTCTGTGTCAAAGCACTAATCGTACCTAGTGTGTCTACCTCTACATGTTCCTTCACAATGGAAGGAATAGTAACATGATCCACCTGTGGCTTGCCAATAGGAACCCTAGGTGCGTTAGGGTCACGATGTGGCCCCGCTAGATCAAATGATGACCCCCCTGCTCTACCCTGAGAATCTAGATAGCCAAAATAATTAGGCACCTCCTTGAGTACAAACTCGCAATAGAGTTTCCTCAAGAAATATATAGGAACCTCATGATTGTTACAAGGAGGTGAATCAAAAACCATCCACCATCTCTCCCAAAAATTGTTTTTAATATCTTCATTTAAGCACCAATGAATTGGGAACTTCCTTATTGTAGTTCTAAGAGTATCTGTGTCCCATGGTTTTTTAAATAGCTTGCAAATGTCATATTTTCTAATTTTTTTCTTTTTTATGTCCGCATAAGATAATTTATTGGCATAATATTGTTTCTTTTCTTCTCTTTTATCCCGCCATAAATTAATTTGTCCACTAACCGAGTTTACGTGGGTCAAGATTGCTTCCAATGATTTTGCAAGTCTTTCCCTTCCAGGATTTGTACCACTAGAATATTTTAACCAAGTAATTAAAGATTCTAGTTCTTTTTGCCCTCTTTCAATTTTGTTCATCAAATTTTTTTGTGTTCTAGGAGGAGGTTTCTCGATTGGTGGAGGCAATTGAGGTTCATTTTCCTCATTTATTTCTTCATTCGGTTCTTCATGAGGAGACGAAGGGTTTGGTTGAGGGAGATTATTTCTTCCTGACAATTAAAAAACTAGATTTTAAAATCTTCATTACAAACAAATTTAAATAAAAATAAATTTTAACAAAGTAAATTGCTACAAAACTAAAATTTTAAAACAAATAAGAGGCATGGGTTGTAAAAACACTTACCTCTTCTTCCGGATCGAACTTGACAACACCGTGGAGCCATTTGATGGATGGATGAAAAAAAATAATGAATTCACAAGCCAAAAGAAGAGTGCATGTGTGCTTGGGAAGCCCTTCTTAGCTACAAACGCGGGTTTGAGGAAAACAAAATGCACTTTCCAACCTGCAACAAGCTTTAATAAGAAGGCTATTTTCAAAGTGTGTGTGCCCTATAGGGCGCACATGCTTTGTTTTGGATTGCCCAAGGCTAAGGCTTGGGCAACCCAAGCCATAGGGCGTGCACGCCCTTTAGTGCATACACACTATGTGTGATGGGGGACCAGAAAGAAAAGTGGCATCTTTTTGGTCCCCCATCTTTGTGCATATACCCTAATCTAAGAGTCACTTTGACTTTTATTGGGTGTTGATTCACCCCTCCACTCTCAGCACCGGTTGGGACTATCATAATTATCTCCCATTAATAGTCAATGCTCAGATAAATAACAATCTATAATCTGACCGCTTGTGCCCATTGATGCCCCCTCCTCCGTTTTGAATGTCTTTTGTATCATGCGTTACCAAAAGAAACATCTTTAGAAAAAAAAGAAAATCACACTCTTTGATAGAGAAAATTCTTTTCTCCTTAGAAAATCATACCTTTGGTGTTAATCGATGGAAATCCTTTCTTATTATTATATGTTAATTGTTGTTTATTATTTTCAAGGCCCTCATCATTGTTGGTATCCATTAGGCTACAATGGGGCATGCTGCTATTATTTTATTTATTATTATTGATGATTACATTTGGGACTTTGTAACTTTATAATATATTATATTATCATGTTAATAATATATTATATTATATTAATAGATTATAATGGATAGTTTATTTGTTTACTTTAGTTTTTATATTTAAATATTACTACTTATTTATTAAATCTTCTTTTAGAAAAGAGACATCATTGTCCGCCCTTCCCAAAATTACTTGTACTCCAGAAGAAATTATTTTTTTCTCCTTGTGATTCAATAATCGTATTGGGGAAACATGACTTAAGGACCATTTCCCCGTCTTCTAAAGGAATGATTCAGACCACCTCATAGTGGTGCCAATCAAATTTTTCCAAAGTTATATTTGTATGATAGCATACCTCGAATTCATTTCTCTCTAGCTATTCTCTTATTCTAGATAAACTACAGTAGAATCACAAATTTATAGATTCTTTTTATGGATTTAAATGATTCCTTGGTTTATTAATTACCCTGTAGGATGGCAGGACCATTCTCTGATACCACTGTAGTGTTCCATCATAGGTATAGTTTTTATTGATTCTTTGACAAATAAATCCTGTAACAAATGTTAGTAGGAAGTGATAAATAACTATATATAAACATTATTACAACAAACTATATTCTAATCCATGATAAACCCTACTAGGTCCTTAGGGAAAGACTCAAATCAAATTGTTTAACTCTCTGGTGAGAACAATTCTCAGCTAACCAACCATCTCTTTTGAGGAGACTTCCCTAAGGCTTCTAGGATCACCACTAATTGGTAAGTCCCTCAACATTGATCTTGGAAGTCACCTCTTCCAAGCCTCTTATTTCTCTAACATATGCATATGTTAACCACTACAATTTATATTGCTTCTAAGAGAATGTTGAAATCTCTCTCTAGATTCCATTTTGGAATCTCAATATTCACTAAGAATGCCCTTCACCAAGCATGACTTGGCTCAATCTCGACATTCACCAAGAATTCCCTCTACCAAGCATGGCTTGGGTCAATCTCAACATTCATGAAGAATGCCCTCTACCAAGCACAACTTGGATCAATCTCAAAATTCACCTAGAATGCCCTCTACCAAGCATGGCTTGGCTCAATCTTGACATTCACTAAGAACACCCTCTACCAAGCATGGTTTGGATCAATCTCAATGTTCACTAAGAAGGCCCTCTACCAAGCATGACTTAGATCATGTCTATTGGTTCTTACCATCTTATAATATGATTCATTGATTCTCATCCTCTGATGAATATTTATTATTTTAAATAATCTCTCATAACTATTCCATTGCTTTTATCATATAGAATTATATATATATATATATATATATATATATATATATATATATATATATATATATATATATATATATATATATATATATATATACCTCCCTTGCATAATTCTTTATATATATAAGACTCGTAGACTTTCTTCTATCCTTGGGTGAATCCACACCCAATGTACCTTATTCTTCTCTATTGCATGATGATCTAAATAAAATTGTTTGATGAATGATCTTCTTGTGGTTGTGTGATTGTTCGAACTGAATAAGTGTTATTTGTTTGCTGGCTGGTCAATGAGGAGCATTGTCACGTCTTATATGTTATGTATCTTCCTCCAATTTGAAAGTATGTCTTTGCTTGATTGATGCTGATATGATTTGATGGGTTGATAGCCTCTAATTTTCTGCTAGAATTCTTCTTATGGATTTTCCTATTGGCTTTTATGGATTTGCTCAAGAATTTTCTTAAAGTCTGCTCATAGGTCTTCTTTAAATCTTATTCAATCCAGTTCATATAGACTTCTATTTATATCTGCTCCGAGTCTGCCCCAATTCGTAAGATGCTACATTGAAGAACTTCCACTCTACACCACCTTCACATCTGGTGTAAATTGGGTCAAAATCTGTTAAAAATAGATCACGATATTTTCTTATAATCTGCTCATCAATTTCATATACGCATCTATATTAATCTTCTTTATAATGCTCTCTCTTGGGTGCTTGTACCCCATCTATCGTCTTCCCAAGTATGAAGCAATACTAATAATCTTTTGCTCCAAGAATCTCAACTCAATTCTAATAACTCTGCATTTTATGGAATAACTCCGCCATTTCTCCAAAACCAGAAGAGGATAACAAGGATCGGTTGAACAACGCAGTATATACGTTACCATTGTCATAATATAATGTATTGATGATTAATTATCTCCCAATAATAGTCACTGCTCAAATAAATAACAATCTATAATCTGGTTGCTTCTGCATGTTGATCCCCCCTCCTCTCATGATTTGAATGTCTTTTTCATCACGTGTTACCAAAAGATGGATCTTTAGAAACAAAAAAAAGACTACACTCTTTGATAGGGAACGCTCCTTTCTCTTTGGCAAATTGTACCTCTGGTCTTAATATTGAAAACTCTGTTTATTATTAGTACTTGCCAATAGGTTAACAAGTACTATTGTAATGAGTTTTGAATTTTCTAGTTTAACTAGTGATTAAAACAATGTCTCTTGACTAATCAAAAACTACTATATTTATTATTGTATTATATATTTTATACTTTGTATAGTAAAAATGTTAAATTTTTAACTTTATTATATATAAATATTATTTATTAAAAAATTGATTGGCTAAATCATTTGAAGTGTTATACACGAAATTTACGGAATTCAGTTCCGTTGCTTTATTGTAGGTAAATTTGTACATTTAAAAATGTCTAAAAATATAATTATTATTAATAAATATTTATTTTAATATAAATTATTTTACATATTTTTATTATAGATTATAAAATTTTAGAAATTTATATTTAATAATTATATTTTTAATTTTTATAATTATGACTTGAAATAAAACTTTGAAATAAACTATGATTTATTTAATTAATTTAAAGTATATAATAAAAAAATTAAAACTATTTTTAAAGCAAGATTTCAATTGTTAAATTAAAAACATAATAAAAATTTAAAAACTAAATCACACTAGAATGTTAATTCTATTATAAATTAATTAATATATAATATTATACTTATTAATAATATTATTATATAAATATAACTATTATAAAATCTTAATTTTGTACATCATATATATTACATTATTAATTATTCAATATATAAAAATAAATTATGATTATGATTATGATTTTATTTTAAAAATTTCTTTTAAAGGTAAATTATAATTATAATTAATTACAAAATTAAAGTCAAGTACTTGGCCACTACGTGACACTTGTTATATATTAATTGTATTTTATTATTTTCAAGGCTCTTATCATCATTGGTATTCATAAGGTTGCAGTGGGGCATGCTACTATTATATTATTTATTATTATTGATGATTACATTTGGGACTTTGTAACTTTATAATATATTATATTATATTATATTATATTAATAGATTATAATATATTATTTTATTTATTTATTTTAATTTAATTGTTATTAATTATTTATATTGTAATCGTAACTATATTATTATTTATTTATTATCAATTCATATTGTAATTATATTTCAATATTACTAGTTATTTATTGAATCTTCTTTTAGAAAGGGGACATCACTAAAAAATAGAAATCTATCTAGTATCATCTACTCCACAATGTTTTGATCATCCATCTCAAAGTCTTCAGCTATGATGTTGTCAACATAATCATCTTTCCAACTCAGGTTCCTCTGATGGTAGTATAACTGGGGGTAATTCATTAAGGCCATTTGGTTCAAGCACTTCTTCCACCATGGTTGTAAAATCTCCATCAGGTGCAATTTGGTCCCATTTTGCCGAAGGACCCTCCATGTATCAAAGATCAACATGAGTGAGTTCAAGGGTAAAAGCACAAAGCTGTGTCACGTTTCAGGACAACTTATCAGCATAGCTAAATTTGACTATTTCTAACTAAAATTATTTTTTGTCAAACATATGGTCTAGCTAGATTCATTCTAGCTAAGTTAGATAAGTTCTTCACCTTTTCCAATTGGAAATATCTATTAAATGCATGTTTTATAACAATTACTAAAGAAATAAAATTATTTCAGAAAAGCGATGTTTCAATAACTCTTACTATTTTTAATGATATTTTTTTACAAATATAAAAAGACCCTTTTTTAGAGCACAGAGTCAAGATTATCATCATATAATTTTTATAGTATTTTAGGTAGATCTAATATATTATAATTTCAAAATACTGCAAGTAGGTATTTTAACATTCAAGAATAAGATGCTTCAAAAATAGAAAAAAATAGTAAAGCTTATCAAAAAAATTGAAAATTTATACTTAACACTAGAGGAGAGAGTTATCTTCAAGAGTGTGTAATTTATTTTCTGAATGGTGTAGATTTGATAGGGGAAATTTGACGTGAGATGAAAACTATCGATTTCAGGTATGTTCGACTTTGAGTAGTTATAACAGAGAAAATATACATTGAAAACTATTTTTTCTTCTTTTCTGCACTAGCTATACATTTTATCTATCACATATTTTGAAATCAAAGGAAAAAAAGATTATTTGCATATACTTTTTTGGTGCGAACAAGACCCTCATTTTCAGCAAGTAAAAAATGGACTTAAAAAATTTAAAAACTATGTGAATTATTGTTCAAAAAAAATTAAAAAAATTATAGGCATAAACTTCATCCACTTTTACACATTTCATTAGTTTACATCATCTCCAAATTTTAAACATAAATGCCATTTTTATGTTGTTAAAGTTAAAAAATTTGTGTGTTGTTGACCTTTTCCTTTATAAAAGTGTGACATAGCTTTGTACTTTTACCCAGAAGGTGAACTAAGAAATGAATGTACACCAAGTTCTTTGCTTTCTTTGACACCGAGTGCTTCCTCTTCAATGAATGAACAGAGGCATAAGTACTCCAATTCCTCTTGCTAGATGAATAAATAACTAATTTTGAGAGAAATCTTATTACAAATGATTTCAACTCAAGAGTTTCACCTCCATGATTCCACCACCATTCTATAGGGTCTTTCTTTTCTTTCATATCATATAAAGCTTCCACTGAAGCAAAATCACCTTGCCCACATGAAAAATTATTCCATTGACTCCTTATAATTGAAGCCTCACCACCTTGACCATAAATCTTGTTTATTGCAACCCAAAATCCCTTCATTACCTCTCTATCCTCATATGGAGCCCTCTTATTGATCTCTTTTGTATTGTACCATTTAGGATTTAAGGCATATGTAGCACAATGAAGGGGTATGTTCAATTTATTCCATCTTCCATGTTGTTTTTCTTCTATCAAATGATATAAAGAAGGATATATAACATTTGTTATTTTCTTGATTCTTTCACACATGGAATCTATTTCCTCATAAATCTCCCCCAAACATGGCCATCTGAGTCTGCAAATTTGATCATCTCACAAATGGGCCTAATTAAATCCACAAAGATCTATCAACCCAAAAGTGATCATCGAGAACCAAAATTCTTACCTCAACTGCAGTATCTAATGTAGATTGTCTCCAATCTTCCCATGCATCACTAACCACGGTGGAACACAAAGCTCATTTGACTTCACAAAGGTGTTCAAGAAGAGTAAAATAAGATGCAAACAGTGTATCAATGGGTTTCAAAAGTTCCACCCTGGAAAATTTTTGATAAATTTCTTATGTGCAGTGATGGTTACATATGAACATCTAAATTTTTTTTTCCTTTTCTATGAGATTTGAAATCCACTAGAATTTTCCAATATCTTTTAGTGTATTATTCAATGAATCCATACAACATAGTGTCTAGAAAATATACGTATTCCTTTTTTGCACTATCAAACCTGTTTCTTTACAAATAGGGGAAGTGTCAGTAATAATTTACACCACATGTTATGCTCCCACCTCCTCAATGTTGTCACATAACTGGTTATGAATAAAATCAGCATTCTTTTATTTCCCTATACAATCAATTTACAAGTCAATAAATAAGGCCCTTTGCTACATGTTACCAAAACATTGAGTAGGGGATGATTCCTAGTATGTGTTCACCCATACATCACAATATTGAAACCTTTTGTAGCCCATGTACTCTTTTCAATGATGTTGTTTGTTTATCTAATCAATTATTTTCTTTATCGATTATAGTGAGGAGATTTTCAGAACTAGGTGGCTTGAATACCCTATTGGTCCATTATTAATAGCTTTGACCATCTCTCCAAAGAAAGGTGAATGAGAAACATTCAATGGTATTCCATTTGCATAAAATAACTATACAATTTCTACATCAACTACTTCTCAACCTTGCAACAAAAAGTATTTCAATGGAGTTCGAGCTGCCAATGTGTTGTCTCTTGTGCGATGTGAAAGTTGTGCTACTACATCTCTTCTAGAAGAAGCATCTATCTCTATTGGCTCTCTATTCTGAGAATGAGCTGCAGTAGTTGTCTCTATTGTTGAAGCATGAGAGGAGATAACATTATGATATGATTACCCATTAGCCCTTTCTTGATCCCTGACATCCCCAAGACGTATTGCCTCATTTTCACAAGGCTCAACACCTTTTCCAGGTATGCTAAGGAAATGAGCCTACACCCTAGTGTAAACCTTGCCATTCCTTTGGATAATGTTTATATTTGATTTTGGTTGTTCCACATGTACCTTTGGTCCTAGGAAAAAGCTCACAATATTTCCACAATAGGTAACTTCCCCCACTTGACATTCTACACGAAAAAAATTAAAAAAATTAGCCAATCAAATCTGCTAACTAGTTCAGGTCTATTAGCAAAATGAAAATTAACTTTTTTAAAATCTTAAATAATATATATCAAATTTTATATTAAAATCTAATATCATTATTTTATGAATGAACATTGAATGTTATTGTTCAATGCTCATTCATTTAAAAAAAACATTAATTATTTAAATTTTAATTAACATTTCAATTTCTGCATTGACAAGTTGTGAATGCTTCCACATTTTGCAGACATGTTTGCTAGAAAATATGTATGCAAAATGTGAAAGCATTTGCACGCAGGTGTGAATTCTTGCACCTTTTGCATACATGTTTTGCCAGCAGACCTGTACTGGTAGACATGTTTGCAAAATGTGGAAGGCAATGAAACAAAGTTACAAAATGGTGAAAGGTAGAAGCTAATAAAAACACAATCAATAAAAATAAATAAAATAATACAAAAAAATTAAAATAGTAAAACTAAAGGGTATGTGCAAGATCATGAGGGGCCAAACTATGCCCTTAAGTGGCAATGAAAAATTAGCAAATTAGGGTTAGTCAACTTGACGTGAAAATTTAAACTAGCTATGAACCTAATATCGAAAAGTTGTAAGAATAGAATCTATAGAAAATTGAATTTAGTTTCTAAACTACTAGGCCTTTTTTGAGAAAAAGTTAGTATGATTGGTGAAAAGTATACATTTCAATGCAGCAGTACAAAAATTTCAGGAAAAAAATAAGAAGTAGGCGTATGTTTGACCACCTTAATCATAATCAAATGATAATATTTTATTATAAGATTTTATATATAAGTAGTAGACTCATGCCCAGATGTGACACATATTTTTTTGTAATTTTATTCCAAAAAAAAAAATAATTATGAATTTTTTTCTAGAACATTTTCAGAATTAAAAAACTCCCGTGTCTGACCACCTTAACTCATTCAAAACTTTACAAAATTCAATTTTTTTTTTTTTTGCCTTATAGTAGGCGAAGCATAGAATGTGACGCATTTTTTGGATTTCAAAAATGTTATACCATCTAAAAATTATAGTCATTTTTCAATCAGTATATAAATTAACACTTTAGAGGTAGCTCAATTAGAAAATAACTAATAATTACTTACCGAATTCAAAATTTGACAGCAATTATATCGATAGAAAGCTGATAATCTCCTTAAGATACCCTTTTCATTTTATCAAATTTTGGGGAAAAAAAAGTCATCAGCTACATTGTTAAAGTTTTGAATTGACATCACCACTTTTTGGCCCCTCATGATCTTGCACATACCCTAAAACCTAAACATAGCCTAGTCACAGCCAAATGCAAATGCAAGGTACATGGAAAAAATAAATACATTTAACCTATCTTCCAAACACGTATGTCTCCAGTTAGGGCCTAAAAGGATGCAAGCCTTAGTCCAAATGAAAAGTTGTCGGGCCTAAAATGATGGTCAAAGACTCAAAAATGAGATATTTTGTTTCTAATGTGTTTTTTCCTCTAGAGACACATGGGAGACCTCAAATTTCTTGGCGGAAAACTGGGAGACTTCAGGATACTTCGTGTCGAAGTCTCAGCTCAATTTTGAAGACTCTGGAGTCATGCAACATCTCAAACATGTCTCCATCTCTGAGATGTGTCTCAAAGAGGGGAGATGTGTCTCCTAGTGACTATGGTACATTCCTTGGTTAATAGTTTACCGATATGTTAAGGATAATCTTTTGGTTAATTTCTTAAGATTATTGGCATTATTTCTCCAATACGTGCTTACAAGTGAAGTTATCAAGAGTCTCAACTTTTTAAAGTGCATATTTATGAAAGTGGAAATCATTCCTAAAGAAAGAGGAAGTGATATATGCAACACCCTATCTTTCATTAGTTTAAACTTCTTGTTAATTTTTAGTTGATTCAATAACAATAAGAAGGGTACCTCCCCTTAGTTGAGAGGAGAGATTATATCTCACATACTGCGTCTAAATACTTCATTTTGTAAGTAGTGTGTCTATGACCACTTACAAAATATTTAGCAAACAAGACTTAGCGTATCAGCTTGGGAGCTATAATAATATTAGTGAGAAAGAAGGAGAGAAACCTGTGTCTATCATTTACCATTGCATGCTTAGAAAAGTCAATAAAAAAATACTTTTATCACAAATTGATGATCTATATAACTAAATGAGAGGAGATACAATACTTTTCTTAAGATCAAGGTATCATCAACCTAGACTAAAGAAGAAGAAGACAAACACAAACTACTTCTAAACATGGTACAAGTACTATGAGTTCATAGTACTACCCTTCAGACTTATCGATGCCCAATAGCTTTTATGAGCTTGATGAATACTGTGTTCAATGATTGTCCAAAAAAGTGTTAACTAGAGATCCAAAGGATATATAATCTACTTGAAGAAGGGGGAAAGGTACTTATCAATATATTCAAGTAGTTTTGCAACCTTTCTGAAAGTGCAAATGAGTAGAAAAATCATTAGAGAATAATCATTCCTAAAAAAAAGTGCAGTACTTAGGATACAAAAATTTAACTGAAAGAGTAGGGGGAATCTTGGTAAAAAAATTTAGGGGTTTTGCTAGATACTTGACTGAGAAATGTGAAAGGATTTTTTATTTTTTGAAAGAAATATTTAACTTTCATATTGATTCTATAAGTATAGGCCTCCACAAGCATAGTTCAGTTGTATAAATACATATCAGAAGGATTAGGAGGTAGGCTCTCTATAGGGTGTGACGTTATATGATGAAAAACCAATTGAACTTGCTTTAGATTGTCAAGGACTGAAATACTTATTTAACTCACTTGAATTAATTCCAAGATGGGGAAGATGGTTGGAGTTATAATGATTTAAAATTAGTTACTTTGGGGGAAAGGAGAATAGAATGGAAGATGTTCCCTTACTTCACTAGAGACAACATTCATCAATGATGACTGTTAACTCATATTTTAAGATAGGTGTCTTTTAGGATTTGAAGGGGGTGAAAATACAAACAAATTGGGAAAGCCTTCAAGCCAGTTTCTAGGACCAAGAAAAGAAGGGTTCCAATTTGAACCCAATGGCCTTCTAGGGTTTCAAGTGTGAATGTATATACCCAACTCATCAGACTTAAGAAAAATTAGTAATGAAAGAAGTTCTATCAGCATTGTGCTTAGGGCACCTTAGTGTTACCAAAACTATAAGGCGTTATTAAACCCCTATATTTTTCAAAAGATATGAAGGAAGATTACCTCTAGAATGTGGCAAGTTTCTAAAATGTTCAAGGGTAAAGGCTAAATGCAAACATTCAATCAGGTTGTTGTAACCACACATTATCCCTAGCTGGAAGAGGTTGATCATTAGCTTGGATTTTATTCGAGGCTTATCAATGCAAAGAAGTAGACAATACTATATTATTGGATAGACTTACGAACTATTCGAAAACATAACAAAGGGTTCACCATCACAACATAGAAATTTGTGTAGGAAATATTGAAAATTGTACAAAATTTTAGAGAAAATCATTTTAGAGAAGGATAGCAAAAGGACGTCTAGATTTTGGCAAACCTTGTTTGCAACTTTGGGAACTCAGTTGAACATAATTTTATCATATCAGCTAGAGATAGATGGTTAGATGGAAAGGTAAACCAAGTACTAGAAGATCTATAAAGGGTATATTGCATGGACTTACACTATAAATGGGAAGATTATTTACCACTAGTAGAATGTTTTGAAATAATAATTCCTACCATTCAGCCATCAAGATAGTACCTTTTGAAGCATCATATGGAAGAATGTGTAAGACAACTATCAACTAAGATAAGTTAGAGGATAAGACAATCCTTGGACCTATGGTGATCTTAGAAATGGAAGAATAGGCACAGTTGACCAAAGAAAGGCTAATTGAGGCTGACCATTGACTGGGAAGAAGGTATTCCTAAGGGTTCGTATCATCCTATATTGTAAACACCTAGCTAAGGTGTACAATTTATGCTTAGTTGGCACCCATTTTAGTGTGTTTTCATTCCTCTAGGCATTTAATTTCTTTAACTAATGATGGCCCATAATTATGGGTCTGTCCCTTCAATTATTTCATCCATTCAATCATCATTTGCATACATAGGCCCTATTACCATATGTGGCCTATTTCACACATTTCCACTTATCAGACCCCAATTTGTGCACATTTTCAAAATCCTTATGATCATATTTACCCCCAATTAAAATATGAGCTATTTTTGCCTCAACAAGGGTGACCTGGGTGGAGTGAGATGTAAATTTTATGACCTTGTCATTGAAATTTGTCCTTGTCATGCTAACTTGGGTCCAAGTTTCAATTTGAGTTTGGTATTGTGATTTTAAGAGAGATTCTAAATCCAAAGTTGGCCTACTTCAACTCTTGAGTCCTAAAAAGGCCTAAAGAGGTATAAAAGCCATGTTACCTCTCTTATTTTGGTATTGATCCATCAATGAAGAAAGAAAGAGATCAAGTCCTAAAGAAACCATCCAAGAATTCAACCAATCAAGAATTTAAGAAGACAAGCATTCAAGCATTTCATCTCTTCATGGTGGCAAGCCTAGCAATCATTATGCAAGCATGTATTTTATGATGTCCTTTTAGGTCTTTGTGAAGTCATGCTATTGCATCATCACTTGTGATATCATTTCAAGAAGCATTTGCTTCATTAAGGTATAATATTATTATCAAGCCATTGCTACTAACAATGCACTTTCTTTCCTTTAGTGAAATTTCAATTCAATTTCAATGTTAATTTCTATACAGGGGTTTGACTAAGACAAACTCCTTTCTCCCCAAAATTTCCTTATTTTCTATGTGCACGTGTCATGTACAAAAGCTTCATATCCAAATTCAAGAATTCCTAACTATTTGTTTCAGATCCTAGTGTTTGACATCAAAATTTGGCAAGAGAAGGGTGACTTTCACCTACAGGGATGAGCCCAGTCATCCCTATCTACCTAGGTTGCCCTTGACAGACATTTTGGGCTAAGATTTTAGGTGCAAGTCATTCTTTGTGTTATCTTTTCAAATTTGATCTTGGAATTTGCATATTAGTCTAAAAACTATCTATATTTTGCATAAAGCTACTTTCTCTCTTTAACTAACCCTAGATCTCACATTCTTCATTTAAATTTGCACAATCATCTTCCATAATAGTGAAGGATCATTATACTCACTCAACACTTGAGCCTCCTTAAGCCTATTGGGTCATCCTCCTTCCAACGCAAGAGGAGATAGGCCATTTATTCTTAGTTTGTCTAGACTCTATATATAATACAGGCTATTGAATATTGTTTCTTTCATTGCTGGGTTAAACACTAGAAAAGTTCCATTTTGGGAAGTCTTCCAAACTAGCACCTAGATATGTGAGGGACCATTTGAGGTCCTAGAAGTCACCAACATAGTATCCTACATAATTTCTTTACCACTAGATCTTTCCCACCTATAAAATATTTTTCATTTTTCATATTTAAAGAAATACGTAGCAAATTTTGAGCATATAGTAGATTGGAACTCCTTGTAGGTGCATGATCCAAGGGTGGTCATGATCAAGCCTCTCAAAGTGTTCGAGGTACATAAGCTCAGCTTACATAACCATAAGGTTACTTAATGTAAGGTCCAATGGGATCAATATGGAGAGAACCGTGCTACTTGGGAGGATTTGGATGAAATCCTCTAGAAAATTCCTCATTTATTTAAGATACTAGATATGCTCTGAGAAACTTCTATATTAATATTCCTTGCAAAAAATATAAATGTATCATCTTAAAA
Organism: Chamaecyparis obtusa; assembly: GCA_027943335.1. Lineage (NCBI taxonomy): Eukaryota > Viridiplantae > Streptophyta > Pinopsida > Cupressales > Cupressaceae > Chamaecyparis > Chamaecyparis obtusa. Next base: position 175,626 of record BSBK01004188.1, on the reverse strand, counting down.
TGGAAGCACTTCCATGTTAAGAGTGTTTAGCCCTCCAATTAAGTGGTCTGGGGTCATGTTAAGCACCTTGATTAGGTCTTTACATGTATCTGGATGTTTCTCCCCTGTTCTGCTTCTCTCCCCCTTATTTCTAGACTCTTTCCAATAATTTTCTCTGAGAATATGGAGTTTCTAGCTGCCTGGGTCAAAGATGACCTAGTAGGGTTAGGGATGACCTAGACCCTGACCTAGGTCAGGGACGACCTCAATCCTAACCTAGGGAAGTGTCTACCTCATCCTTGACCCCAGGTCTAATTTTTAGATTTTTAGGAGTTACGAGATATCGGGTTTTAGAAAGATTTCTTTTCCCACTTTTGGGTTGGCCATTTCGGGTTAAAAAATGGTAAATCCTTAAATTGCATTTAATCTAGGTCCATTTCTAGGGGTTAAGGTTAATTAGGATTTAATTCTCCAATGTCGGCCTCTCTAGAAGTTTGTACCCTAGATCACTATAAAAGGAAGCCTTCCTCTCTCATTTTCACATCCATTATCAAGCAATTGCATCCACTTTTCATGATCAAGATATCTAGCTCTCAAGTAAGCAAGAAGGAGAAGGAAAGAAAGCAAGCATTCATTCATCTTCAATCATTCAAGTGTTCAAGCATTCAAGCATTCATCAAGGAGATCCATTGTTAGCCATTGAAGGATTCAATCTCTTTGGAGCCCCCTTGAAGATTCCTCCATCCACATTCATCCAAGCCTCTTCCTATGCAAAGATACATTCAAGATTGGTGTTGAAGATCAAATGCCATTGATTTGAGACATCTTACATTCATTTTTACATTCATTTGGAGTATCCCTACTTGTGGATTCAAGGATTTGAATCCTCCACAAGGACTTCAACATAAGCAAGGTGAATAGCTCCATTTACTTTGTTTATACATATTGAAATTTCAATTCAATTTGAAGGTTAATTCTTGAATTGGGGTTTGACCAAGGCAAACCCCCCATCCAAACAAAAAAAACCATTTTTCTTGCAGGTGTAGGTACATGATTGTGAATCAGAGCTCAGATCTGGATACCCTTTTTGATGAACTTCTTTGATTCGTGAACATATTTTCCGTCAGAGCACTTTTGGGTCAAGGACGACCTTCAGTGGGGGGTAGGATCCTACCCTGCTATCTGGGTCAAGGATGACCTACCTTTAGAAATACTAAAGTTTTCTGGGTTTTCTCTGTCTCGGTGTTTCCAGTCTGTAACAAGCTGTAGAATTACCCAAAACTATCCATAGACATCAGAAATAAGCATTTTCTAGATTTTCCCCATTTTGAGGTTAGTATTTTCCTTCTATTTATTTCAGATTTCAAGCATGTACTTTCTATAGTTGTTTATAGGATTTTCTCCTTTCTTCATATTCTCCATTGTTTGATTCTTTTGTGCATTGATCACTTCTTTATGGTTAATCCATTTGGATCTTCCTTTTGGGAATTTGGATTGAAGATAGGTCCTATATTCCCCCTCTTGCATCATTTCATATACTTATATCATACATATTCAACCCTACTTAGTGATTACATTTTAACCTTATTCATTTTGGGGAACCCGACACACTTACCCTCTTTTCTTTTGTGGAATTAGATGCCCTATTTTGTGGTGTCGTGTTAGATTTCCCTTTATATTATCTTGTTTGATTTGTCTTTTATGTTAAATATTGCATGTTAATTAGATTTATTTCATTTATATTTCAATAATACAAAAAAATTGCAAAAATTACTTTCAAAATACAAAAATATTCATGTTTTCTTAGTTTAGTTCATTTGCATTGCATTGGTTTATGAGCTTTACTACTTCTAGTCCTACTTATAATATCCCAGTTAGACGAAGTCATAGACTTATGGGTGCCTTTGATCCTGAGTCTTCCTCTCCTTTCCTTAGTATCCCAGATGATAATTTGATTCTTCATGATTCTAATCCTACTATGGAGAAAAACTCTTCTCACTCATTCCATTATGAGGATGATGCTTTAAGAGTTCCTCCTGAACAAGTCCAAAAACTTTCAACTAAACTTGATAAAATGGGTAATTGGCTCATTCAAGAAAACCATAATCAAGATTCTATTCAAGCTATAGAGGCTCTTAAGAAAGTTCTTTGTGATAGTGATCAAGGTGTTAATCTTCTTTGTAGTATTACTAACCTCGTGCATTCAAATGTTAAACCTTTAGCTCAAGAAGCTCAAGATTTAGGGTTGATTCCTCCTATCACTAGTGTAGAACCTTCTTCTATTCCTTTATCTAGTATGCCTACCTATACTCCTTCTTTGCTGGCTGTGATGGTTCCCTATGTTCCTATGAGTGTTCCTCCTGTGTCCCTTCCTACATCACAACCTTATTATCATAATGTTCCTTTTACTTATTCTAATCCTCTTCCAACTGTAGTTCCTAGTGTTCCTCCAGTTGTGTCTTCCATTCCTATAGCTTCGTACACTTTACCTAGTGTTTCTAATGTTGCTATTCCTCCTATTTCCTCTAATGATTCAACAATCATCAGTTTGGCTCAAACTGTGTCATCCTTACAACAACAACTTTCTTCCTTAACTCAAAACAAGTTTAGTGTTCCTACGCATGACATGGAAAGTCCTTTGTCCCAAGACATTATTCGTACTCCTATTCCTCAACAAGGTGATATGCCTCATCTTGAGAATTATAACAGAAAAGGAGACCCTATGCATCATGTTAAAATATTTCAAATCCTTTGTAGTGATTATGCTCATGACCATAGGATTTTAGCCAAACTATTTTCTAGAACCTTCCATGAAAAGGCCTTATAGTGGTATTGTTCCTTGCCTCCTTATTCTATTGATTCATTTCCACAACTTCCCAATGCTTTTATTCAACAATTTCAAAACAACATTGGCCTGCAAGTGTCTTTGACTGATTTGATGCATTGTAAACAAAGTGCTAAGGAAAAATTGACTGAATTTATTGGTAGATTTAATCATTTGCATGCTCAGATTTCCTATCCTGTCCCTGATATTGATATTCAACGTATGTTTATTTCAAATTTGCAAAAGGATATTAGAGATAAGATTTTGCTTACTGAATTTACTTCTTTTCAACAACTTTGTGCAGCGCTTCATCATTATCAATTACAAGTGAGTCAATTTGAGAGAAACACTCCAATGGCTCCTGTTCCTGTTGATAAAAGTGATGCTACTCCTAATCCAAACAAATTTAAAAAATTCAACAATTATGTCAAGATAAACTAACAAGTGAATGCAGTTGCTGATCAAGTTGTTGTTGTATCTCACAATTCCACTTCTGCATCCATTGCTTTTCGATTGAATCGTACATTCACTCCTCTTTCTAAATCTTTACTTTCTATTATGAATAGGTTGTTAACTGCTAATATGATTACTTTACCTCCTATTCAACCTCTTTTTCCTGCTACAATTGCATCTAAATCCTTTGATAATAAAGCTTTTTGTCAATATCATCGTCAAAATGGTCATGATACTGAGAAGTGTTATTCTTTAAAACATAAGATTCAAGACTTAATTGATTCTAATGCCTTATCTGTTGATAATATTGATGGTAGTGGGAACAAATCTGTCTCTCCTCCTAATCAGAACCTTCAAATTTATACGAATCCTTTACCTACGCATGATACTAATACCATTTCTCAGCCATCTTCTATGGAAATTGTGTATGACTCAAAGATTGATGATCTCAATCACATTGTTAATCAAGTGGAGCATGTTGTTCAATCTATATCTCCACCTCAACCTCAAACTCAACCTCACCTTCAACCTCAAGTTCAATCTCAACCTCAACCAAAACCTAAGCCTAAATTGAAAACTCAACCTAAACCTCAACCTAAGAATAAAAGACCTCGGGAACTTTTGATTACCTTTGATGATTCTGAGACTATTAAAGCTCCGGATGGTCCCCTTTATATTTATGCTAGGATTTATTAGATACCTACTCATGGTTGTCTTGTTGATCCTACATAGTAAATGTTATTAATGAAGAAAATATTTTAATGCAAAATTTGCAACATGATTCTTATGATACATCAGATGTGTGGATTCAGACTTGTAATGGTTTTCTTTATCCATCATTTGGTTCTATTACCTCACCAGTTGAACTTTGTGGAAAAATTGTGAACACTACCTTTGTTTTTGTTCCTACTTCTGATCAGTTTCAAGTTAAGTTTGGTTTTCCATGGTTAAATGCCATGCATGCTATTGCTTCACCTATCCATAAATGTCTTAAATTTTTTCATGATGAAGAAGTGAAGACAATCAATCATAATTTATATTAACCTTCTAGGCCTAGAGATTGTGCTACTGTTGACTTCTTTTGGCCTTCATTACCTAATTCATGTCCTCGACCTGATAATCTTTTTTGTTCATATCAAGCCTATAATCATTGTAAGATTCTTGAATTGAGTACACCTCCTATGGATCTTAATCGTGGTCTTTTTCCTACACCTTCTATACCTCCTTTAACTATGGATTCTATTTCTATTAATCAAACTCCTACTATCACTGATAATCATATTAATCCTCCTATAGAACCCATGACGGATCCTATGATTGTTCCTCCTAGTTCTCAACAAATTTCAAGTAAAGAAAAGCATAATTGATCTTCTAATGAACGTCGTAAGAAGCATCGTGCTCAAGCTAAAGCTTGTAATTCTGCTCTTCAAAAATATTTACTTCTTTGGATAAACCTATGCATAATATGTTAGAATAAGTTGTTACTAATAATGATGTTAAGATGCATAATGTTGATGATTCTATTCATATCTTAGATCCTATTTTGATTAATCTGGATGAAGAAGATACTCTTGATGATACTGATGAATATGAGACTATTAACATTAATATTGATTTACCCAATATTCTTTCATCACAATTGACTATTACACCTAGTGTTGAACATTGTGATTCTCAAGAGGATCCTTGTTTGGAACTGGCTATCATCCCTACTGTGTTGGATATAGTCTCTCTTGCAAGTTACCCACCTTCCCTAAATGATATACAACAAGATGGGGAGAATAGGTGGAACACTTGATTGGCTTGTCCTTTATGGTAGCTCTATTGTGTGTTTTCCTATTGTACTGTGCTTCTCCCGTGATGTGTTTGCTAAATGTTGTTAGATTCTTTTATATGACCCTTTCTACTCAGTCGGTGCAAGGTGATAAAGGAATCAAAATTGTTGTATAATTTCCTCTATATGTATCTCTATTCTTCTATATGTTGTTTCATGTTATGTTTTACATGTGCTATTGTTCATAAATGTTTCCATGTGTAATCTTCTTGGATTCGAGATGTGGTAGCACTAATTCTTTTTGGTCTCCATGTCATGGTCCGAAAAGATTCTTCTTTGTATCTCTTATGTGATCTTTCCTCCTTTGTGATTGTAGTTCTACTTCTTTAGGGAATGATATCAATTGATTTGCAATAATATCATATATTTATTACCTTATGATCATACTGAACCCACGGCAGGTAGACCCCTTCTGTGTTCTCTGTATGTTTATGTGTTATTTCCCTTGAGTTGTCTTTTGTCTGGGGGCATCTCGTAGTGGAAACATAATCAGTGGAGTTGTTTATGTTTCCGTTAAAGCCATTTCTCCTATTAAA